>JBBELK010000757.1:600000-962129 GCA_037783545.1 Henricia sp. BOLD:AAB3569
TGAATTTCACAAAGAAAATGGGTGTCAGAAGTGGGATTCGAACCCACGCCTCCAAATGGAGACCAGAATACCCACTGTGTTCAGTGAAAGACGATTATTCTTGAGTCTGGCGGCTTAGACCGCTCGGCCATTCTGACACGACGAGAATATTTTCTCCCCTCCTGTACCACGAGCCAAATCCACCAAACCCAACCACTACCACAACTCAACGATATGCGACAGTTAGACAAAATATCCCCTTAACTGTAAACTTGTTTAAAACAGACCTAGCAACAAAATAAATATATACACACACTATCAAAATAGGACTGTGTCGGTAGTTCCACGAAAACCAACTCCTTCCTCAAGGTTGACCACAATCTCAATTGTTTTCAGCGAAATGCAATTGAACATAAGTGTGACGTTTTATAACGCTCCAACAACCATGACTTTGATAAAAATAATCATGTGTCAGAAGTGGGATTCGAACCCACGACTCCAAATGGAGACCAGAATACCCCCTGTTTTCTGCGAAAGACAATCTTAAGTCTGGCGCCTTAGACCGCTCGGCCATTCTGACACAAAGCATTAAGATTCGGTAACAAAATTCACGCGCCAAGCTCATTAATATGTTGCACACCCTCAAACAATATGTACATTTTCTGAACGAAAAGAAACCGTGCACGAACATGGTACAAGAAAATAGCTACTATATAAAGGAAAATGTTGGAAGTTTGATTTGAACCCACCATCCAATCGTTGACCACAAACCCAAATGTCTTCTGGGAATGTAGTTGAACATAAGTCTGATGACTTACACTGCTGAAGCAACCATGAATTTCACAAAGAAAATGGGTGTCAGAAGTGGGATTCGAACCCACGCCTCCAAATGGAGACCAGAATACCCACTGTGTTCAGTGAAAGACAATTATTCTTGAGTCTGGCGCCTTAGACCGCTCGGCCATTCTGACACGACGAGAATATTTTCTCCCCTCCTGTACCACGAGCCAAATCCACCAAACCCAACCACTACCACAACTCAACGATATGTGACAGTTAGACAAAATATCCCCTTAATTGTAAACTTGTTTAAAACAGACATAGCAACAAAATAAATATATACACACACTATCAAAATAGGACTGTGTCGGTAGTTCCACGAAAACCAACTCCTTCCTCAAGGTTGACCACAATCTCAATTGTTTTCAGTGAAATGCAATTGAACATAAGTGTGACGTTTTATAACGCTCCAACAACCATGACTTTGATAAAAATAATCATGTGTCAGAAGTGGGATTCGAACCTTCCAATCGTTGACCACAAACCCAAATGTCTTCTGGGAATGTAGTTGAAAAAAAGTCTGATGACTTTCACTGCTGAAGCAACCATGAATTTCACAAGGAAAATGGGTGTCAGAAGTGGGATTCGAACCCACGCCTCCAAATGGAGACCAGAATACCCACTGTGTTCAGTGCATGGAGCTATATATAAGAACTAGAGTGCGCACTTATCACGTGACCCCGTGCCTGTGCGCGGTACCCGGGCGTGCCGCCCTGGGACCGCGTCCGCCATTTTGTTAGTGGTCAAAATGATTGATAAATACCCGGATGTATCCACTGCAGTCAACGGCGCGGCAGCTATAAATGGGCTTTTAAATGATTTATTGGCTGTTTAACGCCAGTCATGAGTGAGCTTTTTCTATTGTACCTAGGCAGGTATAAGTAACGTACACCTCTGCCACTAATTATGACATAATAATGTCACAAAAAGTGCGAATTTTGTTAGAAACGTGATTTTAGAAATGAAAAAAATACAGTTTTTCTCTTGAAAACGCTAGGTTATGCTATGTACTTAATGCATGGTGAACGGTAGAACGGTAGTTTTTCCCTTAGGCAGTCGGTTTCACCGGGAAATCCTGCACCTTACAGTCGCGCTGAACTAAATTATCCCAGAAATTTGAATTAAGTTCGACGTATGAAACAATTTGGAGCGACTTGGTTCGCCAGAAGTCGAAAGATCGAACGACTGAACAGCGACTTGGTTTCAGACGTCGATCTTAAGTGTGCGCGCGGCTCGCATACCGACGCCTGTCTGAAACAAAATTTTAATCGGAACGATCGTGCGCCTGTATGAAACGGGTGTTACTTTCCCCCAAGTTAATGGCTGAGGTACTAGTATACCCGAATGCTCTACCTACACACGCAAAAAGCAGTGGGGGACGTAGCAGGAAAGAACTAGGAAGTTGATCGTGGCTTCAGACCTTGTGTGCAAAATAGATGAGGCAGGCTGAAAAAAAATCCAGTGTTTCCTCACAAAATCTTAAACTTTCCCACTCCAAATTTCGAGTTTTTCCATCAAATCTGCACATTCTAATGCTAGATAAGTCATTAAAAAAAATTATGATCAACTCCCCAAATCTTGTACAGTACCCGGGCGACGATTTTGAATGTTGTTTGGCCCATGGGGAAAGAAAAGTGTTTGGCCTAACTAAAGTTTCAATCTTTTAAAGTAAAATATAAACATGGGACAATGATCCGACAGTCAGGATGATTGTAGTTAGCAACCACATCTTTCTGCACCCCTATCGCTGAAAGCATAATCTTAAAATAAAATTAAAGCTGAAAATACGCATGTCGTCAATACATTAGCACGTACTTTTTGCCCACTAACAAAATGGCGTCCACGCACCCTTGAGGGCACGGGGTCACGTGATAAGTGCTCACTCTAGTTCCTATATATAGCTCTGTGGTTCAGTGAAAGACAATTATTCTTGAGTCTGGCGCCTTAGACCGCTCGGCCATTCTGACACGACGAGAATATTTTCTCCCCTCCTGTACCACGAGCCAAACCCACCAAACCCAACCACTACCACAACTCAACGATATGTGACAGTTAGACAAAATATCCCCTTAATTGTAAACTTGTTTAAAACAGACCTAGCAACAAAATAAATATATACACACACTATCAAAATAGGACTGTGTCGGTAGTTCCACGAAAACCAACTCCTTCCTCAAGGTTGACCACAATCTCAATTGTTTTCAGTGAAATGCAATTGAACATAAGTGTGACGTTTTATAACGCTCCAACAACCATGACTTTGATAAAAATAATCATGTGTCAGAAGTGGGATTCGAACCCACGACTCCAAATGGAGACCAGAATACCCACTGTTTTCTGCGAAAGACAATTTTAAGTCTGGCGCCTTAGACCGCTCGGCCATTCTGACACAAAGCATTAAGATTCGGTAACAAAATTCACGCGCCAAGCTCATTAATATGTTGCACACCCTCAAACAATATGTACATTTTCTGAACGAAAAGAAACCGTGCACGAACATGGTACAACAAAATAGTTACTATATAAAGGAAAATGTTGGAAGTTTGATTTGAACCCACCATCCAATCGTTGACCACAAACCCAAATGTCTTCTGGGAATGTAGTTGAACATAAGTCTGATGACTTACACTGCTGAAGCAACCATGAATTTCACAAAGAAAATGGGTGTCAGAAGTGGGATTCGAACCCACGCCTCCAAATGGAGACCAGAATACCCACTGTGTTCAGTGAAAGACGATTATTCTTGAGTCTGGCGCCTTAGACCGCTCGGCCATTCTGACACGACGAGAATATTTTCTCCCCTCCTGTACCACGAGCCAAATCCACCAAACCCAACCACTACCACAACTCAACGATATGTGACAGTTAGACAAAATATCCCCTTAATTGTAAACTTGTTTAAAACAGACCTAGCAACAAAATAAATATATACACACACTATCAAAATAGGACTGTGTCGGTAGTTCCACGAAAACCAACTCCTTCCTCAAGGTTGACCACAATCTCAATTGTTTTCAGTGAAATGCAATTGAACATAAGTGTGACGTTTTATAACGCTCCAACAACCATGACTTTGATAAAAATAATCATGTGTCAGAAGTGGGATTCGAACCCACGACTCCAAATGGAGACCAGAATACCCACTGTTTTCTGCGAAAGACAATCTTAAGTCTGGCGCCTTATAGTCCAGTCAATCTAAGCATTTTTTTGGCTCAACCCACCACTAATTGCAACAGAATTTTTTTAACTGGTATGCATTTTAGTAAAGTCTCCTGAACACCATACTAAAAGTCTACCAAAATATATTTGGTGGAAAGGTGTCAAATTTGCATAATATGCAAATTACATGCTTCCAAATAGGAAAAATTATTTTTCACTATAACTATATATGTAGGTACCCAATCAAAGCACATGGAATGTCTAAACCTATGTTTGCATGGTCACAGTACACGATAAACATGTTTCTGAATTGATAGTGTGAACACAAATATGCAAATTATGCAAATTATCTGCCGCCATTAGGAAAAATTACATTTTTCACTGTAACTTTATATGTAGGTACCCAATCAAAGCACATGAAGCGTCTAAACCTATGTTCGCATGGTCACAGTACACGATAAACATGTTTCTGAATTGATAGTGTGAACACAAATATGCAAATTATGCAAATTAGCGGCCACCATTAGGGAAAACAAATTTACACTGTATTTTCGTACGCAAGTATCTACTCAAAACGATTTACATGTATTTGTGTAATGTACCCATGATTTTATGGCCAGAGAACATAAACACGTTTCTCAATTCATATGGTTAAGATAAATATGCAAATTAGGTACCGACATTGTTAAAAAAGTGTTTTTCACCAAAAAATATCTAAACCCTGCTTTTCCTGGTCAGGAAAATTAAGATAAGCACACTTCTACAATAATCCATTTTATGACTGTTTGGTAAAATACATAATTCACAGTCGTACGCTTTGGTAGCGACCTGAACCATTCCCACAGCGCATGAAAAGGTAACTTTCAACCAATGAAAAGCCAAGAGGGGACAAATGTATCTGTCTGGCGCAACAGTTGTGTCAACCCACCGCCCACCATCACCCCTTCTCCGCCTTTGATAATAATTTATGTAAATATTCTCGTGTGGTTTTTAATTCAATTTGATTGGTATTGTATGGCATAAATTTGCATAGAGGAGACGGACAGTGCCTAAATTATAAATAGTCTTTGTAAAACGTTCAAGCAGTGGAAAGGCATACTGTTGTTGAACGAGAGTTTACTGTAAATGCCTGATTTAAGTAACTGAGGCATTATTCAATGTTAAATTTAATGTTTTGCAAACACAATCTGATAAGGGCTAGCATTCCAACCGTATGTGCCAGCGGTGTATAGACCGTATCGAATAGCCGCCATCTTGTAGGGCAGTTTCTTTGTTCATCGAGGACATGCGTGGTTTAAATAACAAAAGGTGCCCGACAAGATGGTAGCTATTCGATACGGTCTACACCCAGCACGATATGTGGCAAAGGAACTTCCCCCAACGCCCCTATACCTAAACACTCTTCCCTTTTGTTAACGCACCACCCCCAAACCCACCCCACCCCCCTAAAAGCTGAAAGGAATTCTTTTGAAATTCCTTGGATGTTTGAGACACAATGGGGGAACAATGGAAGAGGGAGTGAGGGCACCCAATGCCACATATTGTGCTGCATATACAGCGGTGGACCTAAATAGGGTGGAAAACATCCCCAGCACTGGAGGCAGGCGTGCTGAAACACAACTTCTGGGGCGTTTTCTTGAGGCCAGCATGTCCTTTTTGTAAAAAATATGCACGCTTGTACCAAGCGTGCCAAGCACTTAAGGCAAGCTACAGTACGATATGTGACAGAGGACAACTCCGCCCTTCCATTTTCCCCATAAGGTCTCAAACATCCATTTCAATAAATTTCAGTTTTTAAAGGGGGTAGCGCGGGGAGGTGGTGGGTGTTGGTACGCTAACCAAATGGAAGAGTGTGTTGAGGTATAGGGTCGGAAGGGGGAGTGGTCCCTGTCACATATCGTGCTGGGTGTAAAGTTATTTTTTCTGTGGCAAGGATGCCAAGGGCTTTGTTTGTGGCAAGCGTCCAAGTACCTTTTGGGGCAAGCGTGCCCTCTTTTGTGACAAATATGCAAGGACTTTTGTGGCAGGAATACCGAACATTTTTTGACAAGATGCTTCTGTGATAAATAAGCCAAGGGCTTTGTTTGTGGAAAGAGTACCATTTACTCTTGGGGCAAGCGTGCCCTCAGTGTGGCAAGCGTGCCAAGTACTTTTGAAGCAAGCGTGCATGCCTTCTTTTGTGGCGAATATGTCAAGGACTTTGTGGCAAGTGTCCCAATTACTTTGTCCCTTTGTCACATATCGTGCTGGGTGTAAAGTTATTTTTTTTCTGTGGCAAGGATGCCAAAGGCTTTGTTTGTGGCAAGCGTCCAAGTACCTTTTGGGGCAAGCGTGCCCTCTTTTGTGACAAATATGCAAGGACCTTTGTGGCAGGAATACCGAACAATTTTTGACAAGATGCTTCTGTTGTAAATAAGCCAAAGGCTTTGTTTGTGGAAAGAGTACCATTTACTCTTGGGGCAAGCGTGCCTTCAGTGTGGCAAGCGTGCCAAGTACTTTTGAAGCAAGCGTGCATGCCTTCTTTGTGGAAAGAGTACCATTTACTCTTGGGGCAAGCGTGCCTTCAGTGTGGCAAGCGTGCCAAGTACTTTTGAAGCAAGCGTGCATGCCTTTTTGTGGCAAATATGTCAAGGACTTTGTGGCAAGTGTCCCAATTACTTTGTGCCAAATGTGCAAAGGACTTTGCAGCAAGTGTGCCAGGTACTTTGTGGCAAGTGTGCCATGTACTTTGCGGCAAGTGTGCCAGGTACTTTGCGGCAAGTGTGCCAGGTACTTTGCGGCAAGTGTGCCAGTTACTTTGTGGCAAGTGTGCCAAGTACTTTTGGCAAGTGCGCGCCAAGTATTTTGTGGCAAGTGTGCCCTCTCCTTCTGTGGCAAGTGTGCCAACGACACTGCAGGCATGCGTGCCCGTTGAACACTTTGCGGACATGTTTTCTGTTGCCGAAAATTAGTGCGCGCCAAGTATTTTGTGGCAAGTGTGCCCTCTCCTTCTGTGGCAAGTGTGCCAACGACACTGCAGGCATGCGTGCCCGTTTAACACTTTGCGGACATGTTTTCTGTTGCCGAAAATTAGTCCAACAACCAACACATGGTATTTAGGCAAGCTTCAGTGCAAGGCCGAAGTTAGAGCTGTCGGCTGACTTCAAGGGGTTGACTGGAGTAAATTTCTATTTAATAGACTTATAAAATGACCTTGTTTAATTTCTTATTTTTCTATTAGCAATTTGTATGTCTTTTATATTCATATTTAAATATTTGTTATTCAGGTAAATGTTATACTGTATTTATATTTTTAAAAATATAATTTGACCCTAAAACCACAAAATGAATTTCATAAATTTGGAATCCGACGTATACGAGTCACTCCATGAACATTGGGTTTAATCACTCAATTTTTCTTTTCATTTTTGTTGTTACAGTGACGGCAGCTAATTTTCATAATTTGCATATTTGTCAGCTAATTTGCATAATTGAAAAAGATGTTACACTTAATTGAAAAAGTTGTTTATCATGTTCTCTGGCCATGGCCATAAAAACGTAATTTACACATGTACATCGCTTTGAACAGATACCTACGTACAAAGTTGTATTGTAAAACGGTTTTCCTAATGGTGGCCGCTAATTTGCATAATTTGCATATTTGTGTTCACACTATTAATTCAGAAACATGTTTATCGTGTACAGTGACCATGCAAACAAAGGTTTAGACACTTTATGTGCTTTTATTGGGCACCTAGATATAAAGTTACATTGAAAAGTATAATTTTAGGAAAATTATACTGGCGGCAGGTAATTTGCATATTATGCAAATTTGACACCTTTCCACCAAATATATTTAGGTAGACTTTTAGTATGATGTTTAGGAGACTTTACTAAAATGCATAGCACTTACAGAAATTCTGTTGCAATTAGTGGTGGGTGAAACCCTAATTTGACTGGACTATTAGACCGCTCGGCCATTCTGACACAAAGCACTAACATTCGGTAACAAAATTCACGCGCCAAGCTCATTAATATGTTGCACACCCTCAAACAATATGTACATTTTCTGAACGAAAAGAAACCGTGCACGAACATGGTACAAGAAAATAGCTACTATATAAAGGAAAATGTTGGAAGTTTGATTTGAACCCACCATCCAATCGTTGACCACAAACCCAAATATCTTCTGGGAATGTAGTTGAACATAAGTCTGATGACTTACACTGCTGAAGCAACCATGAATTTCACAAAGAAAATGGGTGTCAGAAGTGGGATTCGAACCCACGCCTCCAAATGGAGACCAGAATACCCACTGTGTTCAGTGAAAGACGATTATTCTTGAGTCTGGCGCCTTAGACCGCTCGGCCATTCTGACACGACGAGAATATTTTCTCCCCTCCTGTACCACGAGCCAAATCCACCAAACCCAACCACTACCACAACTCAACGATATGTGACAGTTAGACAAAATATCCCCTTAATTGTAAACTTGTTTAAAACAGACCTAGCAACAAAATAAATATATACACACACTATCAAAATAGGACTGTGTCGGTAGTTCCACGAAAACCAACTCCTTCCTCAAGGTTGACCACAATCTCAATTGTTTTCAGTGAAATGCAATTGAACATAAGTGTGACGTTTTATAACGCTCCAACAACCATGACTTTGATAAAAATAATCATGTGTCAGAAGTGGGATTCGAACCCACGACTCCAAATGGAGACCACAATACCCCCTGTTTTCTGCGAAAGACAATCTTAAGTCTGGCGCCTTAGACCGCTCGGCCATTCTGACACAAAGCATTAAGATTCGGTAACAAAATTCACGCGCCAAGCTCATTAATATGTTGCACACCCTCAAACAATATGTAAATTTTCTGAACGAAAAGAAACCGTGCACGAACATGGTACAAGAAAATAGTTACTATATAAAGGAAAATGTTGGAAGTTTGATTTGAACCCACCATCCAATCGTTGACCACAAACCCAAATGTCTTCTGGGAATGTAGTTGAACATAAGTCTGATGACTTACACTGCTGAAGCAACCATGAATTTCACAAAGAAAATGGGTGTCAGAAGTGGGATTCGAACCCACGCCTCAAAATGGAGACCAGAATACCCACTGTGTTCAGTGAAAGACGATTATTCTTGAGTCTGGCGCCTTAGACCGCTCGGCCATTCTGACACGACGAGAATATTTTCTCCCCTCCTGTACCACGAGCCAAATCCACCAAACCCAACCACTACCACAACTCAACGATATGTGACAGTTAGACAAAATATCCCCTTAATTGTAAACTTGTTTAAAACAGACCTAGCAACAAAATAAATATATACACACACTATCAAAATAGGACTGTGTCGGTAGTTCCACGAAAACCAACTCCTTCCTTAAGGTTGACCACAATCTCAATTGTTTTCAGTGAAATGCAATTGAACATAAGTGTGACGTTTTATAACGCTCCAACAACCATGACTTTGATAAAAATAATCATGTGTCAGAAGTGGGATTCGAACCCACGACTCCAAATGGAGACCAGAATACCCCCTGTTTTCTGCGAAAGACAATCTTAAGTCTGGCGCCTTAGACCGCTCGGCCATTCTGACACAAAGCATTAAGATTCGGTAACGAACATGGTACAATAAATAGCTACTATATAAAGGAAAATGTTGGAAGTTTGATTTGAACCCATCATCCAATCGTTGACCACAAACCCAAATGTCTTCTGGGAATGTAGTTGAAAAAAAGTCTGATGACTTACACTGCTGAAGCAACCATGAATTTCACAAGGAAAATGGGTGTCAGAAGTGGGATTCGAACCCACGCCTCCAAATGGAGACCAGAATACCCACTGTGTTCAGTGAAAGACAATTATTCTTGAGTCTGGCGCCTTAGACCGCTCGGCCATTCTGACACGACGAGAATATTTTCTCCCCTCCTGTACCACGAGCCAAATCCACCAAACCCAACCACTACCACAACTCAACGATATGTGACAGTTAGACAAAATATCCCCTTAATTGTAAACTTGTTTAAAACAGACCTAGCAACAAAATAAATATATACACACACTATCAAAATAGGACTGTGTCGGTAGTTCCACGAAAACCAACTCCTTCCTCAAGGTTGACCACAATCTCAATTGTTTTCAGTGAAATGCAATTGAACATAAGTGTGACGTTTTATAACGCTCCAACAACCATGACTTTGATAAAAATAATCATGTGTCAGAAGTGGGATTCGAACCCACGACTCCAAATGGAGACCACAATACCCCCTGTTTTCTGCGAAAGACAATCTTAAGTCTGGCGCCTTAGACCGCTCGGCCATTCTGACACAAAGCATTAAGATTCGGTAACAAAATTCACGCGCCAGGCTCATTAATATGTTGCACACCCTCAAACAATATGTAAATTTTCTGAACGAAAAGAAACCGTGCACGAACATGGTACAAGAAAATAGTTACTATATAAAGGAAAATGTTGGAAGTTTGATTTGAACCCACCATCCAATCGTTGACCACAAACCCAAATGTCTTCTGGGAATGTAGTTGAACATAAGTCTGATGACTTACACTGCTGAAGCAACCATGAATTTCACAAAGCAAATGGGTGTCAGAAGTGGGATTCGAACCCACGCCTCCAAATGGAGACCAGAATACCCACTGTGTTCAGTGAAAGACGATTATTCTTGAGTCTGGCGCCTTAGACCGCTCGGCCATTCTGACACGACGAGAATATTTTCTCCCCTCCTGTACCACGAGCCAAATCCACCAAACCCAACCACTACCACAACTCAACGATATGTGACAGTTAGACAAAATATCCCCTTAATTGTAAACTTGTTTAAAACAGACCTAGCAACAAAATAAATATATACACACACTATCAAAATAGGACTGTGTCGGTAGTTCCACGAAAACCAACTCCTTCCTCAAGGTTGACCACAATCTCAATTGTTTTCAGTGAAATGCAATTGAACATAAGTGTGACGTTTTATAACGCTCCAACAACCATGACTTTGATAAAAAATAATCATGTGTCAGAAGTGGGATTCGAACCCACGACTCCAAATGGAGACCAGAATACCCCCTGTTTTCTGCGAAAGACAATCTTAAGTCTGGCGCCTTAGACCGCTCGCCCATTCTGACACAAAGCATTAAGATTCGGTAACAAAATTCACACGCCAAGCTCATTAATATGTTGCACACCCTCAAACAATATGTACATTTTCTGAACGAAAAGAAACCGTGCACGAACATGGTACAAGAAAATAGCTACTATATAAAGGAAAATGTTGGAAGTTTGATTTGAACCCACCATCCAATCGTTGACCACAAACCCAAATGTCTTCTGGGAATGTAGTTGAACATAAGTCTGATGACTTACACTGCTGAAGCAACCATGAATTTCACAAAGAAAATGGGTGTCAGAAGTGGGATTCGAACCCACGCCTCCAAATGGAGATCAGAATACCCACTGTGTTCAGTGAAAGACGATTATTCTTGAGTCTGGCGACTTAGACCGCTCGGCCATTCTGACACGCCTAGAATATTTTCTCCCCTCCTGTACCACGAGCCAAATCCACCAAACCCAACCACTACCACAACTCAACGATATGTGACAGTTATACAAGATATCCCCTTAATTGTAAACTTGTTTAAAACAGACCTAGCAACAAAATAAATATATACACACACTATCAAAATAGGACTGTGTCGGTAGTTCCACAAAAACCAACTCCTTCCTCAAGGTTGACCACAATCTCAATTGTTTTCAGTGAAATGCAATTGAACATAAGTGTGACGTTTTATAACGCTCCAACAACCATGACTTTGATAAAAATAATCATGTGTCAGAAGTGGGATTCGAACCCGCGACTCCAAATGGAGACCTGAATACCCCCTGTTTTCTGCGAAAGACAATCTTAAGTCTGGCGCCTTAGACCGCTCGGCCATTCTGACACAAAGCATTAAGATTCGGTAACAAAATTCACGCGCCAAGCTCATTAATATGTTGCACACCCTCAAACAATATGTACATTTTCTGAACGAAAAGAAACCGTGCACGAACATGGTACAAGAAAATAGCTATTATATAAAGGAAAATGTTGGAAGTTTGATTTGAACCCACCATCCAATCGTTGACCACAAACCCAAATGTCTTCTGGGAATGTAGTTGAACATAAGTCTGATGACTTACACTGCTGAAGCAACCATGAATTTCACAAAGAAAATGGGTGTCAGAAGTGGGATTCGAACCCACGCCTCCAAATGGAGACCAGAATACCCACTGTGTTCAGATTATTCTTGAGTCTGGCGCCTTAGACCGCTCGGCCATTCTGACACGACGAGAATATTTTCTCCCCTCCTGTACCACGAGCCAAATCCACCAAACCCAACCACTACCACAACTCAACGATATGTGACAGTTAGACAAGATATCCCCTTAATTGTAAACTTGTTTAAAACAGACCTAGCAACAAAATAAATATATACACACACTATCAAAATTGGACTGTGTCGGTAGTTCCACGAAAACCAACTCCTTCCTCAAGGTTGACCACAATCTCAATTGTTTTCAGTGAAATGCAATTGAACATAAGTGTGACGTTTTATAACGCTCCAACAACCATGACTTTGATAAAAATAATCATGTGTCAGAAGTGGGATTCGAACCCACGACTCCAAATGGAGACCAGAATACCCCCTGTTTTCTGCGAAAGACAATCTTAAGTCTGGCGCCTTAGACCGCTCGGCCATTCTGACACAAAGCATTAAGATTCGGTAACAAAATTCACGCGCCAAGCTCATTAATATGTTGCACACCCTCAAACAATATGTACATTTTCTGAACGAAAAGAAACCGTGCACGAACATGGTACAAGAAAATAGCTACTATATAAAGGAAAATGTTGGAAGTTTGATTTGAACCCACCATCCAATCGTTGACCACAAACCCAAATGTCTTCTGGGAATGTAGTTGAACATAAGTCTGATGACTTACACTGCTGAAGCAACCATGAATTTCACAAAGAAAATGGGTGTCAGAAGTGGGATTCGAACCCACGCCTCCAAATGGAGACCAGAATACCCACTGTGTTCAGTGAAAGACAATTATTCTTGAGTCTGGCGCCTTAGACCGCTCGGCCATTCTGACACGACGAGAATATTTTCTCCCCTCCGGTACCACGAGCCAAATCCACCAAACCCAACCACTACCACAACTCAACGATATGTGACAGTTAGACAAAATATCCCCTTAATTGTAAACTTGTTTAAAACAGACCTAGCAACAAAATAAATATATACACACACTATCAAAATAGAAGTGTGTCGGTAGTTCCACGAAAACCAACTCCTTCCTCAAGGTTGACCACAATCTCAATTGTTTTCAGTGAAATGCAATTGAACATAAGTGTGACGTTTTATAACGCTCCAACAACCATGACTTTGATAAAAATAATCATGTGTCAGAAGTGGGATTCGAACCTTCCAATCGTTGACCACAAACCCAAATGTCTTCTGGGAATGTAGTTGAAAATAAGTCTGATGACTTACACTGCTGAAGCAACCATGAATTTCACAAGGAAAATGGGTGTCAGAAGTGGGATTCGAACTCACGCCTCCAAATGGAGACCAGAATACCCACTGTGTTCAGTGAAAGACAATTATTCTTGAGTCTGGCGCCTTAGACCGCTCGGCCATTCTGAAACGACGAGAATATTTTCTCCCCTCCTGTACCACGAGCCAAATCCACCAAACCCAACCACTACCACAACTCAACGATATGTGACAGTTAGACAAAATATCCCCTTAATTGTAAACTTGTTTAAAACAGACCTAGCAACAAAATAAATATATACACACACTATCAAAATAGGACTGTGTCGGTAGTTCCACGAAAACCAACTCCTTCCTCAAGGTTGACCACAATCTCAATTGTTTTCAGTGAAATGCAATTGAACATAAGTGTGACGTTTTATAACGCTCCAACAACCATGACTTTGATAAAAATAATCATGTGTCAGAAGTGGGATTCGAACCCGCGACTCCAAATGGAGACCTGAATACCCCCTGTTTTCTGCGAAAGACAATCTTAAGTCTGGCGCCTTAGACCGCTCGGCCATTCTGACACAAAGCATTAAGATTCGGTAACAAAATTCACGCGCCAAGCTCATTAATATGTTGCACACCCTCAAACAATATGTACATTTTCTGAACGAAAAGAAACCGTGCACGAACATGGTACAAGAAAATAGCTATTATATAAAGGAAAATGTTGGAAGTTTGATTTGAACCCACCATCCAATCGTTGACCACAAACCCAAATGTCGTCTGTTCTTTGCACACTTGATGTGCGTTGAAAACGCCAATTGGCCACTCAATACAGAAACTTGTTTACTGGGAGTAGCCTGCCGTACCGGCTAGCGTCGGTTGGTTTATTTACATTTGTTCACTTTCCTCAAATCTACTTAAAATTTATACATATTTAAATGACGTTTGTTTCCGCTGATTCAATCTGCCCAGGGTTAAAAACCAGAGAGAAAACTCAAGGAGAAAAAACTCTGGAAAACCTTATGGACTTAACTTGTTAATATTACTGGATGTCTAAATAACCCAAAATATATTATAGGAACCGTCTTTTCCTTACTTTTTCATTCACACACAAAAAAAAGAAAATTTCAAATTTCAAAAAATTAACCGACCTAGCAGCTTGGTGGTCTCAGGCTAGAATGCCACTACAACCCAACAACCACGCCCTCCTGCTACTGTAGGCCACATGCTATTCAAAGCAGCTCTATTGTGCAAAACCTCTCAACCGTCCAACTCGTGCGTATCGTACAGACAAAGATTTCCTGCTATACTGCGTACCGCAGGAAATAAAACGTCTGTTCTTTGCACACTTGATGTGCGTTGAAAACGCCAATTGGCCACTCAATACAGAAACTTGTTTACTGGGAGTAGCCTGCCGTACCGGCTAGACTTTCAAAGAACGGGACTAACCGGTGTAATCTAGAAGACGAAAAAATTATAAGTTTAGGTGCTTAGTTACGTCTAATCTACTTTCTAACGAATCTGAAACGTAACCATCTTTAGACATGTCACTCTTCCACCTTCCGTGTCGTTTCCAACACCGTTCATTTACCGACGACCTTGCAGCAGCAGAGGCTCCCCCTGCCCTCAAGGAATGCAACCCTATGTTGCTATTTCCACAAACTTCCCTCAATCTGGTTACTACCGTTTCTCTAGCTCTCGTATAACTTAATGGTTTGTTTTTGTTAATTAAGAACCGATTGCCGTTACTACTGTAAGCCGGTTTGAAAAGAAAATGATCTGAACTTAAATCGATATTAGCGTTATTTATAAATCTCTTAAGTATTGATACTGGACATGCGTTCGTTTCCCCTTCATGAATGACCACGTCACTTCCCTGACGGTATTGGTCCGTTTTACTTTTGGAAATATGAACCGACATATAACCTTCGAAAAAGTTCAGGTCCTTGCCTTTTAGTGCACTGACCTCACCGAATCTCATGAAACCTGCAAAGCATAATATAATAATACTTAGGTCCCTTAAAACCAAAATGTCTTGCGATGTAGAATATTTTTCACACAAGGAAATTAATTGCTCTTTGGTAACTATCTCTTTTTTATGAGTCGGATTACTATTTTGCCGCTTAGCCGATTCTAACAAACTATTTACATAGTGATTGGTAGTAGGATCTGCCAGACCCCTAACTTTGTGGGCCCATTTTATGCCGTACACTGCGGATTGCACTACCCCTGCTGAACTGCCAGAGTCTATCAAATACGTTAGATACAGTGCGACGTACACGGGTTGTGCTGGCAAAGCCTCCGCGCCCTCGGACGTGATGAAGGATTTCCATCTTCTGAACGCTCCGTAGTACTTAGTTACAGTTCCGTCGCTCTTGGACTGCAGTAGATGATTGGCCATGCTTTCCGCAAGTGAAAGAAGATGTTCCGAGGAGGTCCCTGTGGCTTCTACATCCTGTAGCACGGCTCTTCTAAGTCCTAGATCTGAAATTAAGATATTAGAATGTCAGTTTCAATGCAATCATTTTCATTTTACTTCTACTTCTACCGGAAATTCCGTTATTGCCTTTGCCTCTCTCTATTATTTGTTTCCATTACTTCTAGGCCGAGCTCTCTGGTTTCTTTTAGGAAACTCCTGAAACTATCGTTTCCATGAACTTTCCGCCAAAATGGCGCCGATTTCCGTAGAGGTATGACCGAGATACTTTATGTTTTCAAGTACGAGTTTATCGACAGTTTTCATATGAACCCGGGTGGTGGAACCCACCGATATGGTCCGTGTCCCACGGCTGTTCTAAATACCGGCTGTTCTAAATACCGGCTGTGCCTTAGCACCACCATCTGGAATTAAATTTTGTACACCGTTTTCAAGGCAAGCAAACCTGTCACAACAGACTGTAAGAACTCCAATCTTTGTCCGATTTCGCAAATACTGCTTTGTTAATTTTCCTGTTGACACTGCACTATCGTGATTTCTTACTCGGAGCGTCTGCTTTCTTGTCCCGTTTCCTCGGAACCCCTACTGGCTGTAACTGTGCATTGTTTACCTTGCAGGTATCGCTTATTTTCATAGCTATGCCCCGTTTTATTTCCATAGCTAATTCATGTTTCTTACTCCCTTCCAGGATGATTTTCATGACATTCTTGATGTCTGTGTACCGTTTCACGGTCTGCCCTTCCAGGCTTCTTTCTAAGGAACGCAATGTCCCAATTGCTTCTAGCTCCCTCTCCGTTCTCAACCTACCCCTAGGTATAGTGTGGGATTATTATTATTATTATTGTTATTATTATTATTATTCATACTTTTCGTTCTGCTTCGCTTTGCTCATACGAACGAAAAGCAGTTTCATTCTAAACCAACTACCTCAATAAAGACAAAAACAATAAGTACTTGGTTTTAAGTAATTTATTAATACAGCATGGGATGGTGTCTGTGTTCGGATGCCAACTACCCTTACAACACTTTTTGTTGATAACAAAATTAACTATATTTACACCATAATCAGAACGCATATCGAAAAATGTCAATGAACTATAATTATATGATATTAGGCAAAATCACGTTCGAAGATTTAGAACGGTAATCTCTCCAGGAACGTGGCAAGGCTTTCGGTATCAGTCCATGCAGCAAAGCTACAGGCACTCGGAGGCCACGAAAAACCCCCTTTTTCTGATTGAGGAGGAAACGTGGGTGCATCCTAGGATACCAAAAGAGAGTGCACTCCCTTGTTCATTGTCCCATTACCTGGATTGTTTACCGAGGTGCCTGAATTGGTTTCTTTGCGAGAAGATCTCAGTTTAAATGAAACAAAAAGAAATACATCTTGTAATAAGTATAATCAAAGTAAAGGTTACTCGCTTCCCTCTAAAACCAAACAGTTAGTCCTCAACTGAGTGAGCTCAAGACATTCATGTCATATAATTATAGAAAGTGAATGAGTTATTCTGATAATTTAGTTAATTATACGTGGTATGAACTCATGTACATGTATTAATTTCTGTATAAACAACCTTCAGGCTCTTCGGACATTGAGACAATTGTATTAGCACAATTATGCGAATGCATATTGGGATTAAAATTGTTTGAAAGAATAATCATCAATAAAGTATTATAAAGCATAATGCAATTATTGCAACTGGCATATTTGCAAGGAACTACAGTGAAGTATATCTAGACACAAACCGATATTCAATGTAAAATAAGATCATGCGTATTGAAATCAAATTTGCTTATTGATTGAACAAGCTTGATTGAACAAGCTTCAGGGAACTTAAGATTTGTGGAAATTACGGACAAACGGAGACGTTTATTTGGATTAGGCCTAATAAGGCCAATATTTGTTGATAATTATCAGAATACAAAGGATAAGAACAATAAAACCTATGTTCTGCATAAATAGGTTGGATCTTAAGGATAGAGTACCATACATAAAACCCTGTAGCCCTCCAGGCTCTTCGGATTATCTGTCCGGTTTCAATCCAGTCTAGTTTTGAAAACTGTAGCCGTCGAGGCTCCTCAGATTTATTATTATTATTATTATTATTATTATATATTTTTTTTTTTATTTTTTTTTTTTTTATTTTTTTTATTTTTTTTTTTATTTTTTTTTTTTAAATTTTTTTTTTTTGTCCGGCTTCTAATTCATTATACTGACCAACTAGCAATGGTTTTCTTTTTTTTAACATACATATTCCTCTGTACTTGTTTACCCAATTTCACAGGAAAACAGCAATCGAAGAATCACAGAGCATACAGTCACTGCACGAGTGTCTCTGAAAGAAATAAAAGATATAGGATATGAATTCCAAGTCGTAATATTAATTTTCAATGTATTTGCAAGGGATTTTGATATATTTAAGCAGGAATGTGTTTTTTTTTTTTATTTTTTTTTTTTTTGGGGGCATTATCTGTTCTCTGGTTATTTCTCTCTTAGCCAAATGCGAAGGCTTGAATTCAAGTCTCATGACCGCGTACTGTGGAGACCGTGTAAGCGTTTGGAGTACATGTACCTAGGTTCGAGCCCCACTTCGACCAACGTGTCTGTGTCCCTGGGCAGGGCACTTAATCCCAGTTGCCTCGTCAACCCTAGCGATATATGGGAAGCTGTTAAGGGGAATGCCACAATCTAACTGCTGATAGGGTTGTGCGTCTGACCAGCAGCCACCTAGTTGAAGCGAAATGGTTCTGGTGATTCCCTGATGGCATCGGTAATAATGGTAACAGCGCCTTGAGCACCCTGCAGGGTGGATATGTGCGTTATACAAATCTAATCTTTATTATTATTATCTAATAACAAATCACGACAGCTATTATGTAGCTCATAATAGGCTTATGTCACCTTTGGCTTGGATAATATGACAAGAGCTTAAAATGAAAGTCTAAAAACGCATCGTTCTATATAGGCTACTTTCTTTGGGATTTGAATTGACAGTAGTCATTTGTTTTTTGGCTAAAATTGCTTTTAAATTACCAGATTACAGCCGTCCGGAAAAGTGTCTGTTTTGGACCTGGGAGAAAATTGGATAAACCGGTTTGATCAGGTAATATTGAAGTGACATGCTTTCAACCGAGCCATCCCGCTATGTCTAAAAAATAGGGAACGTAATAGGCAGCCCCTTAAGACTTATGTCACAATCTGAAGTTAGCAAACGTGTCTATAACTCCCCAGGGTGTATGTAACATTATTTATTCTGGAGGGTTGAATAGTGTTAGGGCTAATCAAGAGTCAATTATCTTGTATTAATTAAACTAGCAAAACAGTCTATACGTAAAAGTTCCCATAATTTATCAATAAAAGAACCATTCTCGAGATTTCATCCATCCATCACTAAGGTCAATCAGTGTGCTTACCAAATCCCGTTCATTCAAGGTTTTATGCATCTTTCGTACTTCTATAGACCAAATGAATCCTTGTATCAGTATATAAAGCTTGTACAACACACAAACCCATCGTCTAGATTTGGCAATAAGAATGTCATACGATCGACAGTGGAGAAGGAGCCGTTTCATCATTATTATAGTAAAGAGCAAGGGCGCAGACGAGAAGCCAAATAAGGGAGAATGTTCATTTAATTGACCCATGTGAATCCGAGGTATCTTCGATAGTCGAGTGCGACATTTGTACGATGATAACCCTATTTTAGATATATATTGTGCGTTTTATGAAATAACTGAAGACGTTTCTTCACGTCTGTAGTTAAATTGCATGTTAAAAAGGAAGGGTCGAGATTACTAAAATCTAATATAAGGCATCTTTGCCCGAGGATTGGTATAGAAATATATAAACGATAATTGTGCGTTCTGTGAAAAGAACTGAAGACGTTTCTTCCATTTCTGTAGTCGAAGGGTCGAGATCACTCACATTTAGTATAAGGCGTCTTTTGCCCATAGGCTATGCGATATGCGAATAGTATATTGGAATTGAACAGTTTTTGTATAGATTCTAACAAAGGATTTCTCTGACAATGCAAACTTGTTTACAATTACGATGGGAGAGAGAAAGCAACGAAAGGAACTTGATTTCCTTCCTTGATAACTGATAACCATATGCACCAATTCTTCCCAGAACAGAGCATGGGCTATTAATTTTTCTTACACTTTCACAGTATCACACTATTGGCTACTGGTACATTCTTCATAATTACATCGCACCTTTATGACGTCATCTCACTTATGTTCATCCTGAATGATGCCCGAGTTGCAGTACCCTCGTGCTGTATCAGGCTCGCTGATCTTATAGTTGGGACTACACCAGATCAAGATGGGCCGGCAAATGCTGGGAGTATTGTTTTCAGCTGTCCTGGGATGGAATGAAGTGTAGCTGAAGGGTAGAGTGGGTGGGACTCTGCTCGAAACTGTACCGGGATATCCTGTGACTAATAGGACTTGGGGGAAAAGTTAAAATGTCGTTGAATACATCATTTCACATTACAGATAATTGCCTGTAAATTCCAAAAACTACTTTTATTGCATAAACAGAGCAATCGGTAGCCGAGATAAGCATATTAGAAATTAGCCGTTTCCCGCGAAATCGTGTACATGTACATGTGTATGTGACTGAATACAAGAGAGCTCGAAGATGCGATTAACTATGAAGCGCCCTCACAGTGACAGATTGCGCCAGCAAAGAATTATTAAAGTCTGATTAGTCTTAGTTCAACACGCTATATCTTGTTTTGCGCTAATTAAAATGGAAGAGTACCTATATTATATATGTGTAATAGCACATATTCACGCCTATATAATAAAGACTACGCACTGGACGAAATTTGCTTGACATACGAGGGCGCTCCTTATTGCTAGTCATAGAGAGAAACCACAGTTTAAAAAACAAACAAACAAACAAACAAAGAACATCACATTTCAAACAGTAGCAGTAGCCTACTGATCCATTTCTGACCCAAACAAACTTGTTGGGATTGTTGCAACTGACATACTAAACAAACTCGGTAAACTGTTACAGATCATAACACCAAGAATTCACCGAAAATGACAATTTTGTACACAAGTCAATGGATATTTCCTCTGTTATTTTTTTTTATTTTATTTATTTTTTTTTTTTTTTATTATTTTTTTTTTGGAAAATGATCGTAATGTGTAAAACACACCCTGTACTATAATTATATTTAATAAAAACCTTATTTAACACGTCCTTTAAACAAATGTCAATGGGTATAGTTACCAGTGGAATAGGTATGCCTCAAACTGAAGGCTCGTAGAATACACAAGGTTTTATGTGAACATACTTTAGTGAGCGTAAAGACCTGAATGCCGACTACAGAGTATGCAGACAATGCAAGGCGTGAATTAGGTTAACAAAGGTAGAGGATTTCGTCTATAGTGAGATGTTACCAAGTAACGGATAAAGCTAAATTGATCCGCAACTTCAGAAACGGCAAGAATGCGTTGTAAAACTGAGCAGTATAGTGTACCCACAGTGCACGCGCGATGACGTCACGGATTTCGAATTCCCTATAACGCGGCAAAAGGCAGTCAGAGTCCGGGCATCTTACCAGTTAAAGCTCATAGGAGGCCTGTGAATAAAAAAGAAATTTGGACGGAAAATACGTGGAAACTTAACGTGAAGTTAAGCAAATCTCAATGGGTAGTTAGCAGTGGAACGGTAGACCTGAAATGAAGGCTCGGGGAATGCACTGGGTTTTATGTGAACATGCTTCAGTAAGCGCAGTGACCTGTATACTGACTACAGAGTATGCGAACAATGCCAGGCATAAATTAGGTTAACAAAGGTATTGCAATTTGTCTATATTGAGGGGCGTTACCAACGAATAAAACTCCATTTTCCTTTTCTCTTTTAAACGTTGTACCGCAGGCTGAAAATTGCCGTTAGGGACCAATGCCTCATTTAGGAATTCATACTCCAGATTCTTGTTTAATGTTAATTCTAATTTTTAACAATTTCACTTATCTTATGTTCCGTCTCTCCCGATTTCTGGAGGCTCCTGCAATCCGCTCGCCAGTGCCCCGGCTTGCCGCATGCGAAACACAAGCCTGGTTTCGCTGTGAGATTCGTCGGACTCGCATTCGGAACTGGTTTCGGTGCGCCGCTGATCTGTCCTTGCTGCCATCTCGGGCTATATGGGTGTGGCCACTTGTAATTAAACAGTCTCTTGTTCTTCTCTTTGTATTTCTTCTCCATGTCTGGGCAGCGCGAAATTAACCGACCTAG
The DNA here is from genome assembly GCA_037783545.1 of Henricia sp. BOLD:AAB3569. NCBI lineage: Eukaryota > Metazoa > Echinodermata > Asteroidea > Spinulosida > Echinasteridae > Henricia > Henricia sp. BOLD:AAB3569. Next base: position 622,211 of record JBBELK010000757.1, read on the forward strand.
CAGCTTGGTGGTCTCAGGCTAGAATGCCACTACAACCCAACAACCACGCCCTCCTGCTACTGTAGGCCACATGCTATTCAAAGCAGCTCTATTGTGCAAAACCTCTCAACCGTCCAACTCGTGCGTATCGTACAGACAAAGATTTCCTGCTATACTGCGTACCGCAGGAAATAAAACTTCTGGGAATGTAGTTGAACATAAGTCTGATGACTTACACTGCTGAAGCAACCATGAATTTCACAAAGAAAATGGGTGTCAGAAGTGGGATTCGAACCCACGCCTCCAAATGGAGACCACTGTGTTCAGATTATTCTTGAGTCTGGCGCCTTAGACCGCTCGGCCATTCTGACACGACGAGAATATTTTCTCCCCTCCTGTACCACGAGCCAAATCCACCAAACCCAACCACTACCACAACTCAACGATATGTGACAGTTAGACAAGATATCCCCTTAATTGTAAACTTGTTTAAAACAGACCTAGCAACAAAATAAATATATACACACACTATCAAAATTGGACTGTGTCGGTAGTTCCACGAAAACCAACTCCTTCCTCAAGGTTGACCACAATCTCAATTGTTTTCAGTGAAATGCAATTGAACATAAGTGTGACGTTTTATAACGCTCCAACAACCATGACTTTGATAAAAATAATCATGTGTCAGAAGTGGGATTCGAACCCACGACTCCAAATGGAGACCAGAATACCCCCTGTTTTCTGCGAAAGACAATCTTAAGTCTGGCGCCTTAGACCGCTCGGCCATTCTGACACAAAGCATTAAGATTCGGTAACAAAATTCACGCGCCAAGCTCATTAATATGTTGCACACCCTCAAACAATATGTACATTTTCTGAACGAAAAGAAACCGTGCACGAACATGGTACAAGAAAATAGCTACTATATAAAGGAAAATGTTGGAAGTTTGATTTGAACCCACCATCCAATCGTTGACCACAAACCCAAATGTCTTCTGGGAATGTAGTTGAACATAAGTCTGATGACTTACACTGCTGAAGCAACCATGAATTTCACAAAGAAAATGGGTGTCAGAAGTGGGATTCGAACCCACGCCTCCAAATGGAGACCAGAATACCCACTGTGTTCAGTGAAAGACAATTATTCTTGAGTCTGGCGCCTTAGACCGCTCGGCCATTCTGACACGACGAGAATATTTTCTCCCCTCCGGTACCACGAGCCAAATCCACCAAACCCAACCACTACCACAACTCAACGATATGTGACAGTTAGACAAAATATCCCCTTAATTGTAAACTTGTTTAAAACAGACCTAGCAACAAAATAAATATATACACACACTATCAAAATAGAAGTGTGTCGGTAGTTCCACGAAAACCAACTCCTTCCTCAAGGTTGACCACAATCTCAATTGTTTTCAGTGAAATGCAATTGAACATAAGTGTGACGTTTTATAACGCTCCAACAACCATGACTTTGATAAAAATAATCATGTGTCAGAAGTGGGATTCGAACCTTCCAATCGTTGACCACAAACCCAAATGTCTTCTGGGAATGTAGTTGAAAATAAGTCTGATGACTTACACTGCTGAAGCAACCATGAATTTCACAAGGAAAATGGGTGTCAGAAGTGGGATTCGAACTCACGCCTCCAAATGGAGACCAGAATACCCACTGTGTTCAGTGAAAGACAATTATTCTTGAGTCTGGCGCCTTAGACCGCTCGGCCATTCTGAAACGACGAGAATATTTTCTCCCCTCCTGTACCACGAGCCAAATCCACCAAACCCAACCACTACCACAACTCAACGATATGTGACAGTTAGACAAAATATCCCCTTAATTGTAAACTTGTTTAAAACAGACCTAGCAACAAAATAAATATATACACACACTATCAAAATAGGACTGTGTCGGTAGTTCCACGAAAACCAACTCCTTCCTCAAGGTTGACCACAATCTCAATTGTTTTCAGTGAAATGCAATTGAACATAAGTGTGACGTTTTATAACGCTCCAACAACCATGACTTTGATAAAAAATAATCATGTGTCAGAAGTGGCATTCGAACCCACGACTCCAAATGGAGACCAGAATACCCACTGTTTTCTGCGAAAGACAATCTTAAGTCTGGCGCCTTAGACCGCTCGGCCATTCTGACACAAAGCATTAAGATTCGGTAACAAGATTCACGCGCCAAGCTCATTAATATGTTGCACACCCTCAAACAATATGTACATTTTCTGAACGAAAAGAAACCGTGCACGAACATGGTACAAGAAAATAGCTACTATATAAAGGAAAATGTTGGAAGTTTGATTTGAACCCACCATCCAATCGTTGACCACAAACCCAAATATCTTCTGGGAATGTAGTTGAACATAAGTCTGATGACTTACACTGCTGAAGCAACCATGAATTTCACAAAGAAAATGGGTGTCAGAAGTGGGATTCGAACCCACGCCTCAAAATGGAGACCAGAATACCCACTGTGTTCAGTGAAAGACGATTATTCTTGAGTCTGGCGCCTTAGACCGCTCGGCCATTCTGACACGACGAGAATATTTTCTCCCCTCCTGTACTGTAGTATTCATTAATCCAAGTTTGTCACCTAAGGCGCTCCATACCGATCTACAATAAAGGCCAAAGGTCACCCCTCAGTCAGAAGTCATGACAGCCACAAACCGTGTGTAATTCTCTCTCTCAATATCTAAGTTTAGGCTCTCGGATATTACAATTGGCGACGAGGAACGGATCCTTCGCAACGCCGAGGAACCCAGCAACATCGTAAAGGTGGTTTTGACCGCTGATTTCGAGAGTAAACAGTGAATTTCCGCGTGGGAAAATCAGAGTGAGTGAAACGTTTTCGTACACTCCTGACACACATACCGCATGTGTACATGTACTGTGACATTGGCTATACACACAACGCATCGTGTACGTGTAGTACTCGCTGCCGGACATTGTTTATCGTACGCAACATCGCCGAACCTTTGTAATCAAAATGTCTGCTACAAACCTGCCGTCCTTTCCAACCTTCCAACCTCATGTAGAGCCTTCCACTGCCGGCGTACGGTGGCGGAAATATGTCAACAGGATGGAGAATCTGTTTGTTGCATTCAAAGTAACTGATGACAAGCAACAGCGGGCATTACTCCTGCACTACGCTGGCCCTGAAATAATGGACATCTTTGAGACATTGTCTGAAACCGGATCAACCTATGAATCTGGCAAAGATGCACTCACCAAGTACTTTGAACCTCGCAAGAACATCGAATATGAGCGATTTGTCTTTCGTGAGGCCAAACAGTTGCACAATGAAACTGTCGCAGACTATGCAACCCGCCTCCAACAGCTAGCCAAAACCTGTGAGTTCCACGACAAGGACACTGAAGTGAAATCTCAGATTATCTATGGCTGTACATCGTCAAAGTTGAGACGCTGTGCCCTCCGTGAATCTGAACTAACCCTCATAAAGCTTCTAACGACTGCTAGAACTTACGAACTGTCTGAGGTGCAAGCCAAAGGCATGGAACAACACACACAACCAAGCCGCGACACAACCAACCGCGTGACTACTACAAAGTCCTACACGCGAAATCGCGAGTCGAGCAAGGCTCCACATGCCTCTAAACCCAGACAATCTGTACCCTGTCGGAACTGCGGAGGTACATTTCCTCACAAGCAACAATGCCCAGCCAAAGGCGTAACATGCCACTCGTGTGGTAAACTCAATCACTTCGCCAAACATTGTCTCGGTCGCGGAATGTCACACGAGCCACAGTACACCAAAGCAAAAGTGCACGCCGTTGACCACACTGTCAGCTCAAGCAGCTCTGATGATGACTATGTGTTCGGTGTACATGTATCATCAACACCGAACTCTAAACAGCCGGTTGTCACCATAACTGTCGACCAAACAACGCAATTGCCAGCCATCATTGACACAGGAGCCTCGGTTAACGTGATGTGCCTGGCCGTGTACAACAAACTGTCCTCCAACCCACCACTGTGTAAGAACGCAGCAGCAAAAGTGTTCGCGTATGGGAGTACAACACCCCTAGAGATTGTGGGCACATTCAACACCACCGTTGCCTACAAAACCTCGCACGTGAATTCCACGTTCTTCGTCACCAAAACAACTGGGGACACACTAATCAGCTTCCAAACCGCGTCCGCTCTCGACATCATCCACGTGGCGTACAATCTTCAACCCGACGATCCCCCAAAGCTTGAAGACAAGCTTATGGACCAGTACGCAGACCGTTTCACAGGCATCGGCAAGTTGAAAAACATTCAATGCAAGTTGCACGAGGACAAGACAGTCCAACCAATCGCCCTGCCTCATCGCCGTATCCCCTTTCATGTCAGAAAGAAAGTCGAGAACGAGCTGGACAAACTCCTCCGCCTTGACATAATTGAGCCAGTACTCAATGAACCAACCCCATGGGTTTCACCCATCCACGTGGTCGAAAAGCCTCATCGACCAGGTGAGATTCGCATGTGTGTGGATATGCGAAATGTGAACACCGCCATCAAGCGCGAGCGTCACATTACACCGACCATCGACGACATCCTTGCCCAGGTCAACGGATCCACTGTCTTCAGTAAACTTGACCTAAACGCGGGTTACCATCAAGTAGAGCTGGCCCCCGAGTCTCGCCATCTGACTGTGTTTTCAACACACAAAGGCCTGTTCCGTTACAAGCGTTTAAACTTCGGTGTTTGTTCCGCAGCCGAAGTTTTCCAGAACGCCATCTCCTCTGCGCTCCGCGGCCTCGCAGGCACACTCAACATTAGCGACGACATCTTAGTGTTTGGCCGCACACAACAGGAACATGACGCACGCCTCGCAGCCTGTCTGCAACGCGTTCGCGAATGTAACCTGACCCTGAACAAGGACAAGTGTCAGTTCGGAAAATCACGCGTTGAATACTTCGGACATGTATTCAGCTCCACCGGCATCTGCCCCGACAAGAAGAAAGTAGATGCAATCCAAAATGTGTCTGACCCTACCAACGCAAGCGAGGTACGCAGCTTCCTTGGACTGGTCACATACTGTAGCCGGTTCATACCTGACCTTGCCACGGTTTCCGCACCCTTGCGCGAGTTGACAAAGAAAGACACACCCTGGCAATGGGGACCCGAACACCAGCAAGCACTCCGCCAAATCCGCGAACGAGTCGCACATTGCTGTACAATGGCATACTACGATCCCAGTAAGAAAACTGAACTCGTAGTTGATGCCAGCCCTGTTGGCCTAGCTGGTATCCTCGCCCAACGCAATGACAAGGACGAACTGTTGATCGTTGCTCTCGCGAGCAGATCACTGACGCCAGTCGAACAGCGATACTCCCAAACGGAACGTGAGGCCCTGGCTATCACATGGGCGATACTTCACTTCCACCTGTATCTCTATGGCAGCAACTTCATCGTCATAACGGATCACAAACCGTTGGTCCCACTGTTCAACAACCCGCACAGTAACGCACCGACCCGCATTGAACGCTGGTTGCTAAAGTTGCAAGGGTACAACTTCACAGTCGAGTATCAGCCGGGAAAGTTGAACCCTGCAGACTATATGTCGCGACACCCCCACGAGCATCCGCGAATCACCAGCAGAGAACAACGCCTTGCGGAAGAACACGTCAGCTTCATATCCGCAAACGCTGTACCCAAGTCCGTCACTCTCGACACAATCCGCACCGCCACTCGAGAAGACCCAGTTCTTCAGTCAGCCATTGACGCGCTCACCACTCATAGCTGGGACACGCTCCTGAAGAACCCCCACGACCAACAGACTCTTGCCACACTCAAGAGCCTACACAAGGTACGCGGTGAACTCACAGCCACAACCGATCGCGATCTGCTGCTCCGTGGAAATCGCATCGTAATTCCACAGGCACTCGCACAACGCATCGTCGACATTGCCCATGAGGGACACCAAGGCATGACAAAAACTAAACAGTTACTTCGTGAGAAAGTATGGTTTCCCAGCATGGACACCCTCGTCGAAAAAACGATTCGCGACTGCCTTGCATGCCAGCTGACAACGCCTGACGACACCAGGACTCCGCTTAACATGTCTTCACTTCCAGACAGCCCATGGCTAGAAGTCAGCATCGATTTTTGTGATCTCCCAACAGGAGAACATCTCCTAGTAGTCATCGACGACTACAGTCGCTTCCCTGAAATCGAGATTGTGTTTTCCACCTCAGCGCGTTCGGTGATTCCCAAACTCGATCGTATCTTTGCCACATTCGGCATACCGAAGGTCGTCCGCACTGACAACGGACCACCCTTTAACAGTGCAGACTTTTCATCCTTCGCAGACTACCTTGGGTTCCATCATCGGAAAGTCACCCCACGTTGGCCCCGCGCCAATGGGGAGGTGGAACGCTTCATGAAAACAATCAAAAAGACCTATCGCACCGCAATCGCCGATGGAATGCCATGGAAGCAAGGTCTGTACAAGTTCTTGCGCAACTACCGCGCGACACCCCATGCTACAACAGGAGTTGCACCTGCTACACTCCTCTTTGGCAGGCCACTCCGCACCCGTCTCCCTGAAACCCCACATAAGTCCCAGGCCAAAGCCGTACGAACCCGAGACGCACGCAAAAAGGCCGAAATGAAACAATATGCCGACAAGAAAGAACACGCTCGCCCCAAAGACATCAACATAGGTGATACCGTTCTTGTACGACGCGATGGACTAGTCGCGAAACACCAAACCCCATACCACGGACACCCCTACACAGTCACCGCTAAGAAGGGATCGATGGTGACAGCTCAGCACGGCCCTCGCACAGTCACACGCAACATCTCGAGATACAAACGCATCCAAACCAGAGCACCACCCCAGCAGGAAGATTCTGACATCGACGACATGGTCACTACCACACATACCCCAATCCATGCACCAGCACCACGTAGGAATCCTCCACGAAACCGCCGTCCACCTGAACACCTCAAGGACTTTGCCACTTAAAGACTGTAGATAGACACCTGCATGTTTTGTACCAAAGCTGAGAAAATGTATACTCGCATTATGTTTCTTGTTTATTGTTGTTAACTAAAGTTTTTACAAAAAAATGGCTGCTAAAAGTAATCTGGTTAGCATTAATTCTGAAAAACAAGGCATACTCGAGAGTCATCAAAATAAGGACACTCAAACATTTCAGAATTTATTTGGACATTGTTTTATTCAATCCAAAACTTTACATTCGCCAAATTCCATTTTCACATGTGCATAACTTTTGTTCAAGGTTGAAAGGGATGTAGTATTCATTAATCCAAGTTTGTCACCTAAGGCGCTCCATACCGATCTACAATAAAGGCCAAAGGTCACCCCTCAGTCAGAAGTCATGACAGCCACAAACCGTGTGTAATTCTCTCTCTCAATATCTAAGTTTAGGCTCTCGGATATTACATGTACCACGAGCCAAATCCACCAAACCCAACCACTACCACAACTCAACGATATGTGACAGTTAGACAAAATATCCCCTTAATTGTAAACTTGTTTAAAACAGACCTAGCAACAAAATAAATATATACACACACTATCAAAATAGGACTGTGTCGGTAGTTCCACGAAAACCAACTCCTTCCTCAAGGTTGACCACAATCTCAATTGTTTTCAGTGAAATGCAATTGAACATAAGTGTGACGTTTTATAACGCTCCAACAACCATGACTTTGATAAAAATAATCATGTGTCAGAAGTGGGATTCGAACCTTCCAATCGTTGACCACAAACCCAAATGTCTTCTGGGAATGTAGTTGAAAATAAGTCTGATGACTTACACTGCTGAAGCAACCATGAATTTCACAAGGAAAATGGGTGTCAGAAGTGGGATTCGAACTCACGCCTCCAAATGGAGACCAGAATACCCACTGTGTTCAGTGAAAGACAATTATTCTTGAGTCTGGCGCCTTAGACCGCTCGGCCATTCTGAAACGACGAGAATATTTTCTCCCCTCCTGTACCACGAGCCAAATCCACCAAACCCAACCACTACCACAACTCAACGATATGTGACAGTTAGACAAAATATCCCCTTAATTGTAAACTTGTTTAAAACAGACCTAGCAACAAAATAAATATATACACACACTATCAAAATAGGACTGTGTCGGTAGTTCCACGAAAACCAACTCCTTCCTCAAGGTTGACCACAATCTCAATTGTTTTCAGTGAAATGCAATTGAACATAAGTGTGACGTTTTATAACGCTCCAACAACCATGACTTTGATAAAAAATAATCATGTGTCAGAAGTGGGATTCGAACCCACGACTCCAAATGGAGACCAGAATACCCACTGTTTTCTGCGAAAGACAATCTTAAGTCTGGCGCCTTAGACCGCTCGGCCATTCTGACACAAAGCATTATGATTCGGTAACAAAATTCACGCGCCAAGCTCATTAATATGTTGCACACCCTAAAACAATATGTACATTTTCTGAACGAAAAGAAACCGTGCACGAACATGGTACAAGAAAATAGCTACTATATAAAGGAAAATGTTGGAAGTTTGATTTGAACCCACCATCCAATCGTTGACCACAAACCCAAATATCTTCTGGGAATGTAGTTGAACATAAGTCTGATGACTTACACTGCTGAAGCAACCATGAATTTCACAAAGAAAATGGGTGTCAGAAGTGGGATTCGAACCCACGCCTCCAAATGGAGACCAGAATACCCACTGTGTTCAGTGAAAGACGATTATTCTTGAGTCTGGCGCCTTAGACCGCTCGGCCATTCTGACACGACGAGAATATTTTCTCCCCTCCTGTACCACGAGCCAAATCCACCAAACCCAACCACTACCACAACTCAACGATATGTGACAGTTAGACAAAATATCCCCTTAATTGTAAACTTGTTTAAAACAGACCTAGCAACAAAATAAATATATACACACACTATCAAAATAGGACTGTGTCGGTAGTTCCACGAAAACCAACTCCTTCCTCAAGGTTGACCACAATCTCAATTGTTTTCAGTGAAATGCAATTGAACATAAGTGTGACGTTTTATAACGCTCCAACAACCATGACTTTGATAAAAATAATCATGTGTCAGAAGTGGGATTCGAACCCACGACTCCAAATGGAGACCAGAATACCCCCTGTTTTCTGCGAAAGACAATCTTAAGTCTGGCGCCTTAGACCGCTCGGCCATTCTGACACAAAGCATTAAGATTCGGTAACAAAATTCACGCGCCAAGCTCATTAATATGTTGCACACCCTCAAACAATATGTACATTTTCTGAACGAAAAGAAACCGTGCACGAACATGGTACAAGAAAATAGCTACTATATAAAGGAAAATGTTGGAAGTTTGATTTGAACCCACCATCCAATCGTTGACCACAAACCCAAATGTCTTCTGGGAATGTAGTTGAACATAAGTCTGATGACTTACACTGCTGAAGCAACCATGAATTTCACAAAGAAAATGGGTGTCAGAAGTGGGATTCGAACCCACGCCTCCAAATGGAGACCAGAATACCCACTGTGTTCAGTGAAAGACAATTATTCTTGAGTCTGGCGCCTTAGACCGCTCGGCCATTCTGACACGACGAGAATATTTTCTCCCCTCCTGTACCACGAGCCAAATCCACCAAACCCAACCACTACCACAACTCAACGATATGTGACAGTTAGACAAAATATCCCCTTAATTGTAAACTTGTTTAAAACAGACCTAGCAACAAAATAAATATATACACACACTATCAAAATAGGAGTGTGTCGGTAGTTCCACGAAAACCAACTCCTTCCTCAAGGTTGACCACAATCTCAATTGTTTTCAGTGAAATGCAATTGAACATAAGTGTGACGTTCTATAACGCTCCAACAACCATGACTTTGATAAAAATAATCATGTGTCAGAAGTGGGATTCGAACCTTCCAATCGTTGACCACAAACCCAAATGTCTTCTGGGAATGTAGTTGAAAATAAGTCTGATGACTTACACTGCTGAAGCAACCATGAATTTCACAAGGAAAATGGGTGTCAGAAGTGTGATTCGAACCCACGCCTCCAAATGGAGACCAGAATACCCACTGTGTTCAGTGAAAGACAATTATTCTTGAGTCTGGCGCCTTAGACCGCTCGGCCATTCTGACACGACGAGAATATTTTCTCCCCTCCTGTACCACGAGCCAAATCCACCAAACCCAACCACTACCACAACTCAACGATATGTGACAGTTAGACAAAATATCCCCTTAATTGTAAACTTGTTTAAAACAGACCTAGCAACAAAATAAATATATACACACACTATCAAAATAGGACTGTGTCGGTAGTTCCACGAAAACCAACTCCTTCCTCAAGGTTGACCACAATCTCAATTGTTTTCAGTGAAATGCAATTGAACATAAGTGTGACGTTTTATAACGCTCCAACAACCATGACTTTGATAAAAAATAATCATGTGTCAGAAGTGGGATTCGAACCCACGACTCCAAATGGAGACCAGAATACCCCCTGTTTTCTGCGAAAGACAATCTTAAGTCTGGCGCCTTAGACCGCTCGCCCATTCTGACACAAAGCATTAAGATTCGGTAACAAAATTCACACGCCAAGCTCATTAATATGTTGCACACCCTCAAACAATATGTACATTTTCTGAACGAAAAGAAACCGTGCACGAACATGGTACAAGAAAATAGCTACTATATAAAGGAAAATGTTGGAAGTTTGATTTGAACCCACCATCCAATCGTTGACCACAAACCCAAATGTCTTCTGGGAATGTAGTTGAACATAAGTCTGATGACTTACACTGCTGAAGCAACCATGAATTTCACAAAGAAAATGGGTGTCAGAAGTGGGATTCGAACCCACGCCTCCAAATGGAGATCAGAATACCCACTGTGTTCAGTGAAAGACGATTATTCTTGAGTCTGGCGACTTAGACCGCTCGGCCATTCTGACACGCCTAGAATATTTTCTCCCCTCCTGTACCACGAGCCAAATCCACCAAACCCAACCACTACCACAACTCAACGATATGTGACAGTTATACAAGATATCCCCTAAATTGTAAACTTGTTTAAAACAGACCTAGCAACAAAATAAATATATACACACACTATCAAAATAGGACTGTGTCGGTAGTTCCACAAAAACCAACTCCTTCCTCAAGGTTGACCACAATCTCAATTGTTTTCAGTGAAATGCAATTGAACATAAGTGTGACGTTTTATAACGCTCCAACAACCATGACTTTGATAAAAATAATCATGTGTCAGAAGTGGGATTCGAACCCGCGACTCCAAATGGAGACCTGAATACCCCCTGTTTTCTGCGAAAGACAATCTTAAGTCTGGCGCCTTAGACCGCTCGGCCATTCTGACACAAAGCATTAAGATTCGGTAACAAAATTCACGCGCCAAGCTCATTAATATGTTGCACACCCTCAAACAATATGTACATTTTCTGAACGAAAAGAAACCGTGCACGAACATGGTACAAGAAAATAGCTATTATATAAAGGAAAATGTTGGAAGTTTGATTTGAACCCACCATCCAATCGTTGACCACAAACCCAAATGTCTTCTGGGAATGTAGTTGAACATAAGTCTGATGACTTACACTGCTGAAGCAACCATGAATTTCACAAAGAAAATGGGTGTCAGAAGTGGGATTCGAACCCACGCCTCCAAATGGAGACCAGAATACCCACTGTGTTCAGATTATTCTTGAGTCTGGCGCCTTAGACCGCTCGGCCATTCTGACACGACGAGAATATTTTCTCCCCTCCTGTACCACGAGCCAAATCCACCAAACCCAACCACTACCACAACTCAACGATATGTGACAGTTAGACAAGATATCCCCTTAATTGTAAACTTGTTTAAAACAGACCTAGCAACAAAATAAATATATACACACACTATCAAAATTGGACTGTGTCGGTAGTTCCACGAAAACCAACTCCTTCCTCAAGGTTGACCACAATCTCAATTGTTTTCAGTGAAATGCAATTGAACATAAGTGTGACGTTTTATAACGCTCCAACAACCATGACTTTGATAAAAATAATCATGTGTCAGAAGTGGGATTCGAACCCACGACTCCAAATGGAGACCAGAATACCCCCTGTTTTCTGCGAAAGACAATCTTAAGTCTGGCGCCTTAGACCGCTCGGCCATTCTGACACAAAGCATTAAGATTCGGTAACAAAATTCACGCGCCAAGCTCATTAATATGTTGCACACCCTCAAACAATATGTACATTTTCTGAACGAAAAGAAACCGTGCACGAACATGGTACAAGAAAATAGCTACTATATAAAGGAAAATGTTGGAAGTTTGATTTGAACCCACCATCCAATCGTTGACCACAAACCCAAATGTCTTCTGGGAATGTAGTTGAACATAAGTCTCATGACTTACACTGCTGAAGCAACCATGAATTTCACAAAGAAAATGGGTGTCAGAAGTGGGATTCGAACCCACGCCTCCAAATGGAGACCAGAATACCCACTGTGTTCAGTGAAAGACAATTATTCTTGAGTCTGGCGCCTTAGACCGCTCGGCCATTCTGACACGACGAGAATATTTTCTCCCCTCCGGTACCACGAGCCAAATCCACCAAACCCAACCACTACCACAACTCAACGATATGTGACAGTTAGACAAAATATCCCCTTAATTGTAAACTTGTTTAAAACAGACCTAGCAACAAAATAAATATATATACACACCATCAAAATAGAAGTGTGTCGGTAGTTCCACGAAAACCAACTCCTTCCTCAAGGTTGACCACAATCTCAATTGTTTTCAGTGAAATGCAATTGAACATAAGTGTGACGTTTTATAACGCTCCAACAACCATGACTTTGATAAAAATAATCATGTGTCAGAAGTGGGATTCGAACCTTCCAATCGTTGACCACAAACCCAAATGTCTTCTGGGAATGTAGTTGAAAATAAGTCTGATGACTTACACTGCTGAAGCAACCATGAATTTCACAAGGAAAATGGGTGTCAGAAGTGGGATTCGAACTCACGCCTCCAAATGGAGACCAGAATACCCACTGTGTTCAGTGAAAGACAATTATTCTTGAGTCTGGCGCCTTAGACCGCTCGGCCATTCTGAAACGACGAGAATATTTTCTCCCCTCCTGTACCACGAGCCAAATCCACCAAACCCAACCACTACCACAACTCAACGATATGTGACAGTTAGACAAAATATCCCCTTAATTGTAAACTTGTTTAAAACAGACCTAGCAACAAAATAAATATATACACACACTATCAAAATAGGACTGTGTCGGTAGTTCCACGAAAACCAACTCCTTCCTCAAGGTTGACCACAATCTCAATTGTTTTCAGTGAAATGCAATTGAACATAAGTGTGACGTTTTATAACGCTCCAACAACCATGACTTTGATAAAAATAATCATGTGTCAGAAGTGGGATTCGAACCCGCGACTCCAAATGGAGACCTGAATACCCCCTGTTTTCTGCGAAAGACAATCTTAAGTCTGGCGCCTTAGACCGCTCGGCCATTCTGACACAAAGCATTAAGATTCGGTAACAAAATTCACGCGCCAAGCTCATTAATATGTTGCACACCCTCAAACAATATGTACATTTTCTGAACGAAAAGAAACCGTGCACGAACATGGTACAAGAAAATAGCTATTATATAAAGGAAATTGTTGGAAGTTTGATTTGAACCCACCATCCAATCGTTGACCACAAACCCAAATGTCTTCTGGGAATGTAGTTGAACATAAGTCTGATGACTTACACTGCTGAAGCAACCATGAATTTCACAAAGAAAATGGGTGTCAGAAGTGGGATTCGAACCCACGCCTCCAAATGGAGACCAGAATACCCACTGTGTTCAGATTATTCTTGAGTCTGGCGCCTTAGACCGCTCGGCCATTCTGACACGACGAGAATATTTTCTCCCCTCCTGTACCACGAACCAAATCCACCAAACCCAACCACTACCACAACTCAACGATATGTGACAGTTAGACAAGATATCCCCTTAATTGTAAACTTGTTTAAAACAGACCTAGCAACAAAATAAATATATACACACACTATCAAAATTGGACTGTGTCGGTAGTTCCACGAAAACCAACTCCTTCCTCAAGGTTGACCACAATCTCAATTGTTTTCAGTGAAAATGCAATTGAACATAAGTGTGACGTTTTATAACGCTCCAACAACCATGACTTTGATAAAAATAATCATGTGTCAGAAGTGGGATTCGAACCCACGACTCCAAATGGAGACCAGAATACCCCCTGTTTTCTGCGAAAGACAATCTTAAGTCTGGCGCCTTAGACCGCTCGGCCATTCTGACACAAAGCATTAAGATTCGGTAACAAAATTCACGCGCCAAGCTCATTAATATGTTGCACACCCTCAAACAATATGTACATTTTCTGAACGAAAAGAAACCGTGCACGAACATGGTACAAGAAAATAGCTACTATATAAAGGAAAATGTTGGAAGTTTGATTTGAACCCACCATCCAATCGTTGACCACAAACCCAAATGTCTTCTGGGAATGTAGTTGAACATAAGTCTCATGACTTACACTGCTGAAGCAACCATGAATTTCACAAAGAAAATGGGTGTCAGAAGTGGGATTCGAACCCACGCCTCCAAATGGAGACCAGAATACCCACTGTGTTCAGTGAAAGACAATTATTCTTGAGTCTGGCGCCTTAGACCGCTCGGCCATTCTGACACGACGAGAATATTTTCTCCCCTCCGGTACCACGAGCCAAATCCACCAAACCCAACCACTACCACAACTCAACGATATGTGACAGTTAGACAAAATATCCACTTAATTGTAAACTTGTTTAAAACAGACCTAGCAACAAAATAAATATATACACACACTATCAAAATAGAAGTGTGTCGGTAGTTCCACGAAAACCAACTCCTTCCTCAAGGTTGACCACAATCTCAATTGTTTTCAGTGAAATGCAATTGAACATAAGTGTGACGTTTTATAACGCTCCAACAACCATGACTTTGATAAAAATAATCATGTGTCAGAAGTGGGATTCGAACCTTCCAATCGTTGACCACAAACCCAAATGTCTTCTGGGAATGTAGTTGAAAATAAGTCTGATGACTTACACTGCTGAAGCAACCATGAATTTCACAAGGAAAATGGGTGTCAGAAGTGGGATTCGAACTCACGCCTCCAAATGGAGACCAGAATACCCACTGTGTTCAGTGAAAGACAATTATTCTTGAGTCTGGCGCCTTAGACCGCTCGGCCATTCTGAAACGACGAGAATATTTTCTCCCCTCCTGTACCACGAGCCAAATCCACCAAACCCAACCACTACCACAACTCAACGATATGTGACAGTTAGACAAAATATCCCCTTAATTGTAAACTTGTTTAAAACAGACCTAGCAACAAAATAAATATATACACACACTATCAAAATAGGACTGTGTCGGTAGTTCCACGAAAACCAACTCCTTCCTCAAGGTTGACCACAATCTCAATTGTTTTCAGTGAAATGCAATTGAACATAAGTGTGACGTTTTATAACGCTCCAACAACCATGACTTTGATAAAAATAATCATGTGTCAGAAGTGGGATTCGAACCTTCCAATCGTTGACCACAAACCCAAATGTCTTCTGGGAATGTAGTTGAAAATAAGTCTGATGACTTACACTGCTGAAGCAACCATGAATTTCACAAGGAAAATGGGTGTCAGAAGTGGGATTCGAACTCACGCCTCCAAATGGAGACCAGAATACCCACTGTGTTCAGTGAAAGACAATTATTCGTGAGTCTGGCGCCTTAGACCGCTCGGCCATTCTGAAACGACGAGAATATTTTCTCCCCTCCTGTACCACGAGCCAAATCCACCAAACCCAACCACTACCACAACTCAACGATATGTGACAGTTAGACAAAATATCCCCTTAATTGTAAACTTGTTTAAAACAGACCTAGCAACAAAATAAATATATACACACACTATCAAAATAGGACTGTGTCGGTAGTTCCACGAAAACCAACTCCTTCCTCAAGGTTGACCACAATCTCAATTGTTTTCAGTGAAATGCAATTGAACATAAGTGTGACGTTTTATAACGCTCCAACAACCATGACTTTGATAAAAAATAATCATGTGTCAGAAGTGGGATTCGAACCCACGACTCCAAATGGAGACCAGAATACCCACTGTTTTCTGCGAAAGACAATCTTAAGTCTGGCGCCTTAGACCGCTCGGCCATTCTGACACAAAGCATTAAGATTCGGTAACAAAATTCACGCGCCAAGCTCATTAATATGTTGCACACCCTAAAACAATATGTACATTTTCTGAACGAAAAGAAACCGTGCACGAACATGGTACAAGAAAATAGCTACTATATAAAGGAAAATGTTGGAAGTTTGATTTGAACCCACCATCCAATCGTTGACCACAAACCCAAATATCTTCTGGGAATGTAGTTGAACATAAGTCTGATGACTTACACTGCTGAAGCAACCATGAATTTCACAAAGAAAATGGGTGTCAGAAGTGGGATTCGAACCCACGCCTCCAAATGGAGACCAGAATACCCACTGTGTTCAGTGAAAGACGATTATTCTTGAGTCTGGCGCCTTAGACCGCTCGGCCATTCTGACACGACGAGAATATTTTCTCCCCTCCTGTACCACGAGCCAAATCCACCAAACCCAACCACTACCACAACTCAACGATATGTGACAGTTAGACAAAATATCCCCTTAATTGTAAACTTGTTTAAAACAGACCTAGCAACAAAATAAATATATACACACACTATCAAAATAGGAGTGTGTCGGTAGTTCCACGAAAACCAACTCCTTCCTCAAGGTTGACCACAATCTCAATTGTTTTCAGTGAAATGCAATTGAACATAAGTGTGACGTTCTATAACGCTCCAACAACCATGACTTTGATAAAAATAATCATGTGTCAGAAGTGGGATTCGAACCTTCCAATCGTTGACCACAAACCCAAATGTCTTCTGGGAATGTAGTTGAAAATAAGTCTGATGACTTACACTGCTGAAGCAACCATGAATTTCACAAGGAAAATGGGTGTCAGAAGTGTGATTCGAACCCACGCCTCCAAATGGAGACCAGAATACCCACTGTGTTCAGTGAAAGACAATTATTCTTGAGTCTGGCGCCTTAGACCGCTCGGCCATTCTGACACGACGAGAATATTTTCTCCCCTCCTGTACCACGAGCCAAATCCACCAAACCCAACCACTACCACAACTCAACGATATGTGACAGTTAGACAAAATATCCCCTTAATTGTAAACTTGTTTAAAACAGACCTAGCAACAAAATAAATATATACACACACTATCAAAATAGGACTGTGTCGGTAGTTCCACGAAAACCAACTCCTTCCTCAAGGTTGACCACAATCTCAATTGTTTTCAGTGAAATGCAATTGAACATAAGTGTGACGTTTTATAACGCTCCAACAACCATGACTTTGATAAAAATAATCATGTGTCAGAAGTGGGATTCGAACCCACGACTCCAAATGGAGACCAGAATACCCACTGTTTTCTGCGAAAGACAATCTTAAGTCTGGCGCCTTAGACCGCTCGGCCATTCTGACACAAAGCATTAAGATTCGGTAACAAAATTCACGCGCCAAGCTCATTAATATGTTGCACACCCTCAAACAATATGTACATTTTCTGAACGAAAAGAAACCGTGCACGAACATGGTACAAGAAAATAGCTACTATATAAAGAAAAATGTTGGAAGTTTGATTTGAACCCACCATCCAATCGTTGACCACAAACCCAAATATCTTCTGGGAATGTAGTTGAACATAAGTCTGATGACTTACACTGCTGAAGCAACCATGAATTTCACAATGAAAATGGGTGTCAGAAGTGGGATTCGAACCCACGCCTCCAAATGGAGACCAGAATACCCACTGTGTTCAGTGAAAGACGATTATTCTTGAGTCTGGCGCCTTAGACCGCTCGGCCATTCTGACACGACGAGAATATTTTCTCCCCTCCTGTACCACGAGCCAAATCCACTAAACCCAACCACTACCACAACTCAACGATATGTGACAGTTAGACAAAATATCCCCTTAATTGTAAACTTGTTTAAAACAGACCTAGCAACAAAATAAATATATACACACACTATCAAAATAGGACTGTGTCGGTAGTTCCACGAAAACCAACTCCTTCCTCAAGGTTGACCACAATCTCAATTGTTTTCAGTGAAATGCAATTGAACATAAGTGTGACGTTTTATAACGCTCCAACAACCATGACTTTGATAACAATAATCATGTGTCAGAAGTGGGATTCGAACCCACGACTCCAAATGGAGACCAGAATACCCCCTGTTTTCTGCGAAAGACAATCTTAAGTCTGGCGCCTTAGACCGCTCGGCCATTCTGACACAAAGCATTAAGATTCGGTAACAAAATTCACGCGCCAAGCTCATTAATATGTTGCACACCCTCAAACAATATGTACATTTTCTGAACGAAAAGAAACCGTGCACGAACATGGTACAAGAAAATAGCTACTATATAAAGGAAAATGTTGGAAGTTTGATTTGAACCCACCATCCAATCGTTGACCACAAACCCAAATGTCTTCTGGGAATGTAGTTGAACATAAGTCTGATGACTTACACTGCTGAAGCAACCATGAATTTCACAAAGAAAATGGGTGTCAGAAGTGGGATTCGAACCCACGCCTCCAAATGGAGAACAGAATACCCACTGTGTTCAGTGAAAGACGATTATTCTTGAGTCTGACGCCTTAGACCGCTCGGCCATTCTGACACGACGAGAATATTTTCTCCCCTCCTGTACCACGAGCCAAATCCACCAAACCCAACCACTACCTCAACTCAACGATATGTGACAGTTAGACAAAATATCCCCTTAATTGTAAACTTGTTTAAAACAGACCTAGCAACAAAATAAATATATACACACACTATCAAAATAGGAGTGTGTCGGTAGTTCCACGAAAACCAACTCCTTCCTCAAGGTTGACCACAATCTCAATTGTTTTCAGTGAAATGCAATTGAACATAAGTGTGACGTTTTATAACGCTCCAACAACCATGACTTTGATAAAAATAATCATGTGTCAGAAGTGGGATTCGAACCCACGACTTCAAATGGAGACCAGAATACCCCCTCTTTTCTGCTAAAGACAATCTTAAGTCTGCCGCCTTAGACCGCTCGGCCATTCTGACAAAAAGCATTAAGATTGGGTAACAAAAGTAACGCGCCAAGCTCATTAACATGTTGCAAACCCTCAAACAATATGGACATTGAGATTTTCTGAACGAAAAGAAACAGTGCACGTACATGGTACAAGAAATAGCTACTATTTCCCTAATTAAACGAAATGAATGAAATGAAATTAAAGTTTAATTATAATTCTACCGAGTCTATACCTAGCATCAAAGAACTTACTTGAGATTGCACCTGCTATCGGTATGTTTTCGTCGCGGTTTAGAGACCCCATTGTAAAAACGAATGGGGTTCCCCTATATAAGGACCCTCATAGTACCATACTCCAATGTAGGGGCGGTCGGGTTGGCGTACGGGTTCTTTCCTCGCCTTTCACCTCTGGCGTCCCGGGTTCGAATCCGGGGCGTGTATGTGGATTGGGTTTGCAGTCCCTACTTGACCGCGTGGGTTTTCCCCTGGGGCATTTCTCTAGGGGTTTTCCTCCCACTTCTAAAACTGCAACTCCTTCTTCGTCATCTCAAGTTGATAATATAGTATAGTTAAAGCTAAAACCGTATAGTTGATGGCATAAAGGGCCTTAGTTGCCGAAGATGCCATAAAATATACAACAACAACAACATACTCCAATGTATTTTTGTGAAAAAACTTAGTGAGGAGATTTTTGGCCGTTAGAGCAAGGGTGGGATTCGCTCCTTTGGGAGGGAGCGTAAGTTCTTTGATGCTAGGTATAGACTCGGTAGAATTATAATTAAACTTCAATTTCATTTCATTCATTTCGTTTAATTAGGGAATTCTACCTCGCTATCCCTAGCATCTCGAACTTACTTGAGATGTTTAGAGCAACGGCCAAAAAGAACAGTCTGAAAGCCTTCTTTGTCTCATGATTCAACAGCATTGTACAGTGTTGTCACTCAACGGACTTGCAATTAAAATGACAGTTATTATTTCGGGAAAAAAGGCCAATTATGGCGACTACGTATCAAGCACAGCCTGTGCAAAAGTACTGTCCTCAATCGGTTTATTGTAGAATCTTGCAAAGGTGGAGGAGTTCCTCCATCTCGCTGTTGACATGATGATGTTTAATGGCACACCTTTTTGAAAAGCTGCACTGCATGATGCAGATCTCGTGCTGTGGGCTGTAAAGACTCTAGTGTCAATACCTGCTGCTGAAAGCGTTGCCTTAATCCAGCGAGAGATTGTCTCGTGCCCTATGTCTTTATATGGTTTAACGAAACTGAGGAATAAATTCCTTTTGTTTCCTCGGTAACTACGTGTCTTCACAAGACACGTTTTAAGTGTATGCACAACGCAAAGCAGTTTATCGTTAGGATAAGCCTGCAAATCAATATTAACGGGTGATCTTCCTGGTCTAGATGTTTTCGTTAATTTCGATAAAATAAAGGTAACACCCTTTGGTGTGACTCGAGCACCGTCGAGATTAATCAAAGATATAGTTTGGCAACGCTGGCCAGAAACGAGAGCAATTAACATAACCAGTTTCATTGTTAAGTTCTTAATTGACATGGTGTCATTAGGTCCCAGCTCTTTAAGATAACGAAGCATAATCGCTACATCCCATATTGATGTGTATTTGGGTTTCGTAGGTCGCAAATTATATACGCCAGCTAGGAACCGTTTAACGAGCGGGTGCGACCCTATAGTCTGACCACGCTCAGATATCATGACTGCTGATAATGCACTTCGCATTGTATTAAGGCTGTTATATTCACAACCCAAATTAAATTGATTAGTAAGAAACTCAATTACTTTGGTGACATTTGCTCGAATTGGACATACTTTTGTCCTCACACAAAATAAAAGCCAATTCCGTAGTGCTGTTGCGTAGCATTTGGAACCACCGAAGTGCTGAATATACGCACAACGGAACTGTTGTCGGTTCTTATGTGGATGTGCATGTTGCTTTCATTTTGAAAAAAAAAACGACATGAGCGCCAGAAAGCATGCTTTCATTTCAAGCCAATTAATATGATTTTTGGCTTCATCAATGGACCATTGTCCACCGATGACTTGTCCATTGCAATGAGCACCCCAACCTTTTCCTGAAGCATCAGTTAGTTTGAACTGTGAATTTGGTTGTGTCTCTATAAATTGGGGCTGACGAAGATTTTACATTATTTGCCCACTATGCCAAGTCAGCTTTGGATTGTTCAGACAATTCCATTATGGCATCAAAATTATCCTGGTTAAAGGTCAATGCCGTCGTTTTTGTTTTCATTTTCCAGTACCCTTCGATACATTATGTTCATAAGGCACTGCTATCCCACAGGACACTAACAGGCCTATACAATATGAGCAACGTCCCAAATTTTGGGGTGTTTTTATGAATGAGTTTAAAGATTTCGTTGCTTATGTTATTAGCTTTTTGAGGCGGTAAGGAAATTGTCATCTTAACGGTATTGATGTGAAACCCAATAAATGTAATTTCATTTGAAGGTTCCAAGACGGACTTGGCATAGGCTAATTGATTATGAAACCAAGTTTTTCCGTTAAGGATATTCTGTCTCTAACATTGTCTAAACAATCCTGATATGTCGAGCCAATCAACAAACAGTCGTCGATGTAATAACATGACTCGTGCCCCGCACGTCTTAAAAAAGCTACTAACAGCTTCATGACTTTGGTAAATACTCTTGTATACCAAGAAAGCCCAAATGGCATGCAGTTAAACTCGTATAGTTTCGTTTGCCACAAAAAACGCAAATATTTCCTATGTTCTTGGGCAATAGGAACAGAGACGTACGCATCCTTTAAATCAATTGATGCCATGAAACAGTTTGGACGAAGCAAATGCATTGCATGATGAATCGTCTCCATTTTGAAATGAACATGCGTCACAAATCTGTTTAACCCTCGAAGGTTAATGATTGGTCGAGATGACCCATCCTTTTTGGGTCTTATGAAAATGTTTGAAAGAAATTCTGCAGATCGACTTCGACTACTGCTCCTTTAATGAGCATTGTCGATTTCTTTCGAAATTATGGCGACTTCGTTCACGCGGAGGCTGAATTTGGCAAAGTTGCTGCATAAAATCAATACGGTAATTTTGAATAATATCAAAAATCCACTGATCAGAAGTTATCTCACGCCATTTGGCTAGGAAGTATGCGAGTCTGCCTGCATGCACGAAAGAACATTGAGCACTGTTGTGCGTGCTTACCGTCAATGACGTGCGTTCGGTAGTTGTACCTACTATACCTAGTATATACTTTCTGTTCGTAGTGTTGGGCCAATTGGGCTGCTTGGTCTTCCAGTACTTTCCTTTTTGGCGCGGGAAGTTTTAATGGGGCTTTCCCCTTGGTACCAGCATAATATTGGCCCTTGCTATACCGACGTTGGAATTTTCCAGTATTACGATCGGTATTTTGTACAACAAAACACTGTCCAAGCTTATTGGTTTGTTGTATGTCCTTGCACTGTTGCGGTAAGTTATCGCAAACAGTAAAGTTGTCACGGGTACGTGAGACGAGCAAAGACTGCTGGTTGAGGTCCGGCTTAATAAGTTCCCGCCGGCGCAGGTTCAGTTCATAATTGGCGTAGCCAATTGTGGCTAGAGAGTCCAATAAATCTTTCATACAGGGTGTATCAAAAAAAAGGAAACCCAACTTAAAATAGTCATTGTGGCAAAACTATACACTTTACAGCAGAAACCATGGTATCATCTAAAAGTAGACGACAAATGCTTTCCGACGATACTTCATTCATACATTTTCGGTTACGCATCGCTGAGCAGCAGTGTGTTGGAATTTGGGTCAATTTTTTGAGGTGGCTCACTCTGATATGCAACAAAATTAACACTGACTCGTGTTTTTTTCTCTGAAATTTTATTCAAGAAATTCCCAAACACGTTTAACTTGTTTCACTGTCCAATGCCCTCCACATGCCCCCCTCCCCTCTCAATTGCTGTCGTACGGCTGCAATGTTTTCTTCAGTTCTTGCGGTCCTCCGCCTCCCTGAGTGCTCCCTGTTACGGTTAAGGCTCGTTCCGTGGTCTTGATACCTTTTACGTTTGACCAGATGTTTTTCTTTGTGGGTGGTTCTCGATCAGGAAAAGTTTCTGCGAACGCATTCTGAGTGGCCTGAAAACTTCTGGTTTCGTGGTAAGTCTTCGCCACAAAGATTTTCTGTTCTGGTGTAAAAATTTAAGCTGAACCATTGTAATCTCAGGTACACACACTGTCTGAAGGCCTGTCAGAGCTCTTAGCTTATCCACAAGTGGTTGCACAATCAGCAAAGACATTTCCAGTTATGCACCTATCAATTGTTTCCCCTACCCCTCCCACCCGGGCTACCCCACCTAAGAGGTGGGGATTGTCACTTTTTGCGTGACAAAATCTCCACCCCTGGGGCAACATTTAGGTGACAAAAATCCCCACCCTCGGGTGCAAAACATGCGCAAAAATGCAAAAAAATGCACAGATAATGGGCCAAATGTCCCACCCTGGGGCATGAAAAATGTGACCAAACCCCCACCTATGGGGTGGGGTAGCGCGGGGGGGCGGGGGTGGGGGGGGGGACAATTGATAGGTGCATTACACCCAAATCAATTATGAAAGGAGCCACGTTGATTTCATTGACTTGGAATGTGAGCCACGTCGAAGAATTGACCTAAATTTCAAAACGCTGGTGCTCAGTGATGCGTAATCGTAAATTAATGTGTGAGGGTATCACCGGAAAGCATTTGTTGTCTAGTTTTAGATGGTAACATGGTTATTGCTAGAAAATGTATATCTTTGCCACAGTAGCTAGTTAAAGTTGGGTTTCCTTTGTTTTGATACACCCTGTATAAAGCTTTGAATCGCTATTGTCCTTTGACATGGACGATTCAGCGCAAGCTATGATAGGAATGACAGCTTTGAAGAGTATCTGCTATAATGTCTGTGGACCGAGTTTTCGGCTTGAGCGATTTCCAGACCTCCGGGTTTACCCATGTAGCAGTCATTTCTGGAATGTTAGCCGGTCGCTTGTACGTGTCTAGCTTGGTCTTTATTTTCTCCTCATTAGGTTTGTGGAGTAACATTTGTTTCACCACTTTAGCCAGTTTTTCATTAACAGCATTCCCCCGACTCCTCAGTGCCGTAAAGCTGTTCAAATTGTTGCAGTACATCATGCGTTTCCGTGTCCTTGGACTCGGTTAACTGGGCAACTGCCTCGTCAATGTCCACCGATTCGGAACCCGACGATTCCGACACTGGATCGGTTCTTTGACGCTTGGCTTGACCATTGACGCAAGTACAACCGACTGAAGCTTATCCATGGCACCAGTCATTGCTGTAAGCTGGTCCTGCAAATAATTAAATTCTTCCCGGGAGACTGCATTGGCCGTCTCGGTGTTCCTTTTCCGACTTTTCGGTTTGCTAGGAACAGAAGTCGTGGTTAGCGGATTGCCGCTGGCCACCGGAAAAGATGAAGTGGAGGGGCCATGGTCGGTCAGTGTCTCTGATTGCAGCTCACTGTCCGACGGGCCGGCGAGTAGTTCCAGAAGATCAGGCGAGTCTTGAAAATTCATGGTAGTAGTGTGGCGAACAACCGGTCACAAAAATGCATTGGAGTATGTTGTTGTTGTTGTTGTATATTTTATGGCATCTTCGGCAACTAAGGCCCTTTATGCCATCAACTATACGGTTTTAGCTTTAACTATACTATATTATCAACTTGAGATGACGAAGAAGGAGTTGCAGTTTTAGAAGTGGGAGGAAAACCCCCAGAGAAATGCCCCAGGGGAAAACCCACGCGGTCAAGTAGGGACTGCAAACCCAATCCACATACACGCCCCGGATTCGAACCCGGGACCCCAGAGGTGAAAGGCGAGGAAAGAACCCGTACGCCAACCCGACCGTCCCCATTGGAGTATGGTACTATGAGGGTGCTTATATAGGGGAACCCCATTCGTTTTTACAATGGGGTCTCTAAACCGTGACGAAAACATACCGGTGGCAGGTGCAATCTCAAGTAAGTTCGAGATGCTGGGGATAGCGAGGAAGAACTCAACACACTCTTCCCTTTTGTTAACGCACCAGCGATGTTTGAGATGTTTGGGGCGTGCACTATCGTTTAAGTGTCAACTCACCCCAATAGATTTCGATGCGTGTTTTCTACACTGTTCTCCCGCACGGCGTCTGGCCGACGTTGTCTCGTCTACCTCGAGGTAGAACAGGCGATAATTCCGCGAGTGTATATGTACAAACGTTCACAAAGTACTGACGGACGGACTAAGACAACAAACACTAAATAACTCCTGACAAAACATGAGATTGATGAAGAACGACGATGATGAAAAACTGGCAAAACGTGGCACTTCTAAGAATACCATGAGCGTGACGATGAGACGTTAGAACAAAGGAAACGTTCTTCACACGTGCTCGTAAACCAACGAAAAGTCTATGTGAAACACCACATAGTATGCGCAGGTACCAACGACACGCGAAAGTATGTTGAACTGTTGACAGGTCAAAGTTCGCGCGGGGGTGGTCACCACATCAGCCCCCTCCAGAGAGCTTCCTGAAGGAAGTGAACGAAACAAAGTATATACAATATGTACAGTGTTCAACCACAGTCAAACTGTGAGAAGTGCGCAGGCCAGTGAACGCGACGGCCTGTGCGCGTTGTCTGCTCGCTCTTGGTACTGTCCTGATCTACTGGAACAGGCAGGGTAGGTGCAATCGGCGAGTTTTGAGGAGTTGGCGGTGGCAGTTTTGGCGATGTTGATGGTGGCAACGCGGTTGAGGGATCCCTCTCAAGATACGCGACCTTCAAGCGATCCAAACTCACAGCGTCGCTCTTGCCGTTTATGTCCAGCGTATAGTATTTGTCTGCGCGCCCAAGTACACGATATGGGCCCTTGTACGGAGGCTCGAGTGGTTTGCGCACATGATCACATCGGACGAAAACGTGTGTGCAAGACAACAAGTCCTTGTGAATCTGTGTGGTGCGGGTGTGCGGGCGTGTAGGTGTTGGTGCTATTTGACGCAGGACGCGTTTGAGGCGATGAACATAATCTCCTGGGTCTAATCCAGCGTCATTGACGGGTGCAACAAACTGTCCAGGGAGACGCAAGGTAGTTCCAAAGACTAGTTCCGCTGTTGAACATCCAATGTCCCGTTTGACGACTGTTCGTATGCCCAGCAGAACAAGAGGAAGCGTTTCCGTCCACCTGTTGGGCTCGTCTTGTGCTTTGAGTGAAGCTTTCAACTGCCTGTGGAAACGCTCCACAAGGCCGTTTGCGATCGGATGGTAAGAAGTAGTGCGGATGCGTCGACTGCCAAGTAATGTTGTCAAGGCGTTGAACAGGTTGGATTCGAACTGTCGGCCGCGGTCGGTGGTAATTGTCGATGGTGTGCCATATCTCGTCACCCAATTGCTCACAAAAGCTCTGGCGACAGTTTCAGCAGTTATGTCCGGGATCGGAATGGCTTCCGGCCACCTTGTGAAACGATCAATGCATGTGAGTAGATACGACTGACCGTTGGATGGTGGAAGTGGGCCGACAATGTCAATATGCACGTGGTCAAAACGGGCATCAGGGGTGATGAAGGTTCCTAGTGGTGTGATTGTGTGTTTGTGCACCTTGGATTTCTGACAACGGATGCAGGTTTTAGCCCACGAACGAACATCGTGGTTCATGTTGGGCCATACAAAGCGTGCACTGACCAGCTTGAGAGTAGCTCTGATTCCGGGATGCGACTGGGAATGCAAGGAGTCGAACACTGCTCTGCGCATCACCTTGGGGACGAAGGGTCGAGGGGTTCCGGTAGCCATGTCACAAGCTAGGGTGTCCTTGCTTGCGACCAGCGGAATGTCCTGTAGCTGAAGAACCGACTGCTGTTTGTGACGGAGTAAGTCTTCATCATTGCGCTGATGCTCGGCCATGACCTGGAAATCGATTGGATCTGATGACCTGGCAGAGAATGTGTTCAGGCTAATGCGTGACAATGCGTCAGCGACGTCGTTGTGTTTACCCTGAACATGTCTGATGTCAGTTGTGTACTGCGACACGTAGTCAAGGTGTCGGATCTCGCGGGGGGAGTATCTATCTGAGCTTGCAGCGAGTGCGTGCGTCAGCGGTTTATGATCCGTTAAGATGGAGAATGCGCCACCCTCGACGACATGGCGGAAGTGGCGGATGGCAAGGTAAGCAGCTAACAGCTCCCGGCCGAACGTGCTGTACTTGGTCTCCGCAGGTTGCAGCTTTCGCGAGAAGAAAGCAATTGGACGCCAGATTCCATGTTCCATCTGTTGTAGGACTCCACCCACGGCGAAATCAGAGGCATCGACCATCAAGCTTAACTCAACATCGGATCGAGGATGGGACAAACGAGTTGCATTGATCAAAGCCAACTTGACTGCTTCGAAGGCATCAATCGCCGTGTGGGTCAGTTCGATTGTCTTCTTTGGTTTTCCAGCGAGTAGGTCGGTCAGAGGTTGGGCCAAGGCGGCACAGTGGGGTATGAAGCGGCGATAGAAATTGACCAGCCCAAGAAATTCGCGCAATTTCTTGGTTGAATTGGGAACTGGAAATCGTTTGATCGCGTCGACCTTTGTGTCCAGTGGCCGAATACCCTCTTGGTCGATCTGGTGGCCTAGGAAGTGTAGTGACGGCACGCCGAATTCGCACTTGGCGGGATTCACCACAACACCATACTGATCAAGTCGCTCAAAAAGCGTCCGAAGATGCGACTCGTGCTCCTCTGCGCTATGGCTGGCGATGAGTATATCGTCGATGTAGACGTACACGAAATCCAACCCATGCAACACTTTGTCAATGAAACGCTGAAACGTCTGGGCTGCGTTCCGCAATCCAAAAGGCATGCGCAAGAATTCGAACATGCCAAATGGAGTGGTGATGGCTGTTTTTGGAATGTCACTTGGCTCCACGGGGATTTGATGGTATGCTCGGACTAAATCCACCTTCGAGAAAACAGTCTGGCCATGCAAAGACGAAGTGATGTCATGTACATGAGGGATGGGATAGCGGTCGGGGACGGATGCATTGTTCAGAGCGCGGTAATCCCCGCATGGTCTCCAATCCCCCTGTGTTCCTTTCGGCACCATATGCAGTGGCGATGACCAACTGCTTTTGGAGGGACGGATGATGCCCAATTGTAGCATGTGGTCGAACTCGGCCTTGGCGACTTTCAATTTTTCCGGAGCGAGGCGCCGTGGCCTTGCGGATACAGGAGGGCCTTTTGTAGTGATGTGATGAGTGACATCATGTTTGGGAATTGCATCCTTGAAGCAAGGTCGAGTAATGGCAGGGAACTGACCCAAAATGGCTGTGTATCGAGTGTTCGGGGAAAGGCCAGCAAAAACAGGGCTGAGAACATGGGTGCTTGTTGCAATGCCTTGGATGCTAAGACTTGTCTTGGAGTCTATGAGTTTTCGGTCTTTCATGTCAACCAGTAACCCAAAATGTCGTAGGAAATCTGCTCCCAATATTGCAATTGGTACATCGGCAATTGTGAAAATCCACCTACATGTACGCCTAAGACCCAAATCAATAGTCATTGAACGCTCACCGTATGTGTGAATCTGTGTTCTGTTGACTGCCTCGAGCACAAAATCACTCCTGGAGCCCTGCTTGTCTCGTGGGGTTGGAGGGAGGATGCTGACCTCAGCACCGGTGTCCACGAGGAACTTGGAGCCTGTGATTTTGTCAAAAATATGGAAAAGACGACATTGATTTGGTGTGCCAGTGGATGAAGTCGCCCCTATCCGCTGGCCTGCTGGTTTAACGGAGCCGTGTTGAAACTGTGGTTGCGTGTGTAGTTGCATGGTTCTTTGCAGTTGCGAGCTTTGTCCCCGTATTTCCAATGGTACCAGCAGGAATCAGTAGGGTTGTCCCCCGACGCGGACGAACTGCGATCGCGTCTGTGTTGGCTTTGGTCACGACTGCGGCTCCTCGACCGACCGTGTTGAAACTTGTTCTGGCGCACCAACAACTCCATTTGAGCCGTGAGTTTCTCGACTTGAGCTTGAAGCAACTGCATATCCGATGCAGCAGCTGGCTTGACTGCAGCAACAAGTGCCGGTGCTGAAACGGCGGCACAGGCCTGAGCTGGTAATGGCGAAACTTCGACGATTTTGTCCGCGAGCTTAGCGAGTTGTGCGATGTCGACGTCGCTTGTCGAGGCCAAGATCAGTTGGACGTTTGTTGGCAGTCGTTGCGTGAACAACTGCCTCAAGATTGCAGGCTCCAGTGTGTTATCACCGAGGAGCTGTTCCATGGTTCGGAGTAACTGCGAGGGCTTTTTATCCCCAAGCTCTTCAGTTGTCAACAGTTTTTGGAGACGCTTTCGCTCAGATTCGCCAGTGCGTTTGATGAGCTCTTCTTTAAGTACGCGATATGGGTTAGCAGCCGGTGGGTTGACTAATAAGTCTCGTACTTCCTGCGCGACGGATGGTTGTAGAGACGCAATTATGTACGAGTATTTCGTGAGTTCCGATTTGATACCCCGGGTAAGGAACTGCGCCTCAACTTGTGCGAACCATAT
The DNA here is from genome assembly GCA_037783545.1 of Henricia sp. BOLD:AAB3569. Taxonomy (NCBI): domain Eukaryota; kingdom Metazoa; phylum Echinodermata; class Asteroidea; order Spinulosida; family Echinasteridae; genus Henricia; species Henricia sp. BOLD:AAB3569. Next base: position 651,969 of record JBBELK010000757.1, read on the forward strand.
CACCGGGTCGTTGGGCCAGTACGGTGGGAGTTTCAAGGCTACTGCACTGACTGGTGATGCTCCAGACTCTGGGTTTTGCTGCCCCGATTTGGTAGCCATTGCACGTTTTTGGGTCACCACTTTGGGGCGTGCACTATCGTTTAAGTGTCAACTCACCCCAATAGATTTCGATGCGTGTTTTCTACACTGTTCTCCCGCACGGCGTCTGGCCGACGTTGTCTCGTCTACCTCGAGGTAGAACAGGCGATAATTCCGCGAGTGTATATGTACAAACGTTCACAAAGTACTGACGGACGGACTAAGACAACAAACACTAAATAACTCCTGACAAAACATGAGATTGATGAAGAACGACGATGATGAAAAACTGGCAAAACGTGGCACTTCTAAGAATACCATGAGCGTGACGATGAGACGTTAGAACAAAGGAAACGTTCTTCACACGTGCTCGTAAACCAACGAAAAGTCTATGTGAAACACCACATAGTATGCGCAGGTACCAACGACACGCGAAAGTATGTTGAACTGTTGACAGGTCAAAGTTCGCGCGGGGTGGTCACCACAGATGTTTGGATGTTTGAGACACAATGGGGGAACAATTGTAGGGGCGAGGTACCCTCGGCCCCATATCGTGCTGCATATGTCAGCACGATGTGACAGAACTTCAAGATAACCCCTCCCCTCGCCACCACCTTCCATTGTTCCGAATTCCTCCTTTGTGTCTCAAACATTCAAGGAATTTTAAAGGAATTCCTTTCAGGTTTTATAGTATGTTATTTTATGGTATGTTAACAAAAGGGGAAAGTGTGTTGAGGTATATATAGGGGAAGTAGGGTATGGGGAGGAGTCCCTTTGTTTTATATCGTGTTGGGTATTATAGTTAATGGAGTGCCGAAGTGTGACGTGTTGCTATGATAATTGGCTCCAAACATCATGGCTGCCATATTGTGAACTTGCAAGATTGTGAACTTGCAAGATTCTCAAACTCATTCTTTGATAGTGGGCACACTACATGTACGTCTCTACATGAGGATCAGACTGGTGGCTCCCAAGAAGAAACTCGGTCTTTTAGAAACTCGGGTAAAAAAAACCTTAAGTGTCTACTTATAAACTGTCAAAGCATCAGAGGGAAAGTCGCAGACCTTGCTGCTCTGGTGAGTACATACAAACCAGACATCATTTGTGGCACTGAATCGTGGCTAAACCAATCCATTAATAACAGTGAGATCTTTCCATCAAACTACAAAATCTATCGTAGAGACAGGGTCACAAACACGATAGGTGGTGGAGTTTTTCAAGCTGTCCTACAGGATCTGGTATCAAATGAATACGAGGATACTAAAGGAAATTGTGAAATCATCTGGACTGAAATAAAACAAAGCAACAACAAACCTATCCTCATTGGAACCTTTTATAGGTCACCTGATGATCAACACGGCTTGCAGATAGAGGAACTCAAAAAATAAATTGCAGCCCTCAAGTCGAAACTCAACTCAAATGCTGTTTTTGTCTTGGGTGACTTCAACCTTCCCAACATAAACTGGGATGACGGGACAGTCTCCAGCATACAGGGATACAGCAAGACTGCAGGAGATAAGCTTACTGATTTAACCACAGAGTTTGGTTTTAAACAGTGTGTTAGGGAACCAACGCGAACCCAGGGGAACACGCGAAACATACTGGATCTGGTATTTACAAACAACCCAACTAATTGGCAAAGTCGAAGTTGTCGGTGGTATTTCGGATCATGACATTGTAAAAATTGATCTGAAACTGGACTCAAAAAGAAAAAAAGTTGCCGAAAAAGAAAGTTTTCCTGAGACACAAGGCTAATGTAGAAGGGCTTGTTGATGACCTAAACAATTATAAACAACAGTATAGAAGTCTGTCTGAGGGAAAATCGACGGAAGATAAATGGTCGCTCATCAGCCAAAAACTGGGGGAACTCAAAGAAAAGCATGTGCCACATAAGTATTCATCGAGCATTGGCTCAACAACTCACTCAAAAAGGAATATAAGAAGAAACGCAGATTGTACAAAAAAGCAAAGAAAACAGGTCAAGACCATGACTGGGAGGTCTTCAGGCAAGCTCGGAAAAATATGAAGAAACACTTACGAATTGCCAGGCAGTCATACATCAGTAAGTACCTGCAAGAAAACTTCACGTCAAATCCAAAAGCATTCTGGTCCTACATCAAGAGCTTCCAGAAGGATAATCTTGGTATTGCAGATTTAAAACAGGGTGATATTCTCATCAGTGACAGTAAAGTCAAAGCAGACATATTGAACAAATGTTTTGAAAGTGCTTTCACTCAAGACCATGTTGGCTCTCATGCAACCTTAGATGGTGATCCATGTGATGACATCACAAATCTCGAAATTACAACAAAGGGAGTAGAAAAGCTGCTTACTGAACTAGTACCATCTAAAGCTCCAGGTCCCGATAATATACCTCCATGGCTACTCAAACTCTTAGCAACTCCACTGGCACCCATTCTTAGGGACATCTTTCAGACATAAGTTATTAGCGGTGATGTACCTACATCTTGGAAGACTGCCAATGTGTCTGCCGTCTTTAAGAAAGGAACAAAATCAGACCCCTCAAACTATCGGCCAATATCATTAACATCAGTGACCTGCAAGACACTGGAGCATATTATTGCCAGTCACATTATGAAACACCTGGAGAAGTACAATATTCTAACTGACACCCAGCATGGATTTAGAGCCAGACGATCTACAGAAACTCAACTGATTATAACACTTCATAACATCATTCAACAAGTTGACAACAAGACAACCATTGATGCAGCAGTCTTGGACTTTTGCAAAGCATTTGATAAAGTACCGCATAAACTCTTACTAAATAAACTTATCCACTATGGAATTACCGGTTCACTGCATAAATGGATAACAGATTTCTTGACAGGACGGACACAAAAAGTCGTTGTTGATGGACAAGCATCAGAGTCAGTACCAGCCCTTACGAAAAAGTCCTGTGGTATTACCACAAAAAAATACCACAGGACATTACCACAGGACATTACCACAGGAATATTCCTGTGGTATTTTGGGACATATACCACAGGACATTATTACCACAGGAAGTTCCTGTGTAAATTTCCTGTGGTAAAATTCCTGTAGTAACATTCCCGTGGTGATATTCCTGTGATAACAATCAAGTCAATCGAAATCTTACAAATTTTTTGTTTGGTTTGTCCAACTTAAAGCTGCCAAACCAGACTATAAGGTCAGTTCAGCAGTGGTTCGGGGTTGAACCAGTGTTGTTCATTCTGTGCCCACAAGAACCACTGCAAAGAGCATTAACTTGCGTCGGAATGTTTAGTGCTCAAGACTTAAATGTTTACCAGGCCATTGGCCAAATGCAGCTATCTATCCATGGTTGGTCACGGGTAAAAACAAACATAAAACAAAAAAGAGGCCATTATGCTTTAAGTATGGCATTATGCAAAATGTATTGATGCATATTTTTATTTTATAAATGAGTACAATTTCAATTCAGAACATAATACATTATGTATACATGGCATCCGACAATGTGCATTACAGTAAATTGGTACATTGTGTTTCCGATTTGCATATTCATGTCCACTTGTTCCTGTGGTTCTTTTTGTGGTAAATTTCGTGTGGTAATCGGTTCCTGTGGTACTCTGGTTCCTGTGGTACGCGTCCCTGTGGTACTCTGGTTCCTGTGGTACGCGTCCCTGTGGTACTCGTTCGTGTGGTAATCGGTTCCTGTGGTACTCTGCTGTGGTACCATCCCTGTGGTACTCGTTCGTGTGGTAATCGGTTCCTGTGGTACTCTGGTTCCTGTGGTACGCGTCCCTGTGGTACTCGTTCATGTGGTAATCGGTTCCTGTGGTACTCTGGTTCCTGTGATACGCGTCCCTGTGGTACTCGTTCGTGTGGTAATCGGTTCCTGTAGGACTCTGGTTCCTGTGGTACGCGTCCCTGTGGTACTCGTTCATGTGGTAATCGGTTCCTGTGGTACTCTGGTTCCTGTGGTACGCGTCCCTGTGGTACTCGTTCGTGTGGTAATCGGTTCCTGTGGGACTCTGGTTCCTGTGGTACGCGTCCCTGTGGTACTTGTTCATGTGGTAATCGGTTCCTGTGGTACTCTGGTTCCTGTGGTACGCGTCCCTGTGGTACTCGGTTCGTGTGGTAATCGGTTCCTGTAGTACTCTGGTTCCTGTGGTACGCATCCCTATATTTTTCTTGTGGTAATTACTGTGGTATTTAGGACCAGGATATTTGGCATTGACATTACTACACAAACCTGTGTGGTACTCTTGTGATAATGTTTTTTTCCTGTGGTATTTCTGTGGTATCTATATGTACCACAAGATTACCACAGGATCAGGATATCTGGCATTGGCATTACAACACAAATCTGTGTGGTACCCTGTGGTAATTACATGTACCACAGCAGTACAACAGGAATACCACAGGACATGTTCGTAAGGGTACCACATAAAATTGTGTGGTATTGATTTTCCTGTGGTAATTCCTGTGGTATCTACTTGTACCACAAGAATACCACAGGACCTGGATATCCAGCGTTGGCATTACCACATAAATATGTGTGGTACTCCGGCGGTAAATACTTTTCCTGTGGTAATTTCTGTGGTATCTACATGTACCACAGGAATACCACAGGAATACCACAGGACATTTTCTTAAGGGAGTTACATCCGGCCCAGGTGAAAATTCCAGTTGAAACCAGTTGAACTGGTTTTAACTGGTCCAGTTCAACTGGGAATTGGTTACAGGTTTTCAACTGGTGAACTGGTTGAACTGGTTTTGAGCTGGTATCAATAGGATGAACTGGTTTTGAATAGGTTTTGAACTGTTTACAATAGGTCTAACTGGTATTCAACTGTTTCCGAACTGGTTTTCAATTGGTGTATTACTGGTCCTGAACTGGTCGTGCAATGAAAGACAGGCAAGTACCTATTCTTTGGACTACTTATCCTTGGAGAAATACACTGTAAAAATTTCACTAGCACATTTTTGTCCCAAAATCATGAACACATGAGGCAGGTAACTGCTTATGGATGAGGTACCTGATGTGTTAGTGACTAGCACCCCGAGTAGCTCAAGTACATCAAACCACTGTTCCTCATGTGCATCAAGTGATGGTTTAATTTGTTAACTCGCGTCTCATGCACGTGTGGGGCCGGAAAATTTCAAACGTAAAATTGAATGGTCACTTCAGGTGTGTGAAGTGGTGGTCAGAGCGTGCTGAGCAGCATGTGTTGCACCTGAGGTGTAAGATGATTGACAATCAAAAAGTTTTTACTGAAAATAATTTCATCTGTCGCACATGAAGTGTTTCCATTTAAGCTTTGACTATCACACCAGGCACATGAAACACTTGAGGTGACACTCGCCTCAACATGAAGTGACAGTCACCTCAACATGAGGTGAAACTCGCCTCACCATGAGGCGTATGCATTGCTCAGCGCAACACTTCAGGTGCATGAGCTTGGTAGAATCGCATGCATGATGTAGAGTTACTTTTTACAGTGTATGAACTAAAACAGTACCCCATACAGAAAGTCTAGTCATATATACAACACAATGTTTATGGTTTGCATGCAAACGTTGAATCGAAATGAACTGGATTTAATGCTATCTGCTCATGAAACATGATTTTGTTTCACTTTAGTATCAAATTACACTTTCACAATTAACACCATAACTATACAAACCTTGCATAATTACAAAATAACAAAGAAAATACAGTACAAAATCTTTCTAATGGTTGTGTATGCAAATGAGGTGTGGACTAGTCCATTGATGGATGGGGAGCGATATTTGAGAAAAAGATTTTCTTTGTGTTGTGGCTTTACATAATGCCAACAATTGTGATTGGTACGTCCAAGCAACTGTTGTAGACCCCTTGGCCAAGATTCAAGGAACTTTCTCTCATAGTATGATGGTCAGATCATGGTCAGCTGTGGTTGGATAACCCCTGCACATAGTTAGGTTTTATTTAAACATTTGCACAACATTATTAAAACATCCTTCAACTGGTTTCAATTGGTCCGTGTATGTAAGAATGATCAATTAATTCAGTTGGCAGCTGGTTCTTTCAACTGGCTTTAACTGGTCCAACCAATCTAATTATAGAAATACAGCCTAACTTCGACAAAGAGAGGGCTGTTGTTACGACATGTTGCTTATGGAAGTCCAACTTGTTAATTGTTTCCCTTCCTGAACGATACACGTAATAAAATGCTTCCGTTGTAACGAGGTATAATCTGAAATTTCATAATTAAGGACCTCTTGTCAATGAGGATATTAAACGGTTCCTAATACTTATTACCAAATACATGAATACACGTTGCAGTGTAGCTGGTTCCCATTTTGTTTTTAACCAGTTATATACTTGACCAGTTAGTAACTTGTTTAGTGTAACTGTTTTTTAACTGGCCTTTTATATAAACAGTTGGCTTCAACTGGTTCCTATTGACTTTACAAACATTTCCAGTTAGTAACTGGTTCCAATAACTGGTTTAAACTGGTTCCTATTGAAAACGAGAAAAGGAGAGCGCGTGTGGTCTAGTGGGTATGAAGCGGGACTCCCAGTCAGAGGTTGGGGGTTCGAGCCCCACTTCGAACAACGTGTCTGTGTCCCTGGGCAAGGCACTTAATCCCAGTTGCCTCGTAAACCCAAGCGATATATGGGAAGCTGTTATGGGGAATGCCACAATCTAACTGCTGATAGGATTGTGCGCCTTGGCCGGGTTGCACACCTAGTTGAAGCGAAATGGTTCTGGTGATTTCCTGATGGCAGCGGTAATAATGGCAACAGCCGCCTCGGAATATGTTTACATAGATAGATGGCACTTTACAAATGCATGTGTTATTAAACAGTTGCGTGGCCTGTTTATTCCATTTGACTCGAACTGGCACCAGTTGAACTCCAGTTGACTCTAGTTGAGTCCAGTTAAAACCAGTTGAAAGTTTAACTGGTTTCAACTGGAATTTTCACCTGGGGGCGTACCCCAAGGATCAGTTATTGGGCCATTACTCTTCCTGATCTACATAAATGATCTCCCCGCAAATGTTTCATCAACAGTTCGGCTTTTTGCAGATGACTGCCTCATCTACAATACAAATAAACATGTTCTCCAACAAGATCTCCAAAAACTGAAACTTTGGCAATCCACCTGTAAGATGAAATTCAACCCTAACAAGTGTACTACCGGTACATTATCAATAGGAGCCCGGAAACCTATCAAAACTACCTACAGCTTTTGTGGACAAATCCTACAGAGCGTAGACTCCCAAAAATATCTTGGGGTCACCATCTCCAATAGTATGTCTTGCAGCAAACATGTGTCAGATGTATCAAAACAATCTCAAAAAGTGCTAGGCATGATCAAACGTAACTTGTGGAATTGCAGTGCATCGATCAAAGAAACGGCCTACACTATGCTGGTTCGACCCATTCTAGAATATGCATCACCTGCTTGGGATCCCCACCTAAAATCTGACATCTACCGTTTGGAGCAAATACAAAGGCAAGCCATTCGATTCGTCCATAACAACTACAGTACAACACCAGGAACAGTAACAACCTTGCTTAAAAAACAGGGATGGATGTCACTATAGAAGAACGAAGGAAAATCAGTAGAATAACCATGATGTACAAAATTCTCAACAAAGCAGTGGACATTTCTCCTGAAGCATACCTGAACCTTAATAATCGTCCGTCTAGAGGCCACAATCAGAAATTAAAGCAGCTTCGTGCCAGAACCAGAATCTATGAAAACAGCTTTTTTCCCAGAACAATTAAAGACTGGAACAACCTCCCTCCACAAATCATTGATGTTAAGAGAAAAACTCACTCCGAATTCAGAGATCAACTTTTCACGTTTTTGGGATAAAGGTAACTAAAATAGACGTTCGCCTCCACCAAAAAGTTGGTGTGATGTTTCCGGAAGGATGCTTTGCCGACTATATAGATTCAGATTCAAAAACGCCATTTTTCATGCAAAAGCACAGGAAAACGGTTCAGTGATTTTTAGTGTAGTGACATTGCCTAGGCAACTGACAATATACATGTATAGGGTGACGTATTCACTTCGGTAGAGTCTATTGGCTGCGCTGAAAGACATAAATTTACATGTTTGGTTATAAGTAATAACAAGCACACAAACATTATTCAAGGTGAGACAAAGGGTGTTAGTTTACGTACGTCGGCACACGTACGCCCTGGCCACACGCATCATCGTTGGTGGTGGCGAAAAATACTGATATTTGTTTTATTATACGATCCCGATAAAATCTGGGACAACAGGCTAATACTGACTCCCCTACCGTGCATTGCATGCAATGTATTTCGCGGGAATCATCAGACATTTCAAATTAACACTGGCAGTCTCGTTTCAGATGCTGAGCCACTATTAATGCGTCTTTTATCACAAACGAAAGCACTGAGACCCCCGTTTTCGATGACACTTTGAAATTCCTCAAGAGTTTATGTGGCATCCGCGATGCGATGGCGTGAAGTCAGGTTCTTGACTAAAGAAAATACTTACAATGTCGGTCCTCATAAAGTCATAATCGTGTTGGTGTGTGGAATATGTGGACTGGAAACCAGTCTATAAGCGAGCGCTAGCGAACCTAGTCTTGGCCCAAGACTACTCTAGTCGATATTGGTTTGTGTACGCGTTGGCCATATAGTGCGCCCTCTTGCAGCACTAACGGACCAGTCTTTGCTCACTAGAGTAGTCTTGGGAATTTCTCCCGGAAGTTTTAACTTTTTCTTTGTTTTTGCCTAGGCTTTCCTAGGGAACCGAGTGACCCAAATACAGCAGAGCGTGGGAATGCAGCGAGCGACCCAAATACAGCGTGTCGACCGCAGAGCGTGACCCAAATACACCGCGTGCACGCGCTTCGAATGGTTTGAAAAATATAAGGCGGCTTACAAGAATCATCGAACATTACCGTTTTATCGTTGCTAATATTTTCGGTGGCATAAGTTTCTTGGCAAATGTTTGCGAATATATTTACAAACATGTTTGCAAAGGCGTATGACATCGCAAAATACATTTGTTTATGAAGATAATTGCGACATTGCAAATATTTGCAAAGATATCTGTGGTATGCCATGTCCCTTGTGTGCCATCATAAAACCCTCTGCAGCTATTTACATAAAACGGTACCGCCCCCAATGCTGAACTTCCGGGAGAAATTCCCAAGTCTACTCTAGTCACGGACGTATATATAATTTCTGGACTCGCAATGTGCCCGAAACGTCGAAGTAAAACCCGAGCCAGACTACCGCCATTTTACTGTGCCTCCGTTCGACAAAAATTTGCACGGCGGGCTATGGGCACGGTCGCTTTTCGACGAAGATTTTCGCGATTTTTAAGCGATCCTTTTGGTTTCCACATTTTGCAACATGCCCAGTGTTTCCGCCTTGTTGTTTTACATAGGGGAAATAAACTCGGTAAGTTTATAATAAAACAACGTAATTTTAGCGTATTTTTTAAACTTGGTGTTGTGACTTTCGAAATCAACAACACTGTACTCTGTAGCATTGTACCGCGAAACGGGTCATCTCGTCTGCCAGTCATCAACTCGCCTCTGCCTGGCCTGGGTAAATTCGCCCCACAAAACTGATACCCAGGTTAACTCGTCCCAGGGTCAAGTTGTCCCCAGGTCATCTCGTCCCCAGTATACAAGTACATAAATATTCCTTTTATTTTTTGGGGAAAGAATTGAGAAATATTGATTAAACCGTTATACTCATAGGCCTGTATAGCTGACATGGGGATGAGTTGACCAAGGGACAAGTTGGTCCGGGGATGAGAGGACCCATATTCGTACATGACTTTGCATGTACATGGGAAGCGAAGTCGTGAACGAGTTAGAAAGGGGTGAGTAGGTAAGGGGTATTTTAAACTCGGCCAGGGAGCGACTTGACCTGATTCCCACCTGGCCAGATGCACACAATTTGTAATGTGACAATCATGACAATATGGACAAGTCGTTAGTTTTCATCGGCGAGTATTACAAATGTTTAAAAAATCATGCTGGTTTTGCGGGAAACAAAACATGTAACGTAAATGTTGACATGTAGGCCTATACATGTAGTTGCCAGGTCCGTGAGGCGACTATATGCCGACATTTACATTACCGCATGTAATGTTCGGTTTAGGCTAAACAATGGTGAAAAAATAATGACACCTCAATGTCATTCACAATGACATCAATTTAGGGTCGGCGTATTTACAGTCAAGAAATGTGGGTATTTTTTTTTTTATACATTGAACAAAGATTTTAAGGAAATTACCTCCTGGAATCAACAGATAATGTAATTTTAAGATATACTTCCCACTTGCACTTTTGTCGCAAATGTTGCTTTTCTGTAGAAAAATCACATTTTCTCCTTAAAAAATTGCCTTCAGTTAGTGCACAAGATAACCATTCATGCGCGCGCGCAGCGCCCTCTGTTGTCGCGCTTACGCACAGACCGCTCGTCGCGTCATTTTGTGCATTACTTTATGCAGTAATTTTATCATTTATTTATCTCAAAAATGCAACATTTGCGACATAAGTGCAAGTGGGAAGTATATATCTTAGAATTTGATGATCTGTTGATTCCAGGAGGTAATTTCCTTAAAATCTTTGTTCAATGTATACGAAATGTGTTAAGTAGCGATGTGGGGAACTGATGACATGGGGCGAAAAAAATTACCGACATGCATTCCAAAGTATTACCATTGTCCTGAAAGCCATGTTGTGTCCATATGGGCTGGATTGTCTGATGATGGGGGTTTCCATTAACGACATGAACAGAAACAATTTTTTTTTTTCAATCTAGGTCCCGACTGTTTCTCCCCATTACTTGGTAATTCTTAATCTTTCAATTATTTCATTCAATCTCCCCAGATAGTTCCTTGCCAGCTTTAACATGTGACGGGCATCCACAAATTTTCTACGTCGGAAATGATGAATCTGTTGTTTGGACTTGCTCCGAGCTCTTTCAACATCAGCAGATGGCTTGTCACATAAAAGTGAGAGAAACAGGGTATTGTCCAGTTTCCATTTATAGCCGCATGTGAAGACGATGCTACTCTTTAATTTCCCAACATACTGCAATCATGTCTCATTTTATTTGATTGTTTTCCTAGCAAAAAGTTTGGGCTGCTGACCCAGTTCTTTTTGGGCTAGTCCCATTGTTGGGAAAGCTGTGACAGTTAGTAAGGACTGTTGTCATAGTTGGGGCATAACTTTATAAAATTATCATCCAACAGCGGAAGGACCGCCAATTACAGGAATAAAATTTTATGACAAATCAATGACTGATAATTTAAAAAGTCTTGTGGAGCATAATTGCGAGTTTATTGTATCCAAACATCTCCACCGATGTCATGACTAATTATTTTTTTCCTTAACCTTTGTCTGCAGGGCTCAGAAAACTACCTGACTGATGCCAGGAGATCTGCCAATCTCAATCGGATAAATCACGTGGTCTCTGAGTTAGAAGTAGCGCTGGGAGTTACCGTATATTTTTCTAAACGTTTAAACGTCAATTTAACGTTCGTTTAAACGTTTAAACGAATAGTAAACATAACAAAAGGTAAAACCTATTACCGCGCTCGCAATAAAACGTTCTTTGACCTGGTATCATGTGCGTTCGCGCAGCACCACTGACACTTTATTGAATTGGAGCATACATGATGCAGGCCACGAAAGTTCAGCTAGGCTTTGCTGTAATTAATTGGATACTTTCGAGAAGTCACTCAAACCCAAAGTCAGCAACCATGTGAGAGAATGGAATCAATAACAGTTCCAACACAACTACGATCGTCGGCTCTGCAGTGTTTACGGCCGCCCTGCTTTGAATTCAACTTGCAAGATGAAACCGAAAACCGTCAGTAAAATCGCTTCCGCCCGCGAACGCAACTACAGGTACATCTTCGGCTTGAAACCACAAAGGTGATGTCTTTCTTTTGATTTATAATGGTTTTATTCGCAGAATCGCTCAAAAACAGATCATCTACAGGGCCTTTAAAGCCTGTACATCGAGTTGTGGGTCTTGAAGCTACTCGTACTCATCGGCTGCGCTGACCATGTGTCTGGAACGTATTGCAGTTAGTTGTTGAACACGGTGTGTGGGTGTGTGTAGCCTTTAGTCAAGGCTGCCGTGGCGAGTTATATATTCGCGCGCAGTCAGTTTTACCAACGCTTGAGGAAAGACTAGCACGCACGGACTGTTTGCAATATGAATTCTAGTCTTTCCTCAAGCGCTAGCAAAACAGTGCACAAAACGATGCTACTCTTTAATTTCCCAACATACTGCAATCATGTCTCATTTTATTTGATTGTTTTCCTAGCAAAAAGTTTGGGCTGCTGACCCAGTTCTTTTTGGGCTAGTCCCATTGTTGGGAAAGCTGTGACAGTTAGTAAGGACTGTTGTCATAGTTGGGGCATAACTTTATAAAATTATCATCCAACAGCGGAAGGACCGCCAATTACAGGAATAAAATTTTATGACAAATCAATGACTGATAATTTAAAAAGTCTTGTGGAGCATAATTGCGAGTTTATTGTATCCAAACATCTCCACCGATGTCATGACTAATTATTTTGTTCCTTAACCTTTGTCTGCAGGGCTCAGAAAACTACCTGACTGATGCCAGGAGATCTGCCAATCTCAAAGTACAACTTCCATGCCATAGAGGGACTCGCATTGGCAGAGCAAGCACAGTTTATACAGTACATGTACTATTGGAGGAAAGCGAGTCGTATGTTAAGAATGAAAAAGAATTTTAAATGTAATTTGTTAGCCGAAAACATAATAAATCCTGATATCGTACTAAGGTAAAACCCGAATTCACAACGCCTTGCATGGAAACAAACTTCAAAAATCTGCATTTGAAATTTACGGTAAGAATGAAGTATTCACGTTTGACCCCATAATGAGCCAGGGTCTTCCAGTGCGATTGTATGCTTTATGTTACTACGTGTACAAAGCTTAACATTGCAGTTTATCAATGATGATTTTTGGGCGAAGTGACTGTGAAGCTTTCGGGAGAATAACGACACAGTTTTTGACTGTTTTCTAAAAAGTTAGATGAAGTACAATGCTGATTTTCTCAGGTTGGTTTTAATCATGCACATCTTTAATCACACAGGAAGATGAAACTATTTGTACTCTCTAAATGCAAAAGAGTGAAAAAATCACTCTTCAAAAGAGTGACTTCCTTATAAAACCACTCGGAAACAGTGAAAATCACTCTAAAAGAAGGAGGAGCCATATAAAGGACAGCTCTTTTTCGAGCTGTCCTTTATATGGCTCCTTTGTGGGGTGGTTTTTCCCACTCTTTTTGGAGTGATTGCCACTCTTTTTACAGAATTTCACTCATTTTAGAGTGATTTTTACTGTTTCCGAGTGGTTTTATAAGGGAGTCACTCTTTTGAAGAGTGAGTTTTTCACTCTTTTGCATTTAGAGAGTAACGGCTAACCAATCATGTACATGTAGACTAACTTTTAAGAATGTGTAGGCGAAAGAAGCCTGTAACAACTTGTATGTAAAAATGTCTCAAAGCAAGTGTCCTGGGGACAAAATTTGTTTGCTTTTTAAAAAAATGGGTTAGCAGTCAAAATTGTATGTTAACTTGTGTTCTTAGCAAAAATAGCAAAACACGAGTCAATTACAATATACATATCACATGAGACTTTGACATGACTGGTAACTAATTTTTATAAAGCAAACCAATTTTGCATGAAATTGGTCCCTGGTTACATGTACATGTATATGGGAAATATGTGCACTCTGTGCATGTTGTTTTTTTTAAGTACATAGAGAAATAACTTGAATATTTGAACAGATGAAAGTTATTGTAGATATGTTCTTGGTCAACAAACCCTGCCAGTATTGTGGCAGGCAAGTACTGTGAGAAGTTGCACTTCGTGGGTTAATGAAATAAATTCAAGTTTGTCTTTACATGTACATGTACTTGATGTAGTGTCACTGACTGTTTTGTTACAGACCGGGAGGCCAGTGGGTTTTAATCATAATTTTGAGTGTAAAAGTATTTGACATCTTCCAAAAAAGTTTAAATGTCCCGGGTGGAGTGTTAGAAGTGGGCAGCCGTTTGATTACATCAATTTCTTAGAGTGCAATCCTAGTTTTATAAATACTTCCCCAAAATACTCAACACCCGTGGGAAAAATTGGTGGGTCAAAAATGTCATCTGATCATCATTTATTTATTTATTCACCACATCCAACAGCGGAAGGACCGCCAATTACAGGAATAAAAGTTTATGACAAATCAATGACTGATAATTTAAAGTCTTGATTTTGCACTAATTAACGTTGCATGTTTGAAATTTTGATTGCACTTTGAATAAAATCAAATTTTTGGGAGTTTGCTTTGCAAGGGACTTTCCACTTGGAGCAGGCCACCCTAGTCTAACTAGGCGTAGGATAGGCCCTGCTTGCATGACCTTACACTTGGACAGTTGGTGCTATAGTTGTGGCTTGGGCTATTTAACAATGGTAAGGTATGCATAAGAAATTGGTGGGCTTTGTGACAAAAAAAAAAAAAACCTCATTTTACACGGTAGGCTACCGGTGGAATGTCGCAAAGCCTTCCCAAAACAAAACGTGGCATAGTGCAAATTCACCGTGTCTATGCCTGTCGAAAATGACAGCTCCCTCCACTTTGCTTCTATTGTTTTCATTGAAAATGTTGCACCCAAGTAAAATGAAACGGGAACCGGAAAGATTTTACTTTCATATACCTGCACTTTTTTTAACCGTAGGCTTAAGCTATGGCTATGCACAAAATCCGTGCAGACTAGAGACATGGCTCTGCTTCGTGCAAAAAATCAATGTTTTTTTCGAAGAACGTTGTTCAAATTTGTTCACCCAAAAATCATCATTTTGTATCTGAATTTCACTTTTAGGTGGTTGATATAAGCTAGAATAAGTTAACTGCCCTGCAGGTATTACAGTAAAATATTACCGAAATGAGCTCGGTGAAAACCCAATTTGACAACAAAAACATTTGTTTAGCACGACGACGTAATACCCGTATACGCCACGCGCGCAGGACGAGTTTGTGCATTTTCACACATGTCGCGGTGTTTACGTACGTTTCAATAGGCACTGCAAAATGGCCGCTTGGCTTCACGCACGACCACGGTAAAGCATGTGCATTGCGAGTCCAGAAATTATATATACGTCCGTGACTCTAGTGAGCAAAGGGTTGGCCAGTTAGTGCTGCAAGAGGGCCCACTACTGGGAATGGCCAACGCGTACACAAACCAATATCGACTAGAGTAGTCTTGGGCCAAGACTATAGCGAACCTCGCTCAGGAATATTTAAACTATGCAGCGTTTTATTCTATTTTAGTAACTGATAAAAAACGCAAAATGCGTACTAATTAAGTTTTATACAATTGTCGTTTGTAACACAACTTATATTGCGTGTATAAAATGTATGTGTATGAATACATTTGTTATGTATGAATAAAGTTATTTTAGAAAGTTATTAACGAAATACCTTCTGGGCATGCGCGCTTAATGTCAATTCTCGCTCGATTTGGGCGGGATTTTTGAACAAAAACGCCGATTTCTCGCAGGAGCCATGATAGTTTGGTTGTGGACTTTGTTGAAATGTTATATTTATGGTGAGTTCTATTAACCATGATGATTTGGTATTCTCCCGGAGAGGTATTGCCGAGACGGGGAAAAACAGCGGACTATTGGGGTATCTGCTTTAATGGGATCACACTTTTGCCTGCTTAAAGTGGTTAAATATTGACCGAGATCGCACCGTCACAGTGCATCTAGAATCCAAAGTCCTTAAGCGGGCCCCGGACCCCACGCCCTTAGGGCTTCGCGCTACGCGCTCGCCATGTTATTGCAAACGACCACAGTGCACAAAACAAACCTCGCCACGGACGCCTTGACTAAAGGCTAGGGTGTGTGTTGTTGTTGTATATTTTATGGCATCTTCGGCAACTAAGGCCCTTTATGCCATCAACTATACGGTTTTAGCTTTAACTATACTATATTAGTAGTATAGCTTGAGATGACGAAGAAGGAGTTGCAGTTTTAGAAGTGGGAGGAAACCCCCCAGAGAAATGCCCCAGGGGAAAACCCACGCGGTCAAGTAGGGACTGCAAACCCAATCCACATACACGCCCCGGATTCGAACCCGGGACCCCAGAGGTGAAAGGCGAGGAAAGAACCCGTACGCCAACCCGACCGCCCCTAGGGTGTGTGTGACTGTGCATCGAAGCATTATGCAGTACAACGATCGGAGAACAAAACTGTAACAGGCGAGGTTTCAATGCTCACACCGAGAAGAAAGATACAATTTGTTTGTTTGTTTTGTTTAAGATGGCGTTTATCGGCAACTAAGGCCATTCACGCCAGTCAGAACGGGATGTCGAAGGTTCAGCAGGTCAAACATGTTATCTGAGCATTATACGTACAGTATTAAACAAGAAATGATAACTTAAGAAACATCTTCGATTATATTATCTATACAGTAAAGATAAATGAAATCACTCATAAGGTATAGTGAAAGAGTGTTGGAGGCGCTATAGTGATCATCAAGATATGCAACAAGCATGGGTCCAGCAAACACCGGTCCACATGGCTCATCTGCGGGAGTGAGGAGATGATATTGCATACCCATCCGATCAAAACAGCGCCACCCGAACTCAGCTCGTTCATATGGAAAGGTTATAAAAATCAGATGTCCACCTTGCAAAGTTTAGTAAATTGTATTACTAGTTTAGAAGGTGGATTAGGACCATCAAGAAGACATTTTAAGTTTAAGTTGTCGCGTTGCAATTTCCTTTTTAGCCAAGCTCGTTGTTGGTTATATTTTTTACATGCTAAAAGAAAATGCATCACTGTGTCAGGTACACCGCATTGAGAACATAAGCCATCATCAATAGATGAAGATAACTATTCAGATTTTTGCCCATCCCTATCCGTAGACGGTGAAAAACAACATAATCTGTTCTATTATTACTCCAACTATTCATAATAAAATCAACATCAGGTTTAATCCATTTAAGATAATCCTGCTTGTTATTCCACGAGTTTTGCCAATTATTTTTCATTTCCTTTTCTAAAGACCCGTTTAAGTTCACTTTTAGAAAGGCTAATTGGTATGTCAATGTTACTTTTGTTAGTGCCTCGTTTAGCTTCAGCGTCGGCAGTTTCATTTCCCCAAATGAAGAAAGATACAATGCGAATTGCACTCGTTATATAGGAAGGAGCATTGGTGCGTAACAAAGCATTACGCAAGAGCTCAATTGAGCGCACCTGTCGTTATTGAACGCACCTGTCGTTCGATAACGAAAAGAAATTTCATTTCTCGAAACAAT
The DNA here is from genome assembly GCA_037783545.1 of Henricia sp. BOLD:AAB3569. Taxonomy (NCBI): domain Eukaryota; kingdom Metazoa; phylum Echinodermata; class Asteroidea; order Spinulosida; family Echinasteridae; genus Henricia; species Henricia sp. BOLD:AAB3569. The sequence continues at coordinate 669,369 of JBBELK010000757.1, forward strand.
GACGAAACGCACCCGACGATTAACGATAACGTCCGGACGTGTATTCTGGTAACTTCGGGAACTTTCGGGGAAAAGAAGGGATTCCTCCGTTTGAATATGGCGGACTTTACATGTACACTGGCTGCTGCCGGTTCTAAAGATCAGTCGGGAATCTTTTGGTACGGGAACCATACTAAATTAGTCCGTCCCAGCGTTCGCTTATTCCCAATACGCCCAAAGGATGGAGCAAGTGTGGTTGAGTGCCTTGCTCTAGGGCACGGGGGGGGGGGGGGGGGGGGGAGGTGTTTCGAACCCGCAAAGTAAGCTTTTTCGATCCGTAATTCCGTGTCATATAGGCCTATGCCTTTTTAAAGACTTGTTTGACTTGAAATTATTTAAAGTAGGTCTTCAAAAGTCATTGTGTGTATTTTTACTGCTTTTTTTTACTGCTTATTTTTGCCAAACATTGCGTAGGATAACACCCATACGATTTCGACACCAAAAAGCGCGCCAAATATAAAACGCACGGCTACGGCCGTTAAAAGTTCGCACATGCGCAGTACTCTGTGTCACTCTCGGACAGGCGTGATGTAGAGATGTACACATAAACACGATACATACTGTACACTACTATAGGGGCGTTCGAGATGCTTACACCGGATAACAGGGGGTTTACACCGGGGAAGCCCCCAGAAGATGCAAAACGAACGACACGGGGTTTCGCTTTGAATTCTGGGAGCACAGGTCAAAGGTTGTTGCCAGGTGGGACTTTGTTAATGCCGTTATTGTTCGACTCACGATAAAAAATGAAGCCGGCGCCACGCAAAAATAGTTGCCCTAAAGTGCCGCAATAAACTTTGTCACTGCTCACAGACATCTATTTTAAGCAAATGTATTTACAGCCCTATTCCCTCCTATTTTGTGTCATAAATAAGTGTTTTTCTTCGTACTAACGTCGCGATTCCAAACTGTCCGCCATGTTTTACGGCTCACGGTTATTAGGTGACGTCATTACACAGAGTTTACACCACAGACTAGCCTTGACCAAGGCGTTGGGCTTGTCTTCTAGACGGCCCGCTGAAGATAAAACTGAACAAAGCGCTTACGAGCTACGGATCTGTTAGTTGCACGTATAGGCTCACAACGCGCCGTGCTACGACTATGCACACATGCACGTACACATGTATCGGTACGGTCCTACTAACCCAACAGCCTTGATGGTTCTGCATTCAGCCAGCGAAACTCATTACAGTAATAGGGAAACCACCCCAGCGTGAGCTGAAATTTCATTGGTCGACGCACGCCAGGCTATGTTTGAAAAACGCTATGATCTGCGATCCCCAGTTTGTTCATCCATGGAGCTATCCGAGGCAGTATTAAGATCGAGCTCCCACAAATCATTCAGGAAAGCTGTCACATTACGACCGCTGTCCCCCAGAAGTGTAATCAAATACGTAAACAGACAAGCACAATAAATGCTACGGGTACGAAACCGAGAATATTTGTTGTTTTCGTCCATCGATCATGCCACGGTTCTCGTAACATGATGACGCCATACGTGCATAATGCACGCTTCGCGGCATTACGTGCTAAGCTCTTGATTTGCTAAAGACAAATGTTAAATATTCACACCTTGCATACCCGCATATCCAAAGCCCGCCCATTCTGGGCCAAAACCGGCCGAAAATATAAAGAAACACATTAAACCCGGAAGTGACAGACTCCACAAGGCTGTCTATCGAGCTAGGCCAGGCCGTACGCAGCTAGTACGCAGTATGTATTGCCGTACGGGTTTACTACGGAAGTCGTTATCTCAAAGTGGCTCGTTTTGATGCCGTGTGCAGTTTCCATGCGCTAGACTAAATATTCCCTCGTACAGCAAAAAAACCTGCAGACGGCCTTGGACAAGGCTAACCACAGACCCGCTCGCGAGCTCGGGCAGTAGTGGCTGCCACCGGGGCAGACTCGTGTAACAACGTGTGGCTAAAATAACTCTCCGGTGTAAGTTGGTGTTACCCGGTGTAAGCATCTCGAACGCCCCTATAATGTACGACGTACAAACGTTTATGCTTGCAAACCGGTCACACGCACTATTTGACCCGAGGGTCAAAATAGTGAGCTCTGATTGGATGTTATGTAAGATATGAATATTTATAACAACCCAGGTTTCGCATAAGTAATTACGTCGGATTTCCAACGCAGATATATAAAGAATTAGAATCGTGCACGTGCACACTGGAAAGAACAAGGCTATGATTTATGAAAGTCTGGTTTTCAGACCAAGATACACTATGAACATCTAACAATGGAAATTGGGCACACACCATTGTTACTAACAATGGGGTCACAATGAACATGTACATGTTATTGCTCATAGTGATATTCCAGCCTAGTCGCTGGCTACAGTTTATCGAGAGAGGTCGCTAATGATGCCACCGCGCTGGAATTTAGCTCTACTAGTGCTACATGTAGTGGGAACAACCCCTAAAATAATATTTGTTGCCGGTATACCGCTCAGTGAGCCTCACCAACATCCTGGGGCCAATTTCATAAAGCTGTTTAGCAGAAAAATTTGCCAAATAAAAAATTTGTTTCTAAAAGTCTTTCCGAAATAAACTAAATAGATCCTGAAAAGAAACCATTAAATTTTGCAGTTTTTGAGCATTTTTCAAAAAATCAATGTCACGTGATTTATCCCAACTAGAAATCTGGTTCGGATAAATCACGTGGTCTCTGAGTTAGAAGTAGCGCTGGGAGTTACCGTATATTTTTCTAAACGTTTAAACGTCAATTTAACGTTCGTTTAAACGTTTAAACGAATAGTAAACATAACAAAAGGTAAAACCTATTACCGCGCTCGCAATAAAACGTTCTTTGACCTGGTATCATGTGCGTTCGCGCAGCACCACTGACACTTTATTGAATTGGAGCATACATGATGCAGGCCACGAAAGTTCAGCTAGGCTTTGCTGTAATTAATTGGATACTTTCGAGAAGTCACTCAAACCCAAAGTCAGCAACCATGTGAGAGAATGGAATCAATAACAGTTCCAACACAACTACGATCGTCGGCTCTGCAGTGTTTACGGCCGCCCTGCTTTGAATTCAACTTGCAAGATGAAACCGAAAACCGTCAGTAAAATCGCTTCCGCCCGCAAACGCAACTACAGGTACAACTTCGGCTTGAAACCACAAAGGTGATGTCTTTCTTTTGATTTATAATGGTTTTATTCGCAGAATCGCTCAAAAACAGATCATCTACAGGGCCTTTAAAGCCTGTACATCGAGTTGTGGGTCTTGAAGCTACTCGTACTCATCGGCTGCGCTGACCATGTGTCTGGAACGTATTGCAGTTAGTTGTTGAACACGGTGTGTGGGTGTGTGTAGCCTTTAGTCAAGGCTGCCGTGGCGAGTTATATATTCGCGCGCAGTCAGTTTTACCAACGCTTGAGGAAAGACTAGCACGCACGGACTGTTTGCAATATGAATTCTAGTCTTTCCTCAAGCGCTAGCAAAACAGTGCACAAAACAAACCTCGCCACGGACGCCTTGACTAAAGGCTAGGGTGTGTGTTGTTGTTGTTGTTGTTGTATATTTTATGGCATCTTCGGCAACTAAGGCCCTTTATGCCATCAACTATACGGTTTCAGCTTTAACTATACTACATTGTATATTATCAACTTGAGATGACGAAGAAGGAGTTGCAGTTTTAGAAGTGGGAGGAAACCCCCCAGAGAAATGCCCCAGGGGAAAACCCACGCGGTCAAGTAGGGACTGCAAACCCAATCCACATACACGCCCCGGATTCGAACCCGGGACCCCAGAGGTGAAAGGCGAGGAAAGAACCCGTACGCCAACCCGACCGCCCCTAGGGTGTGTGTGACTGTGCATCGAAGCATTATTCAGTACAACGATCGGAGAACAAAACTGTAACAGGCGAGGTTTCAATGCTCACACCGAGAAGAAAGATACAATTTGTTTGTTTGTTTGTTTGTTTTGTTTAAGATGGCGTTTATCGGCAACTAAGGCCATTCACGCCAGTCAGAACAGGATGTCGAAGGTTCAGCAGGTCAAACACGTTATCTGAACATTATACGTACAGTATTAAACAAGAAATGATAACTTAAGAAACATCTTCGATTATATTATCTATACAGTAAAGATAAATGAAATCACTCTTGGAGGCGCTATAGTGATCATCAAGATATGCAACAAGCATGGGTCCAGCAAACACCGGTCCACATGGCTCATCTCCGGGAGTGAGGAGATGATATTGCATACCCATCCGATCAAAACAGCGCCACCCGAACTCAGCTCGTTCATATGGAAAGGTTATAAAAATCAGATGTCCACCTTGCAAAGTTTAGTAAATTGTATGACTAGTTTAGAAGGTGGATTAGGACCATCAAGAAGACATTTTAAGTTTAAGTTGTCGCGTTGCAATTTTCTTTTTAGCCAAGCTCGTTGTTGGTTATATTTTTTACATGCTAAAAGAAAATGCATCACTGTGTCAGGTACACCGCATTGAGAACATAAGCCATCATCAATAGATGAAGATAACTATTCAGATTTTTGCCCATCCCTATCCGTAGACGGTGAAAAACAACATAATCTGTTCTATTATTACTCCAACTATTCATAATAAAATCAACATCAGGTTTAATCCATTTAAGATAATCCTGCTTGTTATTCCACGAGGTTTGCCAATTATTTTTCATTTCCTTTTCTAAAGACCCGTTTAAGTTCACTTTTAGAAAGGCTAATTGGTATGTCAATGTTACTTTTGTTAGTGCCTCGTTTAGCTTCAGCGTCGGCAGTTTCATTTCCCCAAATGAAGAAAGATACAATGCGAATTGCACTCGTTATATAGGAAGGAGCATTGGTGCGTAACAAAGCATTACGCAAGAGCTCAATTGAGCGCACCTGTCGTTATTGAACGCACCTGTCGTTCGATAACGAAAAGAAATTTCATTTCTCGAAACAATGACGAAACGCACCCGACGATTAACGATAACGTCCGGACGTGTATTCTGGTAACTTCGGGAACTTTCTGGGAAAAGGAGGAATTCCTCCGTTTGAATATGGCGGACTTTACATGTACACTGGCTGCTGCCGGTTCTAAAGATCAGTCGGGAATCTTTTGGTACGGGAACCATACTAAATTAGTCCGTCCCAGCGTTCGCTTATTCCCAATACGCCCAAAGGATGGAGCAAGTGTGGTTGAGTGCCTTGCTCTAGGGCACGGGGGGGAGGGGGGGGGGGGGGGGGGGCGGGGTGTTTCGAACCCGCAAAGTAAGCTTTTTCGATCCGTAATTCCGTGTCATATAGGCCTATGCCTTTTTAAAGACTTGTTTGACTTGAAATTATTTAAAGTAGGTCTTCAAAAGTCATTGTGTGTATTTTTACTGCTTATTTTTACTGCTTATTTTTGCCAAACATTGCGTAGGATAACACCTATACGATTTCGACACCAAAAAGCGCGCCAAATATAAAACGCACGGCTACGGCCGTTAAAAGTTCGCACATGCGCAGTACTCTGTGTCACTCTCGGACAGGCGTGATGGAGAGATGTACACATAAACACGATACATACTGTACACTACTATAGGGGCGTTCGAGATGCTTACACCGGATAACAGGGGGTTTACACCGGGGAAGCCCCCAGAAGATGCAAAACGAACGACACGGGGTTTCGCTTTGAATTCTGGGAGCACAGGTCAAAGGTTGTTGCCAGGTGGGACTTTGTTAATGCCGTTATTGTTCGACTCACGATAAAAAATGAAGCCGGCGCCACGCAAAAATAGTTGCCCTAAAGTGCCGCAATAAACTTTGTCACTGCTCACAGACATCTATTTTAAGCAAATGTATTTACAGCCCTATTCCCTCCTATTTTGTGTCATAAATAAGTGTTTTTCTTCGTACTCACGTCGCGATTCCAAACTGTCCGCCATGTTTTACGGCTCACGGTTACTAGGTGACGTCATTACACAGAGTTTACACCACAGACTAGCCTTGACCAAGGCGTTGGGCTTGTCTTCTAGACGGCCCGCTGAAGATAAAACTGAACAAAGCGCTTACGAGCTACGGATCTGTTGCACGTATAGGCTCACAACGCGCCGTGCTACGACTATATGCACACATGCACGTACACATGTATCGGTACGGTCCTACTAACCTATGGAATTCCATATGTGCCAATCAATCCGCGTCTCCTTTTTATCCCGTCGCGTTTTTTTTCCCGTCGCATTTTTTCTTTTCGTCGCATTTTTTCTCTTTTCGTCGCATTTTTTTCCTTTTCGTCGCATTTTTTTTCTTTTCGTCGCCTTTTTATTTTTCGTCGCATTTTTATTTTTCGTCGCATTTTTTTTTTTCGTCGCATTTTTTTTTTCCGTCGCATTCTTTTTCCGTCGCATTTTTTTTTCGACTACTGCTACTCACGTCTGTTCAAGGCCCATAGAGATAACGGACACATTTTTCTGGGCTTGGGCGCGTGATTCCACGCCGCCGGAATCGAGTAGAATCGATTCCACTTCGAATCGCGTTTCGATATTTTTTGAGGAATCGATTACCTGTTGAAATCGATTCCCTGTCGAAATCGATTCCCTTTCATCTAGATTCTAGAACCAATAAATGAAATGAATGAAATAAAATTAAGCCGATGGCATTTTTGTTATGGATCTGACCCCTGAACCACCCTGATGACTAGCTGAACCTTGTGCATCGTTTGTACTGGTGACGCGCCGTAGATCAACCAGTCGTCCAGGTACATGCAAAGGTTGACACCCTGCAGCCTGAGGTACGCTCCCACCGCCCTGGTAACCATCGTGAACACCCTGGGCGAAGTGGAAATCCCGAAGGGAAGGCACGTCCATTCGTACGTCTGGCCCAGGATTTCGAATCTGAGCCAGCGCTGGTCTAGGGACGAGACCGGGACGTGCAGGTAGGCATCCTTCAAATCGATAGAGGATGCCCACCTTCCCTTAAGCGGGCAGCGTAGGATGGACGCAAAAGTCTCCATCCTGAACTTGCGGGGCCGTATGAAACGGTTTAAGGGCTTGGGGTTCAGGATGGGGCGCCAGTCCCCGGTCTGCTTGGGAGCCAAGAAGAACGTCAACCAAAACCCCTCGCGATAGGGAGGAGGGGGGTCGACCGGAGAGATGGCGCCCTTGGCAAGCAAGGCAGAGACCTCTGTCATAAGGATGACATCCTTCTGACCCCCGTCCTGTGGATAAGGGGGTAGGTTTCGGTTAAGAAGTCGCTGGGGGTACCGCCGTGAATTCCAAGCGATAACCCCGAGACACAATCTCCAGGACCCAAGCGCCCGGGGAGCTGAGATGGCTGGCCACTCCGGAGCATACAACCGAAGGCGGCCGCCCACCGGAGGTGGTAGGGATCCCGTTACATGAGGGGATTCCGCGGCCGCCAAGCCCTCAGGACCGACGTTGCTTCCCCTTCTTTGGGCCCTTGCCCTTCGAATTGGGAGGCTGGCCAGACTGGCCCTGAAATTCTTCTGAGAAGAACCCGGGGCACCGGACTGCTTGGTGTCCTAGGAAGTGCCTGACTTCTCCTGCTTGGCGGGCCTGCCAGAGCTCGAACAGGAAGGGCGCTTGCCCTTGCTCTTTTTGCTCGAATGTTTTTTGGGAACCAGAAACCTTTGCCTGTGCTTGCTTTAGAGCTTGCTCACTCTCAACCCGCTCGGCCAAAGCGAGCAGGGAAGAACAGAACGCGCCTCCGAAGAGGACGTCCTGTTTCTCAGGCTTGGTCTTCGAGACCTGAGAAGCCAGGTCTGAGCTTAGCGACCAGAGGGAAAAACATACATTTTTACGCCGGAGGGTCAGCGCCATCGAGGTCTCCGTCTTCCGGGTTACAAGCGCGGCCATTACCATGGCAGCATCGGAGACCTCCGTGGCGGCATCTGCTCTGTCGCCCATAACAACCGACGCATGTCGTGGGCGACGATCATGGAGAAGGCGCCTAGCCGAAGGCTGGAGGACACCGCCAAGTCAAGAAGGCGCAGCTGTTCCTCCCAGAAGGGAGAGAAGACCGCTGGAGGTCCCTTGGTCGACGGTAGCCTAGCGGCGACGTCATGGTCCATGGAGGGTGTCCTCAGAAAGGAGTCATAAGCCTTCTCCGTAGTCCGGAATGATCTGGTGAAACCCTTCACCGAGAAAATTATAGACTTCTGGGGAACAGCCCCCGACCTGTCCCACAGTAGACGAACGTCTGTGGGCAAGGAGCATGCCTGGACCCGTGGAGGCGGGAGAAGAGGAAAGCCAAGATCGAGTTGGCCCTTCTCCGCCTACTGCTCGGGCCCACTGGACAAGCCGAGCTTCTCGGCCGCCCTACGCACCACAGCAAAGGGTACACGCTTGAAGAGTGTCCACCTCCTCTGGGTCCATAGTGGCCGTCGGCGGGGCCAGGACGGATGTAGCCTCGTCAAGAGGATCGTCCGAACCCGAGTCATCCTCACCGCTGCTAGCCTCCGAGACATCGAAGGTTAGTGGGCGGTAGGAACCCGCGGAAGACGGGGCAGCCGATGGAACCAAAGGAGAAGGAGCAGGCGCGCATCCATCTGGGTAGAGGGCGCCGTTCCCGATGGACCTGGTCAGCCCCAGTACAACGGTTGGGCTGTACCCGACCTAGCCCCAACGATGGCCCAAGCCGGTTCTCCGTAGGCTCGACGCCTCCTGTCCCTGAAGGTACGCTATCCGAGGGACGGGGGTCACTTGCGTAACCGCCGTGCTCAGCTCTCATACCTGGGCCTACCGAATCGGTAGTACCCCTTCCTTCGAAGAGAGAGATGAGTTCCCGTAACAACGGTGCTACCTCGCTACCCAGAGGTTGTTCGGTAGCGGCCCCAACTGACCCAAGACCAGGGGGCCGAGCAGCCGGTGGCCGGGTCACGGCGTAGCCATAGTCCGGTGGAGCCATGGTAGAAAACCCGTGCCGGACTGGTCCACCCCGACGTGCCAACCAGGCTGGGGTGTATTAGTTACGTACTGCTGGGCAGCTAACTCCGAAGGGACTAGCTGTGGCAGGTACTCAGCACCAGCGGGACCCAGCCAAACTGGCTGACCCGCCTGCATAAGCACCAACGTCATGTCCAGCTACCGGGTCTCCCGCGGTCGGGGACGGTGCAGGATACCCTGCGCTGAACGCGGTCGCGGGTGTACCCGTGTAGAAGTTCGAAACTGGCCGGGCCAGTTGGGCCATGAACGGAAAAGACCCCTGCCGCGGCACACCGCTTCCCGGCCCAAACTGGGTAGGTGTTGGGTGAGCCGGCGGCCGGCTGAGGAAACCCCGCATAGCTGGCTCATTCCGTGTGAAATCACCTAGAGGTTGTCAGGGGTCCGACTCGGATTTGGTCAAAACATTTTTTAAAAATACTTCAATCTATGTCATGAACATTTACACAATTTTAGAGGCCAACTCCAACTCGTTGCTGGGATATGACCTCCAGAAAATGCCTACCCTACCCACATTTTCCCAATCGTAGCCGTGCCATTGGAGGCCTGTAGCTCAAAAATGCTTGGGAATTTTTACCTGAAAATTGATATACACATAGATTGGCATCTAATCTGCATGATTCTGTTATCAAAAGTACGCTACCACGTTTCCTTTTCGAGATGTCGCTCCCCGAAAACTCTCATTTTTGATTATCGTGGTAACTTGTTTTCATTTTTGGCTCCCCATGGTGCCCACATGGATGGTTGAATTGACTTCATATTTTATATGCACACACACTTGGCACATGGGTTTGCTTCATATCAAGGACAAAGCAATTCCACCCTTTCTGGGGGCGTGGTCTAGGTTTAAAAGTGGGTCCGCAAAGAAAAATGGCAAAATGAGCCTCCTCTTCTGAGGGGTGGTTCCCCGATAGGTCACTACCCAAGCAATTGAAACTTACATATCTTAAAATACTGTATCCAATCTATCTTTAGTATAAAATTTGGTTTGGTATCTTTTTTCCTTCATGGTTTTTTGAATTTTTGTAAAAAGGTCAATATTTTGCTCAATAACGCTAGTTTTAATTGCATTATACATAGTATACAACATGTTACTAAAGGAGAGCAGTCTAATATGTCATATTTAATACCTGGTCAATTCTACAGGTTGTCAGTTCGAATGCAGGTGATGGCAATGTGAGTGTGCCCTTGGGCTAAACACTTTGTTATGGACTATCTGGTTTCACCGGGAGCAAATGGATACCTACATGTACATGTATAAGAGTGAAAGTGTTCTGTGTTTGATTGGGCGCTCTCATCATTAGAGTCCAACAGGGCTGTATTCTCTCTAGTGAGCCTAGTGACCAGGGGTAATAATGTGGGCACCTTGCTTATAGTAGATTTGTGTGCATAATATAATATGTTATTGGGACACGACAACTGAGTGGTGGGGTGCACTCTGTATGCGGGATGAACTCTGTATGCCTTCAAAAGTGGGCACGTGCACCCACAATAGACCGTGTAAGTTGACCTCGAGAACGAGCGGGACTCTGCGAGACTCGTTGACTTCCGGAGACCTTAGATAGGAATTATATCATGCGTGGGGACAGTTTCGTTACCATTTTGACACCACCTCAAAATTACCGATTCGGGGTCCACTATAAAAATCCTTAAAATCTCATTTATCACCGAGTGTGCGAAATGTTGATTGAGCAAAAAGTTAATAAAATTTTAAATATTTCTGTGTCGCCATGACACCGCGTCGCTGGTAGTCTGCAACTGGTGCAAAAATGTTGCCGCAGTGTAGTTGCCGCGAATTCAGTGCATTATGGCCGTTTTCAAAAGTACTCGATTCGGATTCATACAGTCTTTGCGATTTCCGGTGAAAAATCAAAGGAGGTGAAAAATCAAAGGAGATCGTCACAACGTTGAAACCACATTATGCCGGTGGACCCGGTAGCTGGATATGACGTTGGTGCTTATGCTACCGGGGCACAGGCGGGTCAGCCAGTTTGGCTGGGTCCCGCTGGTGCTGAGTACCTGCCACAGCTAGTCCCTTTGGAGTTAGCTGCCCAGCAGTACGTAACCAATACACCCCAGCCTGGTTGGCTACGCTGTGACCCGACCACCGGCTGCTCGGCCCCCTGGTCTTGGGTCAGTTGGGGCCGCTACCGAACAACCTCTGGGTAGCGAGGTAGCACCGTTGTTACGGGAACTCATCTCTCTCTTCAAAAGAAGGGGTACTGCCGATTCGGTAGGCCCAGGTATGAGAGCTGAGCACGGCGGTTACGCAAGTGACCCCCGTTTCTCGGATAGCGTACCTTCAGGGACAGGAGGCGTCGAGCCTACGGAGAACCGGTTTGGGCCATCGTTGGGGCTCGGTCGGGTCCAGCCCAACCGTTGTACTGGGGCTGACCAGTCAGTGCCGGCTCACGAGCCCGCAGGTCCATCGGGACCGGCGCCCTCTACCCAGATGGATGCGCGCCTGCTCCTTCTCCTTTGGTTCCATCGGCTGCCCCGTCTTCCGTGGGTTCCTACCGCCCACTAACCTTCGATGTCTCGGAGGCTAGCAGCGGTGAGGATGACTCGGGTTCGGACGATCCTCCTGACGAGGCTACATCCGTCCTGGCCCCGCCGGCGGCCACTATGGACCCAGAGGAGGTGGACACTCTTCCAGCGTGTACCCCTGCTGTGGTGCGTAGGGCGGTCGAGAAGCTCGGCTTGTCCTGTGCGCCCGAGCAGTAGGCGGAGAAGGGCCAACTCGATCTTGGCTTTCCTCTTCTCCCGCCTCCACGGGTCCAGGCATGCTCCTTGCCCACAGACGTTCGTCCAGAGTGGCCAGCCATCTCAGCTCCCGGGCGCTTGGGTTCTGGAGATTGTGTCTCGGGGTTATCGCCTGGAATTCACGGCAGTACCCCCAGCGACTTATTAACCGAAACCTACCCCCTTATCCACAGGATGGGGGTCAGAAGGATGTCATCCTTGGCTGCTTTCGAGCGCGGCACCAGGGATCCCTGGTGCTCCATGGTGCTCGCCCGAAAGCGTGTTGGTGCACTAGATGGTGGCACCAACTGCTCCCGACCTCTGAGTCGTCGGGACAATGGGAGACATGCGCAGTTGCGCGTACTCATGCATGAATCGGCAAAAATGACTGGCGCGTCGTAGAATGATTCTGGAAATTTGGGTTGATATTTTCAATGTTCAAGCTTCCACATCGAATGCAAATGTTGTAAATATTTTTATGATTTATTTTCATCAGATACCTGTGATTAATTTTGTGGAAAACTAAGCTTTTTTTAGCGGGGATGTAATTCTTAATGACCGTGGTGCACCAGGGATCCCGATAACGCTTTCGAGCGCCTGCATGTGTACGCATGTGTGTGACGTAACGTTCCCAACGGCAAGGTGCACCAGGGACGAGCGCTCGAAAGCAGCCAATATGACAGAGGTCTCTGCCCTGCTTGCCAAGGGCGCAATCTCTCCGGTCGACCCCCCTCCCCCCTATCGCGAGGGGTTTTGGTTGACGTTCTTCTTGGCTCCCAAGCAGACCGGGGACTGGCGCCCCATCCTGAACCTCAAGCCCTTAAACCGTTTCATACGGCCCCGCAAGTTCAGGATGGAGACTTTTGCGTCCATCCTACGCTGCCCGCTTAAGGGAAGGTGGGCATCCTCTATCGATTTAAAGGATGCCTACCTGCACGTCCCGGTCTCGTCCCTAGACCAGCGCTGGCTCAGATTCGAAATCCTGGGCCAGACGTACGAATGGACGTGCCTTCCCTTCGGGATTTCCACTTCGCCCAGGGTGTTCACGATGGTTACCAGGGCGGTGGGAGCGTACCTCAGGCTATAGGGTGTCAACCTTTGCATGTACGGCGCGTCACCAGTACAAACGATGCACCAGGTTCAGCTAGTCATCAGGGTGGTTCAGGGGTCAGATCCATAACAAAAATGCCTTCGGCTTAATTTTATTTTATTCATTTCATTTATTGGTTCTAGAATCTAGATGAAAGGGAATCGATTTCGACAGGGAATCGATTTCTACAGGTAATCGATTCCTCAAAAAATATCGAAACGCGATTAGAAGTGGAATCGATTCTACTCGACTCCGGCGGCGTGGAATCACGCGCCCAAGCCCAGAAAAATAGTCTGTGTCCGTTATCTCTATGGGCCTTGAACAGACGTGAGTAGCAGTAGTCGAAAAAAAAATGCGACGGGAAAAAAAATGCGACGAAAAAATAAAATGCGACGAAAAAATAAAATGCGACGAAAAATAAAAACGCGACGAAAAAGAAAATGCGAGGGAAAAATAAAATGCGACAAAAAAAAATGCGACGACAAAAAAAAAAGGCGACGAAAAGAAAAAAAATGCGACGAAAAGAGAAAAAATGCGACGAAAAGACAAAATGCGACGGGAAGAAAAACGCGACGGGATAAAAAGGAGACGCGGATTGATTGGCACATATGGAATTCCATACTAACCCAACAGCCTTGATGGTTCTGCATTCAGCCAGCGAAACTCATTACAGTAATAGGGAAACCACCCCAGCGTGAGCTGAGATTTCATTGGTCGACGCACGCCAGGCTATGTTTGAAAAACGCTATGATCTGCGATCCCCAGTTTGTTCATCCATGGAGCTATCCGAGGCAGTATTAAGATCGAGCTCCCACAAATCATTCAGGAAAGCTGTCACATTACGACCGCTGTCCCCCAGAAGTGTAATCAAATACGTAAACAGACAAGCACAATAAATGCTACGGGTACGAACCCGAGAATATTTGTTGTTTTCGTCCATCGATCATGCCACGGTTCTCGTAACATGAGGACGCCATACGTGCATAATGCACGCTTCGTGGCATTACGTGCTATGAAACTCTTGATTGGCTAAAGACAAATGTTAAATATTCACACCTTGCATACCCGCATATCCAAAGCCCGCCCATTCTGGGCCAAAACCGGCCGAAAATATAAAGAAACACATTAAACCCGGAAGTGACAGACTCCACAAGGCTGTCTATCGAGCTAGGCCAGGCCGTACGCAGCTAGTACGCAGTATGTATTGCCGTACGGGTTTACTACGGAAGTCGTTATCTCAAAGTGGCTCGTTTTGATGCCGTGTGCAGTTTCCATGCGCTAGACTAAATATTCCCTCGTACAGCAAAAAAACCTGCAGACGGCCTTGGACAAGGCTAACCACAGACCCGCTCGCGAGCTCGGGCAGTAGTGGCTGCCACCGGGGCAGACTCGTGTAACAACGTGATGGCTAAAATAACTCTCCAGGGTAAGTTGGTGTTACCCGGTGTAAGCATCTCGAACGCCCCTATAATGTACGACGTACAAACGTTTATGCTTGCAAACCGGTCACACGCACTATTTGACCCGAGGGTCAAAATAGTGAGCTCTGATTGGATGTTATGTAAGATATGAATATTTATAACAACCCAGGTTTCGCATAAGTAATTACGTCGGATTTCCAACGCAGATATATAAAGAATTAGAATCGTGCACGTGCACACTGGAAAAAACAAGGCTATGATTTATGAAAGTCTGGTTTTCAGACCAAGATACACTATGAACATCTAACAATGGAAATTGGGCACACACCATTGTTACTAACAATGGGGTCACAATGAACATGTACATGTTTTTGCTCATAGTGATATTCCAGCCTAGTCGCTGGCTACAGTTTATCGAGAGAGGTCGCTAATGATGCCACCGCGCTGGAATTTAGCTCTACTAGTGCTACATGTAGTGGGAACAACCCCTAAAATAATATTTGTTGCCGGTAGGCCTATACCGCTCAGTGAGCCTCACCAACATCCTGGGGCCAATTTCATAAAGCTGTTTAGCAGAAAAATTTGCCAAATAAAAAATTTGTTTCTAAAAGTCTTTCCGAAATAAACTAAATAGATCCTGAAAAGAAACCATTAAATTTTGCCGTTTTTGAGCATTTTTCAAAAAATCAATGTCACGTGATTTATCCCAACTGGAAATCTGGTTCGGATAAATCACGTGGTCTCTGAGTTAGAAGTAGCGCTGGGAGTTACCGTATATTTTTCTAAACGTTTAAACGTCAATTTAACGTTCGTTTAAACGTTTAAACGAATAGTAAACATAACAAAAGGTAAAACCTATTACCGCGCTCGCAATAAAACGTTCTTTGACCTGGTATCATGTGCGTTCGCGCAGCACCACTGACACTTTATTCAATTCGAGCATACATGATGCAGGCCACGAAAGTTCAGCTAGGCTTTGCTGTAATTAATTGGATACTTTCGAGAAGTCACTCAAACCCAAAGTCAGCAACCAATGAGAGAATGGAATCAATAACAGTTCCAACACAACTACGATCGTCGGCTCTGCAGTGTTTACGGCCGCCCTGCTTTGACTTCAACTTGCAAGATGAAACCGAAAACCGTCAGTAAAATCGCTTCCGCCCGCGAACGCAACTACAGGTACATCTTCGGCTTGAAACCACAAAGGTTATACCGACCGTTGGGCTCATCACAGCGGTATGCTGCCCGATTCTTTCAGAACAAAACTGCCTCTTCAGAAATTTCCGGCGGCGCAAAACGGCCATTAGATCTTTGAAAAAGGGAGGATCGTTTTTTCACAAGTTGGTTTCGGATATCCGTTTAGCATTTTTCTAAACGGATAGTTACATTTCGGTCGTTTAAACGTTTAAATGTTTACACGTCGCAGCTCTAGTTAGAAGACCAGCGCGATGTGCGAGTTGCTTTTGTAATTCGCGGTTGGTTTCTCTTCTTGTAGGAAAATGATGTCCTGCGATCACTTTGTACATATTGTATGAGACAAATCTGCCAATAGATTTCATAAGAAAGGGTTTCTGGGTGTTGATATGGACGAGAGAATATCGCATATTTTCGCGTATTTGCGGCGATAACAAAATAATATCCGAAGAAAAAAAAAAGCACTGTTGCAGACGTATATATATGGGGGCTTAGAATAGGCGTACTGGCTAATCACGGAACACTTCTATTATGTGTAGGATTTTAATGGGTTTTCGTTGTAATTATTCTTGTCGGGTTGTACGAGTTGGGTTTTGTTACCTGACATAATATTTTTAATTGTTTCTATTTCTTTCTTTTTTCTATAAAATTAACAGGGAAACCTGAAAAAAAGTCAATATTTCTGGTTTTCTTTGGGCCCGCGCTAATCATAAAATAATATATTTTGTGCGTAAAATGTAAACAAAAGGCCGACACATAACTGTCACCCAATTGCAGCAATTTTATGTTTTTGCAGAGTTAATCCTCTTGAGATTGGAATTTTAATATGTCAGATGACGCAATTTCCTCTGTGAAACCTCTTTCCTAGAGGCGAGATCATCGTGTTTTCTTCCGACCATCCCGCGTAGCTCACGAGAGGGCGCCATCGACTAGAACTATACACAATAATGGCAGCATCTGCTCTCAGAAATAGCAGAAAAAACGATTCCTGGAATGTTTCTGTATATAGACCAAATAACACTTTAACAAAGCCATTTTGGGAAGTTTTGCACTTTTGGTGTTAATTACAGACTTTCGTATTATTGGGTATTATCCTTCAAATTGTATTGACTGCGCAGGTTTTCAGGACTTTTATTTTACAAAGCCGATATTTTCCCTTTAATAACTGTCGCCAAATTGTAGTATTTTGCAAACAATAACTGTCGCCATATATTAGGTAGAATTAACTTAAAGGGCCTGTGACATCCTAAACAACTGTGTGCCTAAGTTTTGCTTCATAATGACGGATTACTTGTTCAGCAAGACATATTATTGTTCGTTTGGATGTAAAATCAATAAAAGGTGGCATTTTTCAGCTTTGAAGATTTCATTGCAATAAATCACAGACAGAGGGCGCTGTTTTGAGTGCATCACATAAGAAGACAGAAGGGTAAAGTTAAGAAAAAACATAAGACTTCAAGTTGGACTTGTGGCAAATTGCTGCAGTTTCTACCCCCAGTTTTGTCATGGCTTACAGCAGGCAACATGTAAAACAAACTCAAACAGCCATGGATTACAAAAGTTTCAGGAAAATTAAGAAAAAAGTGGAATCTTTTGTGCACAGTTCAATGTGATTTTCATGTGTTTGCCTCCTGTGACGTCGTGACCTTGGTCATGAATATGCATATTTTCATTAGCATAAAAACTAAAAACCTTTGTTTTAACCCCCAAAGCAAGCTCCAAATAGGATTTTTATGACTTTAACTGAGTAAAGTGGTTTTAAAGCATAGATTTCATTGATAAAAATCCTAAATAAGGGGCCCTTTAAATAACTGCCGCCGTATTTGGGTCTGTCCACAGTAATGGGGTACATTTGAAAAATACGTCAATAATTCCTTTCAGATGTCTTTAGTTTATCTCAGAATTATAGAAATGTCCTTGTTTTGTTCTCAGGAGATAACTTTTGCCCAAAAAGGTAAGAAATTGTTGCCACAACATACATCTTTGAAAAGCAAGTGTACAAATTTTCCTATTACGCATGTAACGTGGACGGACAATTTTGTGACATTTTTTTCCGTCTTTGTTACATGCGTAATAGGAAATTTTGTGCACGAGGTTTTCACAAATGTATATTGTAGGATTATTTTTCTTACTCCTTGGTGAAAAAGTTATTTCCTCAGTTTAGTTTGATAATTTAAAGATAAAATTAAGACATTTGAAGTGAACTGGGACCTAAGATCTTGAATGTTTAATACAGAAATGTACCCCATTACTGTGGACAGACCCATTTCTAAATTCACTTTTAAAGTTTTCCACTAGTTAATTGTTGCTTGCGTATAATTATAGGCCTATGTTTTTTTTCTCCCTCGGCGTCCCTGAGTTAGGGTGGACCTGTGTCCAAGTATAAGGGAGAATAAGGGAATTTGGAAATAGATTTCTATGAAAGCGTTGGTTTTTTAAGGCGAAAGTGTACATAAGTCATACTAGATTTTGCCAGCTCACTACTTGGACAAGGCTACACGTACATGTACATGTACATCAGTGACACATGGGCATATAGTACATGTCTACCGTCTACTTCTAGTCGCTCGATGTTAGTCTTGGCTCCAAGACCTTCGTGTTAGTTTTTGTTGTTGCGAGACAGAATTCCCACAGCGCGCGATGAACAGTGCGCGAAACGAATGAGGGCGTGTTTCCATACATTTTAATCGATTATTTGGTGTATTCGTAACGGTAGTACGTATTCGTTGCACTGGTATCGATACCAGTGGTGCATACGACACTGGACCTTCCCGAAGGTCTTGGCAATCTTGGCAGCAATTCTTAACTTTTTCTTTATTTCTCCCTTGGAAATCCAAGGGAGCCAATCAGTGATTAGGTTTGGCCCATATCGTGAATTATTAATTAGGCAAACTAAAACAGGTTGATGTGTGTGAAAATGCCTACGGGATGTCTGTTGGGTTGAGTCAACAGGCCCAAGTGTTATTTTTGCCGTGTAGGGAAAACTCGGCATCGGGAAAATGTGTGGACAAGCGAGCGCTGCGCCCGGGCCAGGCAACACCGCGCTACCTGCAGACGCAGGCAACTATATCGGTACGGTCGGCTTCCCGGCCGACGGCCGCCGGGATTTCACCGGGGGATTTCAGTACCCTGGCGTTAGCTTGTTACTCGTCTTGAATTGAATTCTATAGATAATCGACATAAAAATGTGATAAAAACAGAAAAATAGGAGGAAATGTTAAGAGGTTACCTCGAAGTTTTTAAAAAATTGTATTTTTTCTATAAACTCCCGGGTGTTTCCGATGATATAAAAAGCAAAGTTTGGAAGGGAAAACCATATTAATCATGTCCTTATACAGGTCTATCAATTGTCCACCCATCCCCGGTCGAGTTGTCCTGCACTCGGTAAAAAAAAGGGTACACATGTACATCATTACAAACTGTATGTACAAGTTTGACAGTAGTTATAGTCTCAACAACAAACCAATTTGGAATGCTGTTCAAAAAAATTCCCAAATACCAGGGCAAAACAAAATCTCAACACACATTCTTGCCTAAATTAGTTGTTGCACATCCTGTAATTTTTGTTTACATACCCATTTTTAATGCATGTACCCGGTCAGTAAACACATTGTTTCTGTATTATCATTACCACTTGATCAATAAATGAAGGAGCGTGTAGGGCATAAACAGAAATTCACAGAATGGAATTTTAATATGATTTTGAAGAGAATAAGCAGTTGCACTTATACTGCAGCACTTGTAGGCAGGATATTTGCATCCAAGTAAAAAAACAAACAAACAAAAAATCAGTATTTAACATATTCTGGAAACAAAGTGTTTTGTTCTTGCTTGTACTGGTTTGGTTTACATTTGCTAATTTCAGCAATTATGGATTGCCGACATGCAGGCCTAGTTATACAAACAGTATTTATAAACACACACAAGTACTGAAAAAATCCCAAACCCATGAAAAAAAGACATGTATAGTAATAATAGTTTTTATGAAAATCAGAATCACTGTGTCACTGTTTTACTGCACATGGCATTTTATCAAAGTACATGTATGATGCATGCAGTTAAAACTGGGCAGAAGGGCACTTTGTTGTTCATAACATGAACACAATTATGGAAATACAGCTATACACCATTAGTAGAGGAGTTACTTGGAACAGTGGGTATGTTGAAACATTGATATTTTCCATGGCATTAGTTATTTTTAAGAAAAATATCGCATTGTATGCAAATGGTGTTCATAGATTCACTCGACTAGTATTTGAGTACAAAATGAGGTTAACGAGATGTCAAATGGTAGTCCCTGTTTTTCGTAGTAAGCTTGCAAATGTCAAACAGGCCAGCGGGTTTAGTTGGAACAAAATGAGGGGGCTAGTTGGAACATGTTTCATTGACCACATGAAACAGGCCACCTGTTTATAGTTGCAATTTTTTTTACGGTCCGGAAAGTGGCAACTATATACAAGTTTCACTGCATTATAAGTTAGCAGTTGTTAATGACCCCCCTGTACCCAAAGGGTTAATTAATTAGCGCCCCAATTTACAGCTTAAGTGTCTGCCTTGCTAATTAAGGTGATTACAGAAGTAATAGTAGTTTTTAAATGACAACATACCATGTTTCAACTTACCCCATAGGTGGGGCTAGTCGGAACAGCTGACATGGTCATGTTCAAGGTGGATTATCCGAGAAACCAGCGAGTCGTAACATTTTATAAGCTCCATTTGTAGCCCAAATAATTATGAATGCTTAAAGTGGTACAGTTGTTTTTTTCTTTAACCCCAACACCCCTCAATCCTTAAAAATCAATATGATTTTACAATAACCCTAGGGAGTTAGGGTTAATAAATTCTGTTAGTGTTTTATAGACGATTTTGTGAAAAATGTTCCAACTAACCCCACTCTCCCCTACTTTTTATATGGGTATTATGTTTTTGGTTTTGGAGGCTAAACATTAATCATGTGCACACAAAAGGTTGTTTTTACTGGACTATGACTGGACATTTAATTCTATTGCATTTTTTTTCACTATTTTCCACTATTTACAAAAACAGCAAGATATGTGATGACAATGACAATTATACAAAACACCCAAACAAATGTTGTTGGCACCCCAGATCGAAGGATTGCCAAAAAAGCAGACTAATCACTATCGAGTGGCTATATATCGGCCCAAACTGTTAGCAAAATTAAGAGAATTTAAAATCAAAATTTTAAAATAATTTTATCTTCGACATTATACTAAACTTGCACTGTGTCCAAATGCTGGTACTTTTGTGAATGGATATTCAGGACATAAGTGCAAACATTAACAATTCCATTTACTTATAACCAAAAAAAAAATCTGAGAGCTAGAACAATAAAAATGACAATTAATTTTACACGAACAGTAGTAACTGAAAATGTTAGCACAGACGTTATGTAAAGAATTTGCATCATATCAAATCTCTACACACACAAAAAAAGAAATATAAAATTTGTGTCTGCATTAAATTGCAGTCACTGTCTGGGGAGAGCCAGAGTTGTCTTAATTTTACTTTGAATGAATTCAAATGAAGGCAGGAGTATTAGTATCATCATAATCTAGAAAATCTGACAAGAGGTCCGAGTGCAGGAGGAGCGAATAAATTTAACCTGTCCATAATTCTGCAATTGACTTAAACCAGGTCAGAAATGTTTGCATGAAATCTGTTGCACAAACTATTAATAAAAACAACAGATAGGAAAGGTAGTTTACTGAGTAAGGGCAGATGAAAGCAGTGAGTAATCAATATCATCAAGAGCAAGAAAAACAACAAATTAAGACTTTGATTTTTTGATTTGGATGTCATCTCGTCTTTATATTAGGAGAATTTTCATTTCTTTGTTACTCAGGTCGGGGGGAGGGGGACGTGGTTTTTTTTTACCTCACTTCCCCTCTGAATTCTAGTTCCCCTATTTGGCATAAGCTTCAGTCATTCTAGATCTGAGGCACAGTTCACAACGCGGAAGCTGGACCGGGTAACTCCCCCGTGCTCACATGTTCGGCCAGTTCTATCAATCTATGCAGAGACGTGGAGTATATTTTCTCCACGTCTCTGCACAGTCTCTGGTATACTAGTATATGTTTACCGAACAGTTGACCTGTTGACCTTACGCGTTGTGAGCTCTTTGCTGATGCATACATTATTTTACAATCGTCCGCCAATCATCAACCACGCCAATGAATAATGCATATTCGTCTGATATTAGCATAGTCTGGTCACGCCCTCAAATGCCAAGATCGTAAAGACGTTAACTGAGTCCAAATCCACAAGTACGACAGTCCAAATACAAGCAGTTGAAATGCGCCCTCTATTGGGCATGCAAGTGTGACAAACATAGACAGTTAACGTCTTTAGTAAAGACTAGCTCGATGTGTGCGCTTGATGCATCATGGTCTACGTACGTCTACACGGAGCTCGTTAATATACCAGTCCGTGCATGCAGTGACACTGTGGGCCTAAATTTGAACGACATAAAATGTTTGTTTCTCCATGTTCACAACACAGGCGTATTGTCGAAATATGAACTGAATATTTGTGTATTCCAACTTCCATTTAGGCGCCTTCAAGTACGTGAATTGATCATCAAATTGGCGTTGGTTTCTAGTGGTTTTTGCATAACCAGTGCATCATACATGTACCACTACCTTCATGCATGTACCGACGTACATACGCACCCGGCCGGTTAGGCTGTACATGATGAGCGCCGTATCAACCCGGCCCCGAACGGCCCATTGACTACAGACATTCATGATTGAGTAAAAACGAGTCGGCTTGGTATTGAAACAAGATGGCGTCCGTTCAAATTATCGCGAACACGGTATTGCGGCTGGTTGTGTTTTGTTGCTGGTTAAATCGTGCTGTTTTGTCTCAAGACTACAGAACTGCAGTTCAAGTTCAAGTTGAAGCACCAGAGTTTATCAGATGCCCCGAGTCTTGCTCGTGTCTGGCACAGATGGTGGATTGTAGTAAACGGAGATTGACAGCTGTGCCATCTGACATACCACATTGGGTGAAAATCTTGTAAGTAGGCTACATGTATTCATCATTAGGCGTAGGGCCATTCTACGCTAAAGTGTTCAGAATAAACCTTATCGACGTTCTCAATGAATCATGGGACATGTGGGATTGAATGACAAAATTGCCCGGCTAATGCATTTAACATGAGGCGCACGCCAACTCGGCAACTTTTTAAAAACTTATTTTCACGAAAACCAAAAGGATTTAAAGAATCGACCTCTCACCACTTTTTCTTTGATAGGCCGAGGCCTACATGTCAAACATACTGACAAACATGTCCCAAAACAGACATTTTGCAAATGCGAGAAATCATTGGAGATTCCCTTCGTAGTGGGAGAGTCGGAGTACCTCGCTCGCAGCTCGGCATGCGCAATGCTCGCCGCGTCATTTTAATTTTTTGTGCATTGTGACATGAACTACATGTACGATTTCTCTTGGAAGATTCGGTTTTAAGAGTATTACGGCAAGGGTGGTACATGTACTATGTAGAATGTGTATAGATTTTGATTTTACCCAAAAATTGCAGTTTCCTGTGAAAAGACTTGGTTAAAGATTTCGTTTGGAGCTCCGCATTTTCGATAGAAAAAAAAAATAGGTCTACTGAAAGTATAGGACTTTTAATATCATTTCAGTTAAAAACAGGCCTATACTTTCAGTTACATGTACAGTACAGGTATCTGGAAGTACATGTACCGGTACATTTCTTGGGACATTATCGTGGTAAGGCCAAAAAAAGAGCTATGTTTAGCGTTTAATAGCGCGTGCGTCACTTTTAACCCTGCGCGTCTAAGCTTTTTTTTTCAAAAACAGCAAAAACAAAATGAAAATATTGGTTTTTTTTAACTTAGACACGCACCGTCTGTTAAGTGTTTCGATTAAAAATGTGCCTTTATACCGTAATTTTCGGAATATAAGCCGCCCGGGGTATAAGTCGCGACGCCCGAAAATTCCAAAAACAAGATTCACCGTCGGCGTATAAGCCGCCCGGCTTATTAGCCGCACCATTTTGTCGGCCACAGATAGATCACAAAGAACTGCCGCTGTGAGTGCCTCACCGAGGGCCACGTACGTGCGCGCGACCACGCACTGCAGTAGTCACACTCTCTGTCGGCGCGGCATGTCGCCTCAAAGAGAGCTAAATTTGTGGTCCAGGTTGTTTTAATGACAGCACACTCAAGAGAAAACCTTATTGAAATCAAGAAGTGGCTTTATCGGAAAAGGCGTTACATGTTTTTAATAAGTTATAGCAAGGTGCAATGCACTCAAAGTAGGCTAATCTTGTTTCAGTTTGTTTTGTAAATAGATAAAGTACATGTAACTTGACAAATTTTTAAAATGCCTTGGAATGTGCATAATAAGAAATCTCCAAAAAATAAAGGAGAGTAGAAGAAATCGATGACGAAGGCCGCAAGCCATCAAGATATTTGCTGGATTCTCTGACGGCGGCCGCACGGCAGTGCACCAGGCCGGTAGGCCATGCACAAACACGGTAAGTGAAAGCAGGGCTTCGTTCCAAATACGCGCACATTGTTAAACGTTTGCAACATTCGCCAACAGCATACCCAGCTTGTACGCATACATGTACCGGTATGCACAAGATCAAAGAGCACTGTAACCAGAGGCGAACGTTGCCAACGTTCGCATGAGTGGAACGCAGCCCACGTGTACAAATTGTACACTGCTTTCGCCCGGGCCCGACGCATATGCTATGCATGTACGATAATAGCCGGCCAAGTCTCTCTATTACAGGTACGCGCACCGCGATTGGCTATTTTCAATGCACATGGTGACTTGGCGATTTTGATTTCACCGGCCAAAATAAAATATGCCAAACGTTTTATGTTTGATTGCTTCCGTATTGTACTGCCACTACATGTACATTGCATTTGCCATGCGTTTGGGTCCATCACGATTAAACTAAAAACGCAAAGGACAGTGACAAAGAATTAGACATTGTACTGGACCAGATGGACGGGGGTTTAGACCGAAGCTGCAACAATAATTGGACGGTTCATGGGGCCTCTCCATTTTTGCAAAAAGAGTTTATAAATAAGAAAACCAGCTTCACGGTGGTTCTTTCCTGCACAGCGGCAAAAAACTGAAGCCGATGGTCATCAATGGGCGTCTTGAGCGGAGTATACCAAGGATGTTGATTCACTATACATCATTCAAAATTACTTGAAAAAGAAGATTGCAACTGACATAAAGGGGCTTCATGGGGATTGGGTGATTGATATTAAAATTTGTAATTCAGCGGAAAAAGAATGCTACATACGGTAGATCTATCGTCTTTTGCTTGGTACATGTACCGGTATCCCCGATGATTTCTCGCATTTGCGTCCGCCCCATATTTTTGTGCACGACACCGCTATAGTTCATTCACCCCCATTGTATCAATGGCGGTGAATGAACTTTGGCGGCGTCGTGTTCCGAATTTACCTTTGACCCCGCCACCGCGCGCGAGATACTGATCGAAGGCTTAAGCCCGCCGCACACCTTTGCGATTTACCGGATAATCGGACCATCGGACCACTTACCGGAAAGGTGTGCGCTGAAACAACTCGGGCCGGTCTGACCGTATGCCATAGACCGGAGCAAATAAAACTTGTTTGATTTTTCCGGATCCGATGGTCCGGTGTCCGATGGGCCGGTAAATCGCAAAGGTGTGCGGCTGGCTTTATTAAAATAGGGGACCGTTTGCCTGCCTGCGGACGTACGTACACGTATGCCGCTTGGGCGAAATGGCTTTTGGGCGAAGGGGCTCAAGTTGGGCAAAGTGACTGTACATCGTTGGAAAAACATCGTTAATTAAAATTACTTGTAATGATTTTCCATCTAAAACACACATTTACACAGACAATGACAAACACAGAACTCTTTGGATTTTAAAACAACGCCAACTAAAAGTTAAGAATTGAAGAAAACACGGAAGGAACAGACGCACCAAACGATTTGTTTGGCGTTGGACGAGTACGACCGATGGCGAACTGGTTGCCTGCGCTTGTGCAGTGTCACATCGATGTATGGGTCACCAACGAAGATCGGTACACTCTGCACCTGGGAAAATTGCACACCTTTTCGTGCACGTGCGACGGCCTTCAACATCGTTTTTTGACAATAAAAAATTCCCATAAAAGATTTATAGAATTATTTCAGGAACTACATTACATAATGTATATGAGCATATCATGATTTTTATCTTTTAAGCTCGGCGTATAAGCCGCCCGGTTTATAAGGCCGCCGGGAACTTTTTTTTGGCAAAATCAATGTACATGTATAAGCCGCGGCTTATATTCCGAAAATTACGGTAATTGCTTGAAATCCACTCACCCAAAAAAAAAAAAAAAAAAAAAAGTGTCATCGCATCACTTTTGGAGACTTTAACTTACGCTAAACATACATGTACATAATTCGTTTTTTGGCCTAACATTTATGTTACTTTCAGGGGTAGAAATTCCCTCAAAAAACTACCTGCGCCTTGCGCAAGTTGGCATTGGAATTAACTTGCGCTTACAAAAAACCTTACTTGCATTAAGATGACAAGTTGTCAGAATCTTAAGAAACCGTACTTTATGCCAACTTGCGGAGAGTGCAAGCTTGTGCTTTGGGTTACTTGCGTTTGTTCATTTTTACTTGCGTTGCGCAATCACTTCACTGGGAATTTCGAGCCCTGACTTTCTTGAGAGTCGCTCCATGCACATTTTGCGAGCATAAAAAGCGATCCACTTTCGTAGCCCATTGTTGATCTGTCCGTTACTGTTGGAGATGGCTTCTGTTACAAGTTTAGAGTAAAAAAGACACAATTGACGCTGCTCGCCTGGTCTACTACATGTACCTGGACAAAATGGGCTACATTTTTCTCAAAATGAGGTGTAATGAGCAAAATTCAAGGGGAAATGTATGAAAAGTGAAGTCACGAAGAGGGTAAAAAAAAGTGATCTGGTCACACTCCTTTAATGTGACATGATAATTTAACATGGAAAAATGTTCAGTTTCTTGGAAAAACTTTCTTTAGACCAGGTCCACAGGGTTTGAGCATGCACAGGGTTAAAAGAGAAGTAATCTTTCCCAGCCTACATGTATACCGGTAGTTTTGCAGTTTCTTTAGGTTGTATACATACATGTACATGTAATAGGCAGATGAGATAATCATTTTATTTTCAACAGGTCAAATTTCTCAGTTGTCCCCTAATTTGTAGAACTTCCATGAGTACAATATGTAAAATGAGTTGATGTCACACCTTCCAATGTACAGTGTACATGTACATGTATTGTGATATAAATCAGTGCAGTTTTCACTGGAAGGGCGATAACAGGCATGCTTGAACTTCACTACATGTAAATGCACTTGTCAATTGTAACCCGCGCCCTGGGGGACCCTGGCTATAGCGGGGCACTAGCAGGGACCTACCCAAGGGTTTCCAAAAAAAAGGTGCCCCGCTACCCTGGACATTACCCCGGGACTGACCCGAGACTTCCAAAGGGGTTGCCCCGCAAGCCGGGGCGATACCCAGGGATTTCCAAAAACAGATGCCCCGCCGGCCGGGGCATATGCAGGGACTTACACATTAGGCCCGGCGTTACAGGGCCTGGACTGTGCAGGGACTTCCAACTTATGCCCAGCGGTCGGGGGCGGGGACTTACCCATGGGTTCCAAGAAAACAGTGTCCCCGCCCCGTGGCACTTGACTAGAAACGTACCAGGGACTACCCGGGGGTTTCCAAATTTCAATATGGAAGTTCCCGGCTAAGTCCCCGCTAGTCCAGGGTCCCCCGGGGCGCGGATTACAATTGACAAGTGCATAAATGCCTGCTGAAGAAGCAGACCAGGCATGCAGCAACTGTCACTTGCAATGTACACACATGATGTACATTGATGATGAACTGATGAAGGTGCACAAGTACAGTACAGTACTGGTACGTATCATACATAGTACCGTACTGTACTGGGTACCTGTGTACCAGGTATATGTACCGGTACCTTTCAAGTTTCAGTAGGGTACCTTTCAGTACTGTACTGGTAGTTGAATTATGGCACCATAACCAGCCATGGTTTATTCAGGTGTTGTCTGAAGGATTCCAGTGTGATTTGCATCATGTTTTTGCATCATGTTTATGTTCAAATTCAGCAAACTACCGGTACGTACATACCGGTATGCAATGTGAAGACATGTCTGCAACACTTGTGACCCATTACTGTACCGGGGGTAAAGTCAGAGTATCGGTGTACATACATGTATACATGAAGATAGAGTGAGTACCGGTACAGTACATTATTTCCACTCACAATTAAAAGCCTACATGTACATGTGATGTGTACATGTATGCGTCGAGAAAACTGCCTTGTGTATGTACATTTAGCCATATCATGTACCGGTACATATTTTCCTACCTCCATGATGTACCGTAGAATTGTAGATGCAGTAATGTCAGAAAACATGAAAAATTCATTCATGTATTTGCGTGTAAATGAATGGCAGTGAACGATTTCGTTCTGAAATATTGGATAGCAGATTTGCTATGAATTGTTTTTTTTTTTGTAGCAATTTTAAAATTTTATTTAGCAGTCCAGTATTTTTGTGTAGCAAATTCAAAATGGTTGATTAAACGCTGCATATAAGGGCTTCTTTTGCGAGTTATTTTAAAGACCGTCAATATTCATAAAATTCAGATTTTAAATTGCCAAATAAAAAAGGTGGCGGACCCACTCATTATTGCAGATAAGCACAGTTACTGAACTGAAGTTACGACAAGGGGTAATAATGGCCAAAACAATTTTTTTCAGTGTTTTAAAAGTGTTGGCGCAAAATTTCATAAAATGCGTATTTTCTTAGTGAAAACGGTGTCTACTGGCTACAAGAAACCACTTATTGTGTGTGTAAGACATTGGTGTACACATCACTTTTTGAATGACAAAAATCAAAAAGTATTAGACGGGAACTAACTTTTTGTGATGGGTATATAATGCACGTGGGTCCGGAAGCACAGTAGGAAAACAATATGCATAAACTGGTATCCATCTCCATAGGCATTATAGGCAGATTACCAGTTGCACTATTTTTTTTTTTCCACTACCTGTCCGGACAGAGTGGTTCACGTCGCGTTTTTCCCCCTGAAAATGTACCAATTAACAATGCAGAAATTTCAACAGGAATCAAAGTTTTAAGCAATGCCTATCGACTTAGGGGATATAAAGGAATACTGCTGCTTATGCTGCATGGAAATAGGAATGATGTACTGGTATGGCCAGGAAAACCTGGACAACGCTGACAAATTTTTCCCATGGAATACATCGCACCCACGTGCAATTGTACTTGCAGTAAGCCGTAAGCCGTCGCGGTACGTTATTCTGGTAATTTTTCACTAAGGCTCGATAAAAAATATTGCTTGATTCTCATCAGCGGCCGGGTCAAACTTGCGGCGCCGGATCGATTTTTAAAATATTTTGTATACAAATTATAAAACCTCCGGATGCCACATATATTTAATGCAGGCCTGCAGAAATGTCAAATTTATATTTTATAATGTTATCCCAACTTTGAAAAACAGTGAGGACTATATTCTCCGAATGATGATGGTGATGTTGGTGGATTCTTTTTCCAACATCATCTGCTATTCCGTAATTCCCCGGTGGCCATGCATGGCCCGAGGTACGCAGCAGTTCCGAGGTACATACAGTACATGTAGGCCTACGTAGGATTTGCCAGCGGGATCGTGGTTCCGTTTCAGTCGTGCTGGGCCGGCCGAATTGCGAATCACCCGTGACAAGTAATTTTCTCTTTCGGGGAAGTAAAACTTCAGAACTGCTCGAGGTAACTTTACAGGTATATTTTCCCTATTTAAAAAGTGCTTTACACGGCCTACATTGGCAGTCAAAAGATTTTTGTGCCTTTTCAAACGATATGTTTTATTTCGTCGCACATTTTCACCGGCGCGGTGCATGCAGTCTGCAGACCCAGTACCTCTAGCGCCAAGGCGCCGCACAGTGCATGTCATGAACAACGTGTATGTCATGTCGAGCATACATGTATGTACATGTATGTAAATAAAAATCACACAGAGCACTGCGTTTGCCATCCAACCTAACACATCAACCACATGTGAATAGCATAACGCCAACTTCACGTTGCACACACAATAATCTGTTTATCGAATGACATAGTAAGAATTTATAAGAGGTTTACGAAAAGGGGCTAGAGGCTCAGGCTACATGTATGTATGCTCCTTGCTCTATGGTTTGGCTACGACAGGATTTTATTAAAAAGTTATTTGTCAAAAACGGAGGCCGGGCTTTGCTCCGTCACATACCCTTGGCCAATTTTTTGCGTGTGGTTTCAAAATGTCAACTCATCATGCTCATGAAGTAAACAATTTTGGTAACTGCCAATGTACATATTTGGGCTTTAAGGAGCACAGGTACATGTACATGTACCGTACGGTACGTATGTAAAACGCACCCTCAATATATTGATGTTCGATGAGAGTGTAAGGAAGAAAAAATATATGGAATAAACTCACAGAACGTTCGTCTGTCACGGCCCTTCTCATCCTACTATACATGTACGCGAGTGTTTACACGGTAAAGGGGAAATTTTGGCAACACAGACCATATTTCCCAGAAAATACCTTTGTCTGGTCTCAAAATAAAAGAAACGAGTTTCAGTTGTTTAGAAGAGATAACTTAATATTAGGCCCAAAAAGGGTTACAAATAGTGTGACAACATGCCTTTCTAAAAACCCTGGTTACGAGCGTACCGTATTGGAAATTTGTACACAGGGTTTTTAGAAAGGCATGTTGTCACACTAAACCCTTTTTGGGCTTATCTCTTCAGAACAACTTAAAGGCACAGGCTCGTCAGCAATGCGCGGCGCCAAATTCATGCCACGAATTACGCAGCTCCATAGAAAAGGCATGGAGCTGCGTATTTCGTGGCACGAATTTGGCCTGCGCGCATTGCTGACGAGCCTGTGCCTTTAAACTTATTTCTTTTATTTTGAGACCAGACAAAGGTCAAAATATGGTCTGTGTTGCCAAAATGCCCCCTTTACTGTGAAAAGACCCATACCCCCCCGGTACATGTACGTACATGTATCACAGTGCTCTACCAGTACAAGCAAGCACTTCTTCCAGGAGTGAGGGCATCCTTCATACAGTAACTGACGTTCTACAGTTCTACAATACCGGTACATACATGTAGCTGTATGTTGAATCCACTCGCTGCTGTTTTCTCGATTTGTGGGTAACAATAATTTTTAAAAGTTTAGTACAGTACAGTGATTTTTATTTTATGACAAGATTAACAATGTCGCAATTACACATGTACCGGTACATGTACAATATTGTGTAAGCTTTAAAGGAAGAGAAAACACTTGCAGAAGGTTGCATAGTGTCAGTTTTTCTCTAAAATATCGCCAGCCTACATACATGGTACATGTAGGAATGTACAATGTAATTGGTTCTTCTTTCGTATGATCGCCTAAAGGGATCTGGTTGCTGAGATTCGCCGACTTAAGTCGTTGCCCTGTAGCCACCTTAGGAAGTTCTTCAGCATGGCCACGAAGTACTATGGAACAGGAAGAAATTCTCAGTTTTAGATGTGGGAGGAAAGCCCCACACACCACCGTGTATGGGGAAAACCCACGGAATCAGGCAGGGACTGAGAACCCAATCCACATACTGACCCGGACGGGATTCGAACCTGGACGGGATTCGAACCAGGGCCACATTGGTGGAAGGCGAGGAAAGAGCCGCTACGCCAACCTGACTCCCCATATGTAATTGGTTATCAATGTAACACATGAATGCTTGTTTTTTTTCAAACTTTATCCCCTCTAACCATCTGAAAAACTACTTTTAATTTGCAGCTAAATACGCTTCATGTAATTTTCCATGTTTTGCAGTTCAGGGCTGGGTCGTGCAGCAAATTGTTCATTCTTCACAGAGTGTTGGAGTTTGGAAACAGGCGTTCAATCCATGCTGTTGCATGATTGACATGGCTTCAAAGTTTATCATCAAAACTGTGTTGCCAATGTTGAAAACAAGTACCCCGGATTCCTATGACTAGAGCTACAGTATGACGGTTTATGAATCATTTATGTAGGTAGCATAATTTGTTATTACATGTACATGTATACAAATATGACGATACAATTAACAAAGTTTGACTGTAAGGAAATTTTGTACTTTAAATGCAAATGTACATGTACCCACACATGCACATGTACTGGTATGTACAATGTATGCCAATTTCCTAAATAGAAATCAGACAATTGTTGGTCTATATGGCACTAGCAGCATGAGTGTGGGCCACACAAAGATTGAATTGTGCTTCCCTTGGGATAACCATTGTGCATTTTGATCGCTTTTCACGCCCCACAGCAACTTTGCTTTGTTTGGCACAGCCCTGGGTAATAGATGGCATATTTGGTGCACCTTTATACTGTTGACTCAAGTGGTCTTTTGTTTGGTCACATCTCCCAATACTGGGGTTGGTAAACTCTGTTGTGAATGGAATCACTGGAGTGTTGTATTGCTTTGAAATCAGCCCAGTAATTTTGGATTAACACTGAGTGGCACAGTAACCAACTTTTTATTCCAGTTTTGGGTCCCACTTCATCAGCAGTTGTGTTCATTCCATTATCATTTTACATCTTCGCTCATACTCACCGCCCTTACAGGGCGCTGGGATAGGCTAATTTGTTTGCGCTCTCAGATCATTGGTCAATTTTGTTTTATGACACGTGACCACGATTTTTACAGCAGGCAAGGCAGGTTTTGCAAACAGTACATATTTGTACTCATTCCATTCGTAACTTTGATTTTTGCGCTGGATATGGAGGCATTAGCATACTATTTATTAATTTTGTCTGGCAGTAAAGCCTAGCGTACATCGACATTGCAACTTGAAGCAACTGTAGTGGCAACTAATGGTTCCTAGAAGCAATTCGCGGCAACTGGGAGCAACTGATCAGTTGCTTAAAAAGGTTGATGTACATGTACGCGCACTTGCAACATCTTGCAACTGGAAAAATCCCAGTTGCAAGGGCCGGTATGCTCTACTTTCTGGCAACTACATGTACCGTACAGGTAGTTGTACCCAGTTGCAATCGATCAGTACATTGTACATGTACATGTATGCGTACATGTACTTGCAACTACCAGTCATGTGCGCCCACATTGAGAGCAACAGTTGCTTCTAGTTGCAAGGTCAATGTACATGTACTCTAGGCTTTATCGAGTTGCCGTGTCGATGTGCGCGCTCTGGAAATGTACAAAAAAAGTCATGTAGACATGGCTGGATGCTCCCAGTTGCCGTTAGTAACTCAACTGATCAGTTGCTGTCGATGAGCGAGCTACGCACACATCGACTGCAACTGATCAGTTGAGTTGCTTCCAGTTGCAATGTCGATGTACGCTAGGCTGTAGCAACCCACAATGCTCCACGCATCTGTACATGTAGCTGTGACCTTTGCGCGACAAATTTCCTTTACTTGCAGAAATCTGTGAAGGTACATCACCCCATCCCAGCGCCCTGCAAAAGGGAGGTGGGTACGGTACATGTACGAGCGAAATTTTACATCATGATCAAATGAGTTTCAATTCAGTGAAATACATTATTGTACATTGTGGAGTAACAGTTGAGTTCATTTGACACTATACCGGTATGTACCGGTACATGTATAAAAACATACATGTAATAATAATAGCACTTACATGTATGTACATGGCCTACATGTTACCAAAACAATTTTACATGTACCTGTACTACTGATGTATCCTCTCAATTTAGTGTACAGAAAATACCTTTGTCTGGTCTTAAATTAAAAGAAATAAGTTTCAGTTGTTCGGAAGAGATAACTTACATTGTAGGCCCAAAAAGGGTTACAAATAGTGTGACAACATGCCTTTCTAAAAATCCTGTGTACAAATTTCCAATACATGTATACCGGTACGCTCATAACCGGGACGGCCTAAAATGTAACACAAATGTCCGCCCCGGTTACGAGCGTACATGTATTCGACATTTGTACACAGGGTTTTTAGAAAGGCATGTTGTCACAATATTTGTAACCCTTTTTGTACCTACATGTAAGTTAATCTGTTCAGAACAACTTAAACGTATTTCTTTTATTTTGAGACAAGACAAATTAAGACCTGTACAAATGTCTGTGTTGCCAAAATGCCCCCTTTACTGTGGAAAGACCCACATGTGTATGTATATGTGTATGTACGTCATGTCCGCCTACATGTACATGTACATGTAGCATTTCTGAGTTGACTTGCACTTTCCTAATGTCAAACAAAAACAATGAAATTGAATTTGCTTTGGATGCAAATCAAATTAGAAGAAATGTACCTAGCCATATCAATCATGACTCCCCACATCAGGGAGCCAGCAGAACTATTCACAGGTGTTATAATTGACAGTTGGAGGCTGTCCTGCATCTGATAAATACCTTGTTTTTTCCACTGGTAATCTTAAGTGAGCTGTTGGCAGGTGTGAAAAGTCTCTGCAGGAACAAAACAACACAAGAGCCGCATGGAGTCGGCGGTCCCCTTTACCAGATCAGATGGAGAGCAGAGGGAAAGTACTCCCCAAATCGGATTAAAAATGCATTTTTCTGGGTTACGGACTTGCAGCGAGCAGCATTTGTAATATCAGAAATACTTTTTGAAGCTTGCCTGATGTGTCTACAATGTAGTTTGGCACATGTACATGTATGTATACTAGATGTACCGGTACATGTAATAATGCATACATGGGTTTTAGCCCCACTTATACATACATGTACTGTACTGGTAGTTCGTGGGAAGGCACCTACCGTACATGTTATTATTATTATTATTATTATTATTATTTATTCGACCACAACAAAGTACATCTACAAACATACAATATATAGGGAAAAGACAATTGGAAACAGAGTACCGGTACAAATAACGAACGACATACATAAACTCCTTGTAAAAAACAAGCAACATGAGGGCATGACATACCCTGCATGCTAAAAGGGTTCCCCTAAAAAATAAAAAAAATCACACAAAAACAATTAATATGCGGGTCTGGGGCCGCAAAAGCGAATCAAATCACTGTTGTTCGGAAGCATGCGATCTCGCACATAATGAAAACAAAGACATAACCATAAAAAGAAAAAGAAAGAAGGGGACCTACATGCAACCTTTAACGGGGAAGTGAATTGTTCCGGTTTCCCCTCGAATAGTGTTTCAGAACGTTCTGGAAAAACTCGGAACAACCACATCCCTGCTTTTAAAGGACTCTGACAAATAATCTTACAATGTTTGCTGTTCATGGAAGTAATTCTTGATAATACCTAGAAATGAGTTGAGTGGGACATGCATGACATACCGTACGGTACATGTACCTACGTCATCAAATGGCAATAAATTCCCAATTAAAATAGGCAATACATTCGTGTATGGGTACATGGCATTATAAAATATTTGTATTTAATAAATTATACATACCGGCACAATGTACCGTAGTATGGGCGGCCATCAGAGCAGAAAAAAATAATAACAAATAATTTTTTAAAAAGAAAGAAAAAACATAAAAAATTAAGTACCAAAAAAAATTAATTTACAAAACGAAATTAAGTTAAAAACGGGTATTACTTTTTTCTTCTTTTTTTTTCATTGTGAGATGTACTGAAAGCTGTCGTTCATATCAACCAATACAAAGGGCTGAGGCACATTTGTCTCTAATGAACAAAAAATCGGCGCAGCAGACCTGTACTCAATTTGTTTGCTTTGCGCAGATCCTGATCGAGATTTCGGATCTCAGGGAACATTCTCTAGAAGTGTTTCAGCGCATAGTTATTTGTAAACATTGCAAATAAATTTTGTTTCTGTTCCTTCCTTCTACATGTAGCGACACATGATGCCAACTAATTTACATACATGTACATATGTATGTACATGTAGGATGATGGTAACAAATACATACATGTACATGTAATTTGCTATTCATGTGGTAACTTGAGGTCCTTGTTGAGAGCAGTTTCATTCATTTATGCACATTGATATGAATTCAGATGTGCATATGGTACCAGTAGCACCCTTGGGGTTTGCACAGAATGTGTGTGAACACTGTGAGTGCATGTGAGTATATACATGTACCGGTATGTAAATTTACCATATGTGAAGGTTTACCGTAACTTTGAATTCATGCAGGTTGCCCTTGGTGTACGTGTACGGTACCGTATGTGTACTGGTATGTTTAAGCCCTGTTTACGCTCATCTTGGCTTTGCCGAATCAAACCTCAATTTTCTAAAATCAATTTTCCAAAATTGTACGTTTAAGCCGGGTAGGCACGTCTTGATAAATTCCATTATTCCATTTAGTACATGTACAATATGTACAGTGTACATACGAACATACCAGTACCGTACATCTGTGTCTGTGGAGCTACTGCATTGTGTACAATGTAGGCCTACACACAATGACGTACATGTATGTCTACGTAATGTACACCTGTACCTGCACATCCTGAGATCTCAGGGAATTTCCACTCTGCCAAGCGACGTTCAATACCCTGAGGAAATCCAGGCAAATCTGTGGAGTTTCCCGAGCATAAAAAGTGTGCCCTCCATTGACAGTAATGTCACGAATCAGACTTGTGTAAGTCTACTACCGGTATGACACTTCTGTCCACGCCATGACACTTCCGTGCGTGCGTGTGTGCATGACAACCGGTCGTGCGTGCAGGCCGTGACTGCAAACAAGTCAAGATGCAGACTTGTACAAGTCTTGTCACTAAGGAGGCGCCATGACACTTCCATGGTGTGCGCTCGTGTTTGCATGAACTGGACCCCTGGCATGCCTACGGTAGAATTGACCGACCGCTACCGCTGGCACGTTCACTGGCCCGGCCCGTCAACGATCTTTTTTTTCTTTTTCACAATAATAAAAGGTACATGTGTACTTACACACATTATTTTAAACTCAACTGGTTCTTGTGAACATAGAAAATGGCAGTTTTTTTTAATGCTCCACTCACATGCCTGTAACAGTAAAGTGACAAATAAAAGAATATCATCACAATGTTAAAACCCCATCATTGCCCATAGCCATTCCCTGACTGGTGCACGGAAGTCCGACTGGCCGCGAGACTTACATGGTCTATACAATCAGCATCCCTTATCATCACAGAGTGCTGGCTGTGATCTACGAACATTTAACAAAGCAGCTACCAGTACATGTACAGCTCTTGCCACAGTGAAAGAAATTTAACTTGTACAAGTCCAATGGGAGTAATACTGAATACATTAACCTACATACCATTACATCCATATGTACATGGTACATGGAACAAGATAATACTGTAGGTAATTAAAGAAGGTACAAACAAAGTCAGTCAGTCTTTTCAGTGTCAAGTTTCTATAGCATAAGAAGAGAGAACATTTGTTGTACATGTATACATACTATTTACATTACCCTACGGTACTTGGTTTTACAATGTACTTATTTTAATTCTGCGCTGCCTGGTTTTTCTCTCCCCCCAGGGACATCAGCAAGAACCTCATTCAGAGTCTCCCAACTCATTGGCCTAACATCGGCAATGTCACAAGACTACACCTGTAAGTACCGGTATATCTTGAACAAAAGATACACTTGCACATATGTATTGTCAATAATGTAAGTTTGAAAAGTTCTACGGAAAATTGTGACTCTACAGCACAAAACCAATCAGGATTCTGTACTGTGTGGGTCGAAATTAAGGAGAATAGGATTTTAGCATTGTAAATATAGAATAATATCTGTATTTACGTGTAGGAGCCATCCAAAGTTGTCAACATTTTTACAGTTCTACAGAGCGTACTATTTTTCAAGATTCCTCTCCCTCCCCCGAAATACTACATGTACAATGTAATTTAACATTTTTTGTCACTACCAGTACCATGTAACAAGTTTTACAACATTTTACAGTACATGTACCGGTATAAGTACAGTTGTGTCAGTATATAAAGTTCTACATGTACATGTACATGTATGCAGCCCTTGACCCCCCTCCCCCATTCTACGCTTTGTATGGTAGACCTGTGAAAATGTTGACAACTTTGGACGTCCCCTTGATGCTAAAATCCAAATCTCTGTACATAGTATGTAATTTTGATCCATGCAGCAAAAATTCAAACCTTTCTTTGGACTATGAAATGCAAGCACAAGTCTTCAGATTTACTACATGTGGGAACCATGTGATGTGACTATGCATATCACCTACTATACAGAACTTTGATCATAGCGATGAACTTTGATACCGTCTCCTGCAATATAATCAAAATGTCAACAAAAATAGGACTGTGTAAAACCCAAATTGATGTCATTCTCACAGTTCTGCCCTTGTAGAATGCCATGTAACTCCAGACACAGAAGAAAAGCTGTGTATTCAATCTAGCAATTGATAAGCCCCTTTCATATACAAATCATTAATCTTTGGATGGGTGTTAAAACACAATGAGTATGGGTGATGGGTTCACATTCTGGGGCTACCGGGCATAGTTATAGAGAAATATGCAATTTCCTGTGTGCCATACCAGTACATGTACACAATTTGTTTTGCAGTATTTCATTTATTTCATTTTTGGGATATGGGTCTTTCTATTTATAAATTAGGGGTCCAATTTTGGTGTCCCCCGTTACATTTTACATCTCGTTTTTATAAATTCAGGACACATTCTTTAAAGTACAATTTTTAAAAAATGGTTTAAAAGCCATTTTAATGATTTTTGTACGAAAAATAACACATCGGGTGTAACGGGGGACACTAAATGTCACACTTTTGGACCCCTAATTTATAGAAAGACCTATATTTATGTGTACAGTATACAATGTGTACTGAACAACACAACAAATGAAAAATAGGCCAGACACTTTTGCAAAAAGGAACAAGAAACAAATTTTATAAATCGCCCCAAAACTACACCGTACATTGTAGTGTATGCATTTTGGGAAATACCGGTAAGTGGCATAGGGTCACTATTAAGAATAAAGGAAATGGTTGGGCATGGTCTTACGACATGTATTTCTTAAATGTATCTTCAGTGATCCTAAAAAGCACTGTAAAAGCCGTATGCAATTTTGCAAAAAAACAATTTCACAAATAATACACAAGAATTTTACAAAAAATGTTTCCTTCCATACATCATGTACGACAAAGCTTTTCTACTTCAGTGTTTGTAATCTTAATGTACATGTACACAATGTAGGTGTATGTACATGTATGTAGGTCCACACTTGAATGGGAGGTAAGCGATTTGTAGCAATTCTGTGTTTTTCTGTGCACGTACCGGTACTGATACACCTGTGCATTGTTTGCAATTGCTCACAAGTATGCACAATACAGTACCGGTATATGCCTACCGGGTACATGTATGGGGAAAAATGGCAGTTAAAACTGCATTCATACATGTTTTTTGTACATACCTTAGACAGTTTACATACATGTACGCATCCATATTGGCTGAGAGCCCGTGTTTGTTCCCTAGTCAGCGCGTATACGGAACACGCACATGCACAAAGAAACTGCACGCACCCAAAAGCAAATTGTGCACTTATATCCGGTCGTGTGCGTGCGCGCGCAACAGGCTTGCGTTACGCGTAACTCACACGATCGAATAAAAACAACATGACGCACAGCTAGCAGTTGTATGGCTTGGGCATTATCAGTGCCCAAGACCCCTAGCTGGCTTTAAATGTATGTTTAAGATTGGCCAAACCTACAGTGTACTTTTAATCCCTAATTGAAACCATCCTGACAAAATTATTAAATGAACATGGGATGTGAGCATTACGCATGCTTTTTTTGTGTATATGTTGGCCTACAATGTACATCTTCCTACTTCAGAGGAAAGGAAAATGAACCACTCTCCTCATCCAATGGCGGGATGTTGACCTTTATCTGTTGCACACACTGGCTGTGCGATGCAATCATGTATTCATTGAATTTATTCAGCAAAGCTGTTAAAATGGATGTGCTCTAGAAATGCTTGAATTGATACAAAGTGGATGTTGCCATTGGGATTTATGGAGCTGTGTGCTTCATCACTGGCCGTGACAACTGGGTGGTTTGATCAAGTGGCCAAGCCACGTCTCCCTGATGATGATAGCACTGCTGATGGGGATGTGAAGAGGAAGATGGATTCCGTGCCCTGCAGTTAACCAGAATGACCTAGATGCATGGTGATGAGAGAAGTGCTGAGTGAACACATCATGTATTGAAGGATGATGCTGCATACAGTACATGTACCGGTATACCACATAGGCATCATACAGTGTTGTATGTATAAACCGTATCAAATTATAATACCTGTGTGTAGCTGCCATCTTGTGGGGCAGTTTCTTTGTTCCTTGAGGACATGCATGGTTGCACATTTTGTGCTTACATTGTCTACCCAAAAAATGACAAAAGTTGCCCTACAAGATGACAGCTATTCAATACGGTCTATAACTACATGTATACTGTACAGCACTGCAGCCTGTATCAACAGGCTTTCAGTGATAATGTTGCAAGGATGTACAGTAATCTCTCATTATAGTGCTTTTCAAGAGATTGACCTGTGATGGCAGCCTTGCCAAAACCATGCCAAAACAGTGCAACAATTTCCAACAATGAAGAGAGTGAACTGCTGGGACTTGGAAAATGCTTTTTGTGTGACCCATTCTAGTGAAAATTAATCAGATGTTGCACAGTCTTGGCAGTTTTTGCAACCAGTTCTGGAATTCAGTGGCTGATCCAAAATTTCCAGGTGGTCCCCCGGGTAGAACTACCGGTACTTAACAGAATGTCCATTATACTTTTGCATTGCTATGAACCTGGATCCACTGGTGTACAATTCTGGTCATGGCTGTGAAAACTTGGCCCAAACTGTGTCAACATCCAACTCATTTCGCCAGAATGGGGGACAGGTCAGAAAGTGTTTGATGAGATATCATGCTATAAAGAGAGTTTACTGTGTCACACTGTGTACTGTACGTACGGTACATGTAGCAGTCACCTTTCACACTGCTTGATTCTGGTTCGGTTACCGCTTGCAAAACTTAACCAACTCACATGTCTTTGCTGTAATCCGGGAGTCTGGCTTTGTCGTATATTATTTTGTGTTCAGAAGAATTTCTGTTCTATTAAATTGGCGATTGGCTGCTATTTAAATTATACAGGGGAATACGTTCCATTCACGTTGGTCAGCATGCATCACTGTTCTTAATTTGAATTAGAGTAAATAAGATCGTCACCGGAAACTTCTGGAAAGTATAGAAATCATTTCTTTTCGGCATACATGTAACATGACCAAATGGATTAAATTACACCAAAATGACTCGGGCGTGTGTTTGCTGAACGCAACAGCCGCCTCACTTCACAGATTGGCGTGGATTTCCTCAGGTCAATGTAACATCACTTCTAAAGCAGAGTGAAAATTCCCTGAGATCTCAGGATGCCAAGTCTTGGGTTTGTGGTAAAAGAAATACCAGAATAAGAGTAGTGGCTCAAAACTAGAACGTATGCTTATTGCTACATGTATTATTAGGGGAGAAAATTGACAAAAGGCACGGGACCATCAGCTATGGTCATACATGTACAGGTAGAAGAAACTGCACCAACATGAAAATTAATGGACTCGGTCTAATGGGGTTTTGAGCCCTGACTGCCAAAAATATCTGATTTACATTGCAATGATTTGAATGAGACAAATTTATCTAAACAATTATGGGATATAAACTTCCCATCAAGCACATATCGGTATATCATTTGCTAAATAATGATATTCACATACAAAATTAGGTTGTTCTACATAATTTAACAAGGAATAGAATTGCTGATGCGAAAACCTTCAGACAGCTTAGGGGAATGACATAGAATATGAACTTGATATATATCGATGTTCTATTTACTGGGTATAACACAATACACGGATGGGTGATTTTATTACAAACTCCAGACTACCTGACTACAAGACAAAGAGCATTTATAATTAATACTTTTGCATGCCAGTGTACTTTGGCGAGTACATGTACCGGTATGTGTACCGTACCTATTTATTTTTTACTGTAATTCTAAACATACCCGGTACATACGGTGTACACATGTACAGGCTACACCTGTGCTGTGTGCTCGATGTGGACGTTTGGAATTTTCAGTGCTTCCTTCCAAAAATTTCAAGTGAGGTGTAAAGAAAAGCTTTACGTGTGTATATCTTACACCCTGAACTTTTCAAGCACTAAAATTATTCATCATTACGATGCAAGCACTATGCATGGTGTACTGTACAATATCCAGATGACTCACACATGGACAGAGGAGAAAGTCAACCCTGGCAGTAAAACTCGTGGATCGATACAGCATTACTTTCCAGCGGATGCGGTTTCAAAGCTACGTGGTAGTTTTTTAGAACAGAAACTGCAATTTAAGAAAAAAAAAGGCTGTCCTCTTTTTCGGCAATTGTTACGTTTCCTTTGCCGCAGGTAAAGATTGTAAGGAAGACTGGGTTACAAGGAGGGTGGGTACTTGCAGACAGGATGTCTAGGGTTACGGGTTTTAGGTGAAACCTGATTGAGAGGGGATAAACTCCTGTGAATGGGCAGGTGGGCCAATGGGCATTCCAGAAGATGAGATACTTGTCACATGACTGGAGTAAAGACTCTTCATTGGCTGGTGTGTTGGGAATTGTATGTATTTGGGTCAAGTGGTGATGTGCGTGTGTATATCAGTGATGTACATGTACCAGGCATTGTCAGTCTCTTTTGTACAGGTACACCTGTACATGTACCAGTATGGAAAGCCCTAGGGTCTGAACTGCTGGAACCAATGGGCCCCAGTCTGTACAAGTACATGGTACCAGTTACAAGCACTACCACACATTTTTGTATTGTACATTCAGCTTTGGTCTCTTTGTGAGCAAATAAGGTACATTTCCCTTGGGCAACTGGGTTTAAAGGTCAAATCACTTTACTACAGGAATTTCAGCAGATGGGTGTAGGAGGATGAGGTTGACATACATGTACATGACTTACACTGTTTTTACACTCGAACCAGCAAAGGTGGATACAGACCCAGCATTTTTATTGCCGCCGCAAAACTGAACATTTGCCGCGTTTACACTACGATTCGGCTTAAACTCGCCTTCAGAAACCGCAAAAGTCACCACAAATTGTAACTGCAGCGCATGCGTGAGCTGTTACATGTACATGTAGATGTGGCGGCACTAGTGCCAGATTGGTCAATTAAATCTACTGGTACATGTACTAAACGGCGGGCACTGCCCCAAGGACACTCAAATTGCCCAATCTGTATTCGGGTAGCGTTTACACTACAAGCGACCTTGAAAATTGTGGGGTTCAACCCTGCAATTGCGGGGTTTAAAAGGTGAATCAGACCCACAGGTCTGATCCGCCTTTTTCAATTGACCTTTTGCGTTTACACTTAGCGCCTACCTGGCTTCAACTCCCCTTTTTGGGAAAATTGCGGAGTTCGATTCGGCAAAGGCAAATTTAGTGTAAACAGGCCTTAAAGGATTCCATCTGCAGGAGGCAATTTTGCTTCATAATGGGAGGTGTTGGGGATACTTGGGCTTTGGTGATGGCTACGGTATATTGCAAAGGTGTAGGGGGCCTACCACATGCACCGGTCAAATGGGAGACTTTTGAGACGCCTAGTGGCAGCAAAGCTAATCGTCCCATGTGTCCACTATTGTTTGCATCATTTTGAGGGTGCGCAATTTACCTCGATCAGGAGTGACGTTAATGTTTGCTGCCACTAAGCATCTCAAAGTCTCCCATTACAGATGCTATCAATGATCTGATGCCATTTTATATAAATTATTAAAAGTGTAGTTCGGTTTCTATTGTAATACCGGTAGCATGATTGCTAACCTCAGAAGCACACTTGAACAGGGCTCAAAATGCCCACTGGACCAAGGCCAGTAAATATATACATTGGTCTATGTGTAGTGCTTTCTGTGCTGCTCTAAGCCGAGGGCCCAATATTTTGTGACCTTTTAAATTTAAACAGCAAATGTGGTCTGGAAAGACTCGTATGCATCTTTTTCAGTGTGCATATTTTTTAAAAACTTCCATC
Source organism: Henricia sp. BOLD:AAB3569 (assembly GCA_037783545.1). Lineage (NCBI taxonomy): Eukaryota > Metazoa > Echinodermata > Asteroidea > Spinulosida > Echinasteridae > Henricia > Henricia sp. BOLD:AAB3569. The sequence goes on from JBBELK010000757.1 coordinate 712,888, forward strand.
GGCATCGTTAGGATTAGAGCCATGTACATGTACATTGTAGGCTGTATGTACCGGTAACACTGTTATTTGTTTCTAATGTCTAGCGTACATCGACATTGCAACTGGAAGCAACTCGCAGCAACTGAGAGCAACTGATCGGTTGCTTAAAAAGGTCGATGTACGCGCACTTGCAACTACTGGCAACTGGAAAAATCCCAGTTGCCGCGAGTTGCTCATGTTCTACTTTCTGGCAACTAGTTGTACCCAGTTGCGGTCAGTTGCGTCGATGTACGCGTACTTGCAACTACCGTACATGTAGTTGCTGTCGGTTGCTCGCGTGCATCTGATCACGTGCTCGCACATCGACAGCAACTGCAAGCAACAGTTGCTTCCAGTTGCGAGGTTAATGTACTCTAGGCTTTACCGAGTTGCCGTGTCGATGTGCGCGCTCTGGAAATGTAGACATGGCTGGATGTTCCCAGTTGCCGCTAGTTGCGCAACTGATCAATTGCTCAATTGCTGTCGATGAGCGCGCTACGCACACATCGACAGCAACTGATCAGTTGAGTTGCTTCCAGTTGCAATGTCGATGTACATGTACGCTAGGCTTAAGGGCAGAGGACATTTAAAACATTAATTTTAGAAGTTTGGCAGATTGGTCTATTCTGGTGCTTTTTTACCCCCCCCCCCCCTTCCCCACCCTACCCCCTTCCCCACCCTACCCCCTTCCCCCACCCTCCCCCCTTCCCCCACCCTCCCCCCTTCCCCCACCCTCCCCCATTTTCTTCAAATTTCCCCCCCCCCCAATTTTTTAGAAGAGGAATTCAATTGTACCCCTTGTCTCCCTCTCCCATCACTTCTCTTCCTTCCCCCACTGGGTAGTCTATAATAATTTCCGGTCTGAAGGTTTAATTTATGAGAAAATTATACTGTGTACACATACATGTACATTGTACATACATGTGTACAGCAGTCTACATGTACAAACAATTTGTCATGCCTAATTTTGCCAAGGTCAAATCCAAGAGAGACTGTCTGTTTCCCCAGAGTACATGTAAGTCTCCCTTCCTCTGCAGAACTTGTGGCACCACCTTTACCAATGACTTTTCAGCCTGCTGCTGTTATCACATCCTTACACCCAAATTTTAACCCTGAATGACACAGTAATCTGACCATACATATTTCAACAGTAAGCGAAATCGGCATTTCCCCTGTGGCTAGATGCAGCTTTATGAAGGTGTGAACTTTCTTTGAGAATTGGAAGGCGGTTACAAAATGGGCTTGCAAAATCAGGGATATGATGGGAAGACACAAAGAATAAAGTTTCTTAATCCAGCCCAGTGACTCACTGAGGAGGACTTGATGGCATTCTCAAATCAGTGATTACCTGACCTGTAATGACAGACAGATAGAAAGTGCAGTTTCTGCCATCTCCAAAGCTGGATGGTAAATTTCTTCAAAAACTTTAAAGGGCCTGTGACATGCTAAACAACTTTGTGCCTGAGCTTTGCTTCATAATGACGGATTACTTGTTCAGCAAGACATACTATTGTTCGTTTGGATGTAAAATCAATAAAAGGTGGCCGTTTTCAACTTTGAAGATTTCACTGCAATAAATCACAGACAGAGGGCGCTGTTTTGAGTGCATCACATAAGGAAGACAGAAGGGAAAAGTTAAGAAAAAACATAAGACTTCAAGTTGGACTTGTGGCAAAATGCTGCAGTTTCTACCCCCAGTTTTGTCATGGCTTACAGCAGGCAACATGTAAAACAAACTCAAACAGCCATGGATTACAAAAGTTTCAGGAAAATTGAGAAAAAAGTGGAATCTTTTGTGCACAGTTGAAGGTGATTTTTCTGTGTTTGCCTCTTGTGACATAGTGACCTTGGTCATGAATATGCATATTTTCATTAGCATAAAAACCTAAAACCTTTGTTTTAACCCCCAAAGCAAGCTCCAAATAGGATATTTATGACTTTAACCGAGTAGAGTGACTTTAAAGCATATATTTCATTGATAAAAATCCTAAATAAGGGGCCCTTTAAGTAGCCTATCTCCCCCCCCTCCCCCCACCCACCCCCATGATTACACTTTTAATGGATTCCTGGAATACGGTCATAACATGTTGGTAGCCTGCAGACATTTCAGCTGCAAAGACATGTACGGTATGTACAATGTACATGTATCAATGCTTCAGTAAACCTTTAAAATCTGCGCATGTTTTCGTGTTAAAGGCACAGGCTCGTCAGCAATTCGTGCCAGGAAATACACAGCTCCATGCCTTTGCTACACGGAGCTGCGTATTTGGCGCGCGCATTGCTGACGAGCTTGTGCCTTTAACTGAATGATAAAAAATGTGTACATACACACACACACTTTTTTTTTAAACCACCTTTAGTTGTAAATCGCAAGCAAAAGTGTGGTTTCGAAAATAAAATGTTCGCGATTTCTTAAATGCTAATTAGGTATTAATGATATGCGCGTGACCCAATCCTGAGAAAGAGAAGTACGGTAAACACGATCGGAAGCTCCATATGTTTACACGCAAAAGGAACTGCGAAAACCCTCTTTGTTAGATGGTGTTTTTTGAAGAATTTTTTTTTGCATGAAGCCAGAGATACATGAAATTGGGACAAATGCACTAGAGCACCCACTGTGGGTCTCTCAACAGGTTTTTCTTGTTTAAACTGGTATTAAACAAATTATAAATAAATAAATATGTAGATGGAATTCAAATACATTGATGATAAATCTCCTCTTTAAAAAAAAAGTCACAGAAATATTAGTTACAGTAGGTAAGGTGCATTCACACTGAAGCTTTTTGGGTGTAAATGCGACATGCGTCACTTTGAGAAAAAGCGGTGTTGGGGGATTTTGGAGTAAAATGATGCACTGAAAATCACAAAATCAACTTGGATGGAAAGTGATTTTGTGATTTTTCAGTGCACCATTTCAGCCCAAATTTTCTTCAAGTTTTTGTTTTCGCAAAGCGTGTCGCATTTACGTGCAAAAGGGCTCAGTGTGAATCACCCTTGGTGCAGTGTTGGCTTGAGTAAAAATAGAATTGCAAAACAAGCAGGACAATTCAAGTCTATGTCACATCCACAACCAAGGAATTCCCCTACATGTACATGTATGTATCTGAAGTATTACGGTACATTGTACATGTACTTGTACTTTCATATTACGTGTGTATGAAAGCTACGGTACATGTATTTGCTGAAAAGAGACAATGGCCTTCTTATCAAATTGTTCAAGACTTCACGTAATTGTATTTTTGGCAACGTTCGTGAAAGAAATATCGTGCCGTCATATGTTTTCGATCGGCAAACTTTACACTGATTTACCGCGTAACTGTATGAGATCCACCGTGATTTGTGGCTGTTTTGCAAACGGTGAATCGGTCGCTTGTCTGTGCCTTCAACTTGCTGCAAAACAAATTACCTGGCATGAGTTATCTTTCATACTTTGCAAAATGTGTATTTACAGCTAAAGATCACTATCACACTTTTGTCAAGTGTATCATACGGACATGATCTTTTATCAAATATTCCACCAAAAACATCCTCGGATCGCTCCAGGTCCCGTCTTTCATTCGTGCAGGACCGATTGCGTGATTTCCTTGCCAGTTAAAAGTTTATGGCGTGCCAAATCCAACAAATTCTTATATCTTTTTTGAACACGCTTGGGAGGAATCCCTAACGCAGAACTTTTGTGAGCATGGCAACTTGAAATCAATTAAGTGCAAATCTAATTTTTAAAAAGTAATCTAGCAGACAAAAATATTATACTTAGTATAAAAAAAATGGTTGTTCATATTCATTTACTGAAAGAAAAATAGCCTTACGCTCACCACCCCCCCCCCCCCCCCCCCCCCCCCGACCCCCGCCCAAAAAAATATTGTATGGGGAAAAATAGAACATTTTAAACATCCCTGAATAAAAGATAAAAAATAAATCAATTACATGTATAAGAAACAAAATTAAGCTAAAGCCAGCTTCTGAACTTGGGTGTTTTTGAAAACTGGCCATTTGTTGCTCAATTTGAAACACTTGGTACGCCATACGTCCACAGAAATGGCCAATCATACGACCGATCGAAAACATATTACACTGCTATCACCGTGACGCATAGATTGGTTCCCGATCCCTATAGATTGGTTCCCGATCCCTATAGATTGGTTCGCTTATTGCGAAAATATAGGGATCGGTAAAGGGCAGCCATGACGGGCAGAATTCTGCCCGTCACGTGGTTATTATTATTTTTATTTTTTTAGTAAGTGCGCAGATTTTGCATTGACATTTGTAACTTGGCCGTGCGTGTCGAACATATCCAATTATGTAAATAAAGTACATTGCCTAAAGCAAAGGGCTTGGCCAATTTTTAAATATAAAAAACACAATGCGCACGCGCAAAGACGACCAATTACAGATCAAGATGAAGCGCCCTTTACCTGTCCTTATATTCTCCTGTGTGGAATATGTGGACGGGAACCAGTCTACGTGACGCATGCAGAGCTTATCGCTGTCGGGCAATCTAAGAAAAGAAAAACAGCAGAAACTTCATGGTCTGTTGTGGAATATACATGTATGCTTTAAGGATAGTGTTTAAACGTGGGTAAAATTGTTTTTAAATATTTGCTGTTGTTTTGGTTTCCGAGGAATTTTCCCGTTATCCGATCGAAAACCCATGACGCCAGGATACAGTACATAATGTACATTGTACGGTATAAATGTCTGTAAATTTATAACTGTACAACGCAACACAGTGCTACATGTAACACTGTTTGGAAAATAAAACAACACGTACCAGTACATGTAAACACGTAATATGTACAATGTACTGCACAGTGTAGTGACTGCATTATGCCGAAGTCTGGCATTCCCATCTCAGCTGAGCTTGTGGGGATTAATTTGATGAGGGAGAGTAAGTAGACCAAATTAGCCACTGTAGGGACTCCTCTGACCAATTTAGCTGCCAATATGTAAGACGGTGTACGTGATACACGGACGTCATTGACTGGTCGACCTAAATGCCACATACAGACCCGGTCTATTGGCCCCTGAAGCTAATTACCATATTTGCCTCACACTTCGCCATCCTGTTAAGGGGATATGAGTTGTAGATTTCCCTATGGTTTAGGGTTCTAGAGCGGAGCCTTCCCTCATCGGATTCTAGTACATGTACCTGTACATTAGAGAGTGGGTCTTCATGCTCCTTTGTGCAACATGTTCCAGTACGTGTACATGGCAACAACAGTGCGACATTGCACTACATGTACATGTACGGTTTATGTACCCCTTTCCATTTTATGTTGCACGCTGCGTAATGTGCCCTGGGGTCGATTTCACCAAATTCTTCGTAAGTTAAGGTCCATAATAAGACTTGCGATGGATCCTAGGGCTACGATGGATCGTGACTACGATACATGTAGGTGCTGCTGCGAATTTCACCAAACCTATCGTGAGCGCGATGCGTTGATTATCGATTAGGGATATTTGCATATTTACTCTAAGGCCGTTTGCTGTGCTGAAGTATGTTTTTAATAAAACGGTCGTTGGCTACACGAGTTCAAAAAGTCTTCGTGTACTTTGATATTATTTATGTATGCTTCCGCCTAGTGCAAGCGCGCACACTAAATGTGGTACGCAGCTTACGGGACACGTACCATACATTTCGTGCAGTCACCACTTGCACGTGAGCGCTTTTTGTTTTGTCGCGCGTGCGACGCGTGTAGAACACAGTACATGTACACATAGCATCAGTCAAATTTGTATTCCACGAGTGGATGGCCAACTGCAGCTTTTTTAGGAGCCAGAGTTCGTCTCGTCTTCCAAAAACGGCAAAAACCACGACCATCGTTGGTCAAAATGTACGCTACGATGACTCATTGACTCATGGTATGGTACAACAATGTAGCTTACGTTGCAATGGCAGATGCATCGTTACACTCATCGCAAGTTTCTTGAAATTTTTCTTAGGACGCAACACGAGTTACGTAGTGGTAACCCATCGCATCTCGAGTTACGAAGGATCGTAAGCGTTAGTGAAATCTATCCCTGGTATTCCAAATGCACTGCGTCCCCTACACAGAATAATTTAGAGCTGCATACTACGTGATTGTGAATTCAAACATGACACATGTGTGTCCGATGCGACTTGTTATGCGCTTGATTCTCTGCATATTGCGCTCTCATCCGCGCATGTGGGTCTTTCTATAAATTAGGGGTCCAAACCCCGTTACACCTGATATGTGTTATTTTTCGTACAAAAATCATTAAAATGGCTCTTAAACCATTTTGTATGAATTGTACTTTATGTACTCACCCTTTGAGATGTAAAGTATTTAAAGAATGTGTCCTGAATTTACAAAAACAAGATGTAAAATGTAACGGGGGACACCAACATTGGACCCCTAATTTATAGAAAGACCCATGTGTGCGTCAAGGTTGCTTGAAGATAAATTCGTACTCGTGGAATACGCAATACTTTATGACATAGTATTCCACTTGCGCTTGTGGTATAACTACTGTACAGTAGACAGTGTATTTCTGAATGATATCCAGGGCTAATGAGGACTCAAATTAATGGACACAAGTGGCCAATACCTTCCGCTAACTGCAAAAATGAAAAAATTCCACCCATGGATGTGTCCAGAAGTAGCGACAGTTAGGAGCAACCGACACTTCAAAGAATTGCAAACCGGTTTCTGAATTAACCGAAATTCCCATTCCTACTCACAAACCTGTCTTTTGAAACGATCCAGAGCGATTTTGTTTCATACGACATGTACAACAACCTACATACATGTACAAAGCAGAAATCATGTTTCGCTGATCATGCCACACGCATTCGTGCCACGAGTGTCAGCAAGAGCCCACCCACTTTAGCCAATAGGAAATGCAGTCTGTGATCACGTGCATGATCACGTGCATGATCACGTGCATGCATTTATTATAGTGCGTAGAAAAAAGCGGAAAATAAAATCTGCAACATGAAGAAAAAAAAATGCATTAGGAAGATTAACGCGGAAATTTCACATACATGGCATGGGTCTGTTTTAATTCAACTGGACAGCCGGACATTTGGGGTGGCTTTCTAGATCGACCATGCATGCGTAGAAAAAAGCGGAAAATAAAATCTGCAACGCTCAACAAAAAGGCAAAAACATGAAGAAAAAAAACGCATTAGGAAAATTAACGCGGAAATTTCACATACATGGCATGGGTCTGTTTTAATTCAACTGGACAGCCGGACCATTTGGGGAGGCTTTCTAGCTGGCCCGAGACGATTTCAACTGTCATTTGGCCAACGGACCAGTGCTAATTTGAACGTTGTGGTTGTGTGCGCGACCAGTCCAGTGCACATGTATGCACAGCCCAACTGCCGATGGAAAGTGTGCTAAGCTGAATCATGCAGCCTGTACACAGCGCCCATATTTGGGATAACCCAGATGCGAACCAACTAAGTAATTCATTTGCAAACGATTTAAATCACTTCATCTTCATGGATTGTTTTCTGGTTAAATTAAAATCTCCGGATAGTTGCTACCAATGCATAGTTCCGATTTTGCCCAGTTAACCCCGCCCCCTTGGATATTTCTGCTATGCCTCACACGCTATCGTCAAAATGTCCACACACACTGCACAAACCAATGGGACTTTCAACGGAAAGCACAGATTCATTGGAGAAAACTCAAAGGTATTCATGTTTCAGGGTCGACAGTTATCTAAGAACACACTGAGTAAAGGGCCAGTAATACAGGGATGTCATATATCATGAAATACGTGCTTTCTAACCTTTGAATAGCGAAACGCCCGGCCTTAAAACCAAAAATTCACCCGGATCACCGCATACAACACTGTGCAAACTGTATGTTGTTGTGTTGTTGTGAGGCAATGCACTTTGACCTACATTGTATGTGGGCGATGTCTGCTAGCTCTGTTGTGATTGGTGGGCGGGTTCGGCTTGATTGACAGGTCGGAACTATGCATTTAGTCTTTTCTTTGAGGAATTCGTTTTCCTAGTCAACTTGTTCATTAACTTTTTGGGTCATTGCAAATGATACAGTGGCCTTTAATAGTGGTACGTACTTGAAACATTCTGAATAACAGCCAGAAGGCTGAAGATACCAGTACTACACGTACATGTACATGCATCTATTTTTTTGTTAAACTTGATTACTTGCTTCAGTTTCCATTTCAAACAGGTGTAGTGAAGATACATGTCAGTACAGTATGTACATGTATTGCCTCAAGGTTTGAACAGTATGCATAATGGATGCATGTTCAGGTATAAATAGGCCTACATGTATACTTCAGAATGTTTTTTTAAATTTGTAAGTCATGGACAGGGTGAAGAGCTGATGTTGAAATTCAACACAACCTGCATCAGATCCAGAGTGATTTGGTACTGTTCGGCATTCCTCGAGGGGTTTGTCAAGTGCTCAGGTAGTGTTGGCGTGATGCTAGGATCATATGGAAGGTTTTTGTTTAAAACATGTCCTATACTTGCATATGATATTCACCACCATTTCCATCTTTTAATGGTGACTCATCCTGCTACTAGTATGTACATGCACACCTGTAAGTAGCACTTTACATTTGTTCCCAGGCAAAATAGGTGGGTTTTTATCTTCTATGTCTCACTCCTACAGTTGTACCTGTACTCGCTTTTGAGTTCTTGGGAAATCATGAAGCTGACTCTTAGCAAGCAATTTTGTTGACTTGACATTTCCTGGGATGCCAACAGGAGCTCTCTGTTAAATCTAAACTGGCCTCTGTTAAAAAATTGGTCATCGTTATGCGTACGAGTCCTGTTTTGCATAAATTTGGTTTGGTAATGTGTGAAAGGTCACATAATTCAAAGACGATTTGACATGCGACCTAATTCCTAAACAAAATTTATGCAAAACATGATGCGTGCGCATATAACGCCAGGCATGTTTTGGTTTGCTGTGACGCCAGCACATCGTATATTATAAAGCTTGGAGTCTGTGTGCATACATATAGGCCTACATGTACGTACAATTACGTACCGGTACATTGTAAAAACAAATACAAAAGAGCACAACAAAAGAGCAAAACTTAGTTTTTGAAAGGACTAATTTGACCACTGTCTTTCTTGACAAAGGGAAAGTTTGTACATTCTTGTCATGTTTTCTTTTGTCGTAAGACACAATGTTGATGTCCTTCATTATTACATGTCTGGAATGATGCACTCTCACTCATAAAACTTTGATTTCATCAATAATAATGCCTGCCATGACTGCGACCAAAAAGAACAACTCACTGAAAACTTGCCACACTACGGTACATGTATGCACAGGGTTCTCCACTGGTCACCGTCTTGTCTGAGCATGCTGAACAGTGGCCTCACGTGGCGAACAGTGACCAACCTAATGTTCGTCACATGAGGGCGCTCCTCGAAACAGATGCGAATTCTGCAACTACTGGGGTTGCTGGTGCGATGGCTTGGTACATGTACATGTACATGTACATGTAAGTGAACGAAAATGGTGCCAGCGGCTAGTGGATAATGTTTGGTGACTTTACAAGTACATGTTACACCTAATTTTGGAATGACTTTATTTTTGTATACATGTGTTTCTTGAAGGAATAATTATTTTGTCTGAGCAGCCAATTTTAGCCTGGGTGCTAACGGCGGCTGCGCCCAGACAGAATAGCTATTGAAGAGCCCTGATGCACCGCACCACAAAACATGCAAAGCGCATGCATCATGCATGGTGTTCTTTTGCAGTATGACCTCGTGCTCGGCCTTGATGTACTCTTTTCAGGGCCACTTTTACCGACTCGCTAAATGTCGATCCACACTGGACTTAGCATTTCGGGAAAATTGTACCTGGTCATCAGTTTTCCCTAGCAGGAGTTGGCCATAGCAGGAGAAGTAAACCGCTTGACTCGGGGAAAAGCTACTGAGAGAAAAAACATAAATATTGTTTACACTGTCAACAGATGGAAAAGAACACCTGATGGACAAACATGTAGCTACCGGTACATACCAGTGATCTCCACTGGTCAAAATTTTGTCCGGGCGCGCCGATGTGATGTCGCTCAGCAGGGGGGGGGGGGGGGGGTGGTAGGGGGGGGGGAGGGGGGGGGGGGGGGTTGTGCGGGGTGGGGGGGGCGGGGGCGGGGTGGCAGCGACAGTGGCAGCACGTTGTCGTACTCACCCAAACACACAACCACGAACGCACCCGGACGTACGTCGCGACACAGTGGTTGGCATGCAGCGCCCTCAATAGTAAAATAAAACGGCTCTTGAGGGCGCGCTGTTCAACAAATGCATACTGTCATGGCCGTTATCGATGCGAATTTGGGTCGCCGATCCGATAGATTTGCGTGGTAAATGACCGATAATGACACCAGTGACTACCGAATCACGTTAGGTGAATATACACCGCATTTTGGAATGACTCGGCTGTACTTTCATAGTGTTTTGGAGGAGAAATTATATTTTTTTTGGGTCCGGGCGGCACATATGTTTTGTCCGGGCGGAAAATTGTTTGTTCCGGGCGCTCTAACGGTACCACTGATGATTTTGTCCGGGCGGCGCGCCCGGACAAAACCGGTAGTGGAGAACACTGTTGAAGGAATAATTATTTTTTGTCTGGACGACCAATATTTTGTCTGAGCAGCCAATTTTAGCCTGGGTGCTAACGGCGGCGGCGCCCAGACATAATAGCTATTGAAGAGCTCTGATGCACCGCACCACAAAACATGCAAAGCGCATGCATCATGCATGGTGTTCTTTTGCTAGTATGACCTCGTGCTCGGCCTTGATGTACTCTTTTCAGGGCCACTTTTACCGACTCGCTAAATGTCCACACTGGACTTAGCATTTCGGGAAAATTGTACCTGGTCATCAGTTTCCCTAGCAGGAGTTGGCCATAGCAGGAGAAGTAACCGCTTGACTCGGGGGAAAAAGCTACTGAGAGAAAAACATAAATATTGTTTACACTGTCAACAGATGGAAAAGAACACCTGATGGACAAACATGTAGCTACCGGTACATACATGTATGGGTATACCGGTAATTAGGGCCAGAAAGGGGGGTTGGGTGATGGGGGCCAACAGTCTGGGTGGATGGAGGCCAAGTTCCTCTGTGTTTCAGGGCTGTACATGTAATAATAATAATAATAATTTCACTTAATGCTATAAAGGGGCGACCCGCCGGTAAAACTTTGCCAACTACCACGAAATTTCGGCTAAAAGACATCGATTATACACCAAATTTCTGTAAACCAGAGGGTTCCAAAAATGTTTCCACACCTAATAAAAATGCTTCTAGACCTAATAAAAATGGTTCTCGATTTGAAAAAGATTTTGACTTCCAAAATATTGGGGCTACACCAAATTGTAGCCCTAATAGAGTGGGTCACCCTAATAGGGCTCTCTACACAAAAAGTGTCGCCCCATTGGATAAAATAGAAAAATAATAATAATGAATATTTGTAATGCGCCGGTATCCATCACCGGTATCCATCAGAAAGATACTCGGGGCGCAGCAACACACAAGTATAAAAAACACATGTACCGTACATGTGTAAATATCACATTACAACCAAGGTACTAAAATATTAAGTTAATGTACACTCGACCAAAAAAGTTCTGTCACCAGTAAGACATTTATAGATATTTATTATTAAATTGGATTTAATGTAGGAAAATAATATATAACATTTTAGCTGAACATATCACTCAAAGGAATAGAGCTCTGGAGAGATCATGATGGCAAGCTTCACTGAACAGGAATGTAACAAAGGAGTGTGGGGTCAGAATGAAAAACACCAAAGAACAATGCAACTTGTGATTTGGGCAATTTGTGTGTAGACAATTAGGAAATTTTTAAGTGAGTTTGGATTTATCAATGTCTTGTCAAAAACATCCAAATCAAAATGGCTAAATTGTCCAATCTGAATCGTGCTATTGCATTAGGTATGGTGGAAGCAAAATACTGAACTGTAACTCCCCTTGCTTGAGTGCAATAAAGTTGACATCGTTGTATTTTTGTGTTTTTCATGCTGACATCACACTCCTTTGTCGCATTCCTGTTCCGTGAAGCTTGCCATCATGGACTCCGTTGAGCTCTATTCCTTTGAGTGATACATGTATGTTCAGCTAAAATTTGATATATTATTTTCCTACATTAAATTTAATTTCATAATAAATATCTACAAATGTCTTACTGGTGACGGAACTTTTTTGATCGAGTGTATTAAGTTAATGTACATGTACTGTGGACCCTTCTCTGCAGAGACAACCACTGCAAATGACAGGTGTCAGCTTGACTGTGTAATTGGAGCATAGCTTTGGTCAAGTGTGGCTCATTTTTGCATTCTTCAGTGAACAAAATTTGAGGCAAATCACAAAACAGGTGTGCAACTGTCACTCAACATATTTGTCTGGGTCCACTGTGTGTAAAGTGATGCCCTGGTTTATTTATGTTTTTGGTCAGTGGTGTTTGCTTGAAAGATTCTGAGCTTAAATTTCATGGACAATTTGCTTGTGGGCATTTCAGATTGAGGCAAATACCAGTTTCTGTTTGTCCTAAAACAGAGTTTCAAAGTGTGCAGAAAACCTTTTACAGATATTGTACTTTTGTTTTATTGTAGCCTTGTCAATGGTTGTACAGTATTCAAGACATTTCTGAGACTTCTGTACATTTAAGGCCTACACACATACTGTACATACTAGTACATGTATACTACATGTATGAACATATTCTTGTTGTACTGAAGGGATTAGTACATGTTTTATTTTTTTAATGTCTCAGAAACTTCTCAAGTATACATCAGTGGGACATACACAGTAGGCCTACACATGGTACATGTACATACATGTACAAATGTACCCTGTAGTCAACGCTGCAGGACTCGAGTCCGGACTCGGACTCGAGTCCCGATTTTCAAGGACTCGGACTCGGCTAGTCAGGACTCAGACTCGGACTCAGGCTGTATGGACTCGGAGATTTGGGCCGAGTCCAGTGAAACAAATAAATATACAATATTTTACAAAAACTACATTATACAGGCGCCAAAAATTATTTGAAGTGTCTATTGTAAATGATTTTGGGGCCGAAAGTAATGGAAAATAAATAATTTCTACCGCTTAAAATAATTTTGTGCACTCGAAATGTATCTCACCTCCCAAAGAAACATTTTTCTTGGCCTAAAGTAAACTTACGAGCTGCTAAAGATCACAGGGACGATCAATGACACTTGCACTTCTGAAATTGAAATAAGGACTCAGGACTCGGACTCGGCCTACTGAGGACTCGGATGTTTGCTGGACTCGGACTCAAGGTCTCGGACTTGGGAAGTGGGGACTCGACTACATGTACAGCCCTGCGGCTGTAGTCACTGGTAGTACAGCTGGTTTTGCATACACACATGTGTATCGAGAAAGAAACTGTCCCACAAGATGTCAGCTACAGTACATGTACATGTACAGTGTACCGTACATGATAGGGCTGCCATGCAGTACTGTGGTTAACACATGTGATTCTTGCTCAATAGCAATTTTATAAAAATATTATATAAATTTGCTATGGGTCATTCTATAAATTTGGGGTCCAACGTGTGACATTTTTCTGTCCCCGTTACACCTGACATACTGCTATTTGCCATACAAGTATCATTAAAAATGCCTTCAAACCATATTTTTATGAATTGTATTGTATGTAATCACACTTTGAAATAGAAGGCATTTAAAGAATATGTCCTGAATTTACAAAATACAACATTTTACAAGATGTCAGATGTAACGGGGACAGAAAAAGTGGACCCCAAATTTATAGAATGACCCATAGCAATGATCATATTTAAACAACCAGTTGCTACCCGTAGTAAAAAACAAATAACAATAAAAAATTGAAGTCCAAAAATAAAGATGTCAGGCCAGAAATGCAAAATGTACAATGTACCTTATAAGAATATCGGCCTACATACATTGTACATGTTGTACCTTTACCTGGCCCACATTATGTTGGCGTCGTTGTGCAATGAAATGTGTCTAGAGGGGATGGAGAGGGAGGGGAAAGCCGAGAATTAGGTCAATGCGGCATGTCTGTTCCAATATGCAGTGTAAAATTCCACTCCCCCAAGGAATGCAGTGTACATGTACCTGGATTGGATGCAATGTGACCGACTGCACCATAACAGTACTATGTAAAAACTGGTGTACGTGTTGCTTAACATTGTTTCTGACACCTACATGTATACATTTACTTGGTACCAACTCAAAATGCCACTGTTGTAGTATCTGACACTGTAAATTGCAATAGGGATTTAATCAACACAGGTACTGTGTACATGCATACACGTACCAGTATACAGTGTATAGTGCCTAAAATGCGGGGACGTTTTATACAAAGCAGATCAATGAAGGTGATTATATTACAGAACTGAGGCCCTACAGTGGGTACGCTCCACATATTTGATTAGTTTTTGGCAGCTAATGTGTCTCTCTAGAGGCATGATTGAAGACTGATTACAGGTGCACTTGGCCTAAATTTCCTGGTGTGTTATAAATGTATCTGGGGCTTTTCACACCCCAGCATCTGTTCCCAGGGCAAACTCGCCCCAGGCCATTTACCGGTACACAACAAATATTTTGCCTCTACATTAGCCCCATGTCATTTCTACACTTGTTTTTTTCTTGGGGATAAGCGCAGACATTTCACACTTGTGCAGCATCAACTTTATAGAGAAGGCTGTTTTCCCAAACATTTGGTAAATACATGTAACCAGTGCAATTTCATTTTAGTAATATACATGTAGAAAGCATCACCTACAGTATGCGCTTGATGCATTGGACGTGCTTTCATTTGACAACCGAAATAACACAGAAAACGCATGTGTGCATGGTTCGCACAAGCTCAATACAGTACCAAGGATATAATTTTTTACCCTGGTCACTATCCTGTGCATGACTGAACTTGTCAGGAGAGTCTGAGCAATCCTGGTGATAACCTTGGGGATGCAGATAATGTTGTTCAAACCTGAGCTGAAACTGACCAGCTTGAAACCCCATTTGGGTCATTGCTCAAATTTGCTCGAAAATGCACACATATGACTGCGTATAGTGGGAAAAGTGCAAAAAACGACAAGCAAGAGCCATGCAAATTCGGTTGTCAGCAGTGCTGTTCAGTGGTTAAGTAAATCACAGCTTCATAAACATGTTTCCCATTGATTGCCAATATCAGGGTCTTCACAACACTTGGGGGAAAGAAAGATTTTCCTGATTTGGGTTATTTCATTCAATTGTTTTCCCCCCATTTTGGGGGGTGGGGGGAGGTCAGTTTCTCTTGATTTTTGTTGTGTTGGGTCAGGACGGATTATACATGTAGGTAAGGTTTTCAGACTTTAGATCGGTGTTTCTCTGGTTTCTATTGTATTTTTAGGGCCTATGTTTTGCAAACAAACACAAAAACCCATGCAATGTGAGCCACATCAGTATACATGTACATGAACGTACATGTGTATGCATTAGATTTACTGAAAATTAAACAGTTTTAGAGTACAAATGTACTTGCATCTAAAAAACTTGAGCAAGGAGAATGCCTCATGGAGTGCAGAATGGAAGCTAATAAGCTTCCCAAGTGGGTTATCTAAATATTTCAGTGAACATTGATTGACACTTGCGCCCATCATAGCCTAGAGGAGTGCAGGGGCAGCAACATATTTAGGGATGCACACAGAGGTCTGAAAACTCATCTCACTGGAGACCAAAGCCAGCCCTGATTTTTTTTCCTGCTGAATGAAGTCTTTGCTTTAGTGTGAGCTGAAGGCTGGCCACATCACAGAATCGATGTAGGTCAGATTTCAGTGCTAGTTTTCAAATTAACCCTCAGACAGCCTGAGGGTTCAGCTTCTATGCCAAGGCAGGTTGTTTGTGGAACAATGTGGAGCCAGGAGCTTACCAAGAGTGCAGGTGTTGACTGGCGCCGATAATGCATTCAAGTTCCTTAATGTGGGTCAGAGATGAAAAAGAAAAATAGGCTTTATTTGCTTTCTTAAAGTAGGACTGAAAATGTATCTCACACTCCCCCGACTCCCGCCCCCCCCCCCCCCCCCCCCCTTTTTTTCTTACCATATTAGAAAGGTATGATCAGTCTAAAAATTTAAATCATTGTTCTGGATTTTGAATGAATTAGTGAAAATTGTGCAAATTTTTTCTGTTCTCCGTAATGCTTCAGATGGCCCTCAAAAGTATGTGATGTTGGCTTTCAAGGATGGCTTTTCAACAGATGTCACATTGAATCTGTTTTTTAATACAAACTAAGCATGTTCAGCATATCAAAAAGCCTTTTTACATTCAACCCCGCATCGTTTCACACTTGTTTCGGCCGAACCAGGTTGATCTCGCCCCGGGGCGAGTTCAAACCCGAGTTGAACGGGGAGGATTCACACTTGTGCAATGCCAACCCGGGGCGAATTGTTATACCGGTAATCGAGCGTTGCTTGCATGCGTAAGTGCTGTCCCCTGCCCGGAATAGTTCAAATTTTCCGAAATCATGATTACTTTTCTGCGCTGTTTTTCTTTTTTGCTGCTTGTGCCATTTTTTTTTCCAAAGAAAAGTGCAAAAGTGAATGACCGACGATGTAAAAATAGCCTCTCAAAATGGAAGCTCTGCATCTTCACACATGCATAGTGTACAACATGCATGTTCATGTGTACACCGCCACTACCCGAGGGGCCGCTTAAACATGTAGGCATCGTTCAGCTGGTACCGTAGTATTCATGCAAATTAGGGAAGACACATAAATCTAACCGCCGGTACCGACTGCGGTACCACAGGTTTTTAGCGGTACTGCCTGCACTGAGTGAGTGGTTAGATTTGTGTGTCTTCCCTTATTTTAAAAAAAAAGACGTAAAATGTGCGTGCTTTTGCATGACATTTGTAGCTCACAAGCGGCAAGAATCTCAACCCGGGCAAACTCAACCCTGCTCGTTTCATACTACATGTAC
Organism: Henricia sp. BOLD:AAB3569; assembly: GCA_037783545.1. Taxonomy (NCBI): domain Eukaryota; kingdom Metazoa; phylum Echinodermata; class Asteroidea; order Spinulosida; family Echinasteridae; genus Henricia; species Henricia sp. BOLD:AAB3569. The sequence continues at coordinate 729,859 of JBBELK010000757.1, forward strand.
TGTTTTCAACACAGGGCGAGAGTTTCAACCCTGGTCCCGAGCAGGGTCGAGTTCAACCCGGGTTGAAACCAATCTTGGGGTTGACGCGGGGTTGACGCTGGGTTGAAATTTCTCAAGTGTGAAACGTCGCTTAATTCTTTCAACCTCGCGTCAACCCCGAGATTTTGTGTGAAAAGGCCTTATGTTGACCTACATGTACTGCTATCTTGTGTATTCCTTGTCTAGTACCATACCGGTAGCTATCAGGCTACTTATTGTCATGTTTTACATGTGTTTGTATTTGGGTCTTTCTATAAATTAGGGGTCCAAAAGTGTGACATTTGGTGTCCCCCGTTACACCTGATATGTTATTTTTCGTACAAAAATCATTAAAATGGCCTGTAAACCATTTTGTATGAATTGTACTTTATGTACCCACTCTTTGATGTGTCCTGAATTTACAAAAAACAAGACGTAAAATGTAACGGGGGACACCAACTTTGGACCCCTAATTTATAGAAAGACCCATTTGAACAATGTGCTCCCTTTGAAAAAAATTACACTAAAAAAATCTATTAATAGAATTAAAGGCCATTTACGTGTACTTGGATTGGAAATACATTTGAAAAATCTTAATTCAGCACTCTGATTCAACCTCTTCTAATACTACAATGTACATACATGTACAGTACGTAGTTTTGACAGTTTTTTGTTTATCAAACAATCACTGCCTGCATGAACGCATTGTTTTTCTGCCAGCCCTAAGTGGCAACCATTGGCGACATGCTGGTATTGTTGCAAGCTTTCCACCTGCAGTGTAGGGAGGTCTTGGCCTCCATGCAACCCCCCACCAGTGGATTTTTAGTTAGAGAAATTTATTTCTCAAGGTGGATCAAAGACAATACAGTGCAACCTTTTAACAAAACATTTTAGACAAAATTCGCAAACAAAAATAAAACATTTTGAAACAGTCACATGGCTTCCATACAGTAAATACATATACATGTACATGTACGGTAGTTGTTGATTTATGTGGTAAAGAGTATTGCAATTCCTAAAAAAAGAAATCAGGACGTACATATTTTACTTCCGTTGGTGGTAGCCAAGGTATATTTCTTGCATTTCAAACAGGCATAAAATACAACTTGCGAGTACTTAATTGCCTGAACACACCTGAGAAGTTACGTGTATCTATACCACATGTTGCTGTATACTGATTAAGTTATCAAATCAAGAACAAAACTCGACCAGTAATATTTGGAATTCTGTATTCCACATTTAACATCATTCGTACAATTGCAGATTTTTGGACTCAACTCGGCCTAGGAAAGAATTTCATACCTGGCCACCCTGGGCACAAAACCTATGAGACAAGTCAAAGTTTTTCTAAGTGAATTCTTTTAGCAAACCTGTGCCCTCATACATATGATTTAAATACATACTTTACATTTGTACTTGATGTACATGTAAATCATAAGAACAAGATAACGGCTTTGGTGGAATAATATTCAACGCTGTCCGTGTGCTCTAACTGTTGCGAATTATGTGATTTGCACATGGTGCTTTACCAAATTGCCCGTTACTTTGCCCAGTTGCACATGTGGGTATACATGTACCGGTACATGTGGAACTGCACTGATTAAAGATGTGGAACTGCACTGTCAAGTGAGTCGGAGGTCTGAGGAACAAATACGAAAGAGGGCCACATGATTTTGTCCTTCTAACCTTTACTGAGAGGCACCATACCAATTTGTTTGTGACTTTCCTTAGGTATTGAGCTTTAAATGGGATCGTATTTACCTTTCTGGTGTGAAGTTTTTAAGTGCTATCAGCTACATGTATTCAGCACTTCCTGTAAGTTTATGAAGGTGCTCTTTGATGGGAGTCGAACCTTCAACCCTTTTATCAAACAAACGTTGCAGCTTAGAGGCGGATCCAGCCTCATTTAAATACAGTAATACAATTGAATTCAGGGGGTCGGACTCCTGAAATCCATTGTATTCCTGTATTTTAATGAGGCTGGATCCGCCACTGCAGCCCTTTACCACAAGGCTTGCTGGTACATGTATCTTGAGATATTTATGTTGGCAATTATTACACATGTAGGTGACATTGAAAATGTTGCAAATTATTGAAATGTACATAAAAGTATCTCTTGTAAAGTTTGAACTTTATGTACTTTGATAAATTTTACACATGTACATGTACATGTCCTACAGTGTAGCATTAATGTGTGCGCTTTTCTTTCTTTCTTTCTTTGTCTTTTCTTGTAGAGACCACAACCAAATTGAGCACATCTCACCAAGCTCCTTGGAAGGTTTTGTCAACCTACGCAAGTTGGTCCTGAGCTACAACAACATTGCCAACATCAGTTTCAATACATTCCCTGCACAAAACGACCTGCATCACATGTAGGTGGACAAGTACTTGTTGGAATATGTTTGGTTATAAATAAATATAGTGCAGTTCATAATCGGGAATGGGAAGTTGGTTGCTGCACACATGTACGCTAGTTTGTTGCTATTTTTGTACCGTAGCAGCCATTCTGTGAGAACTTCACCTTATAGCCAGTGCGAGTGTCATACATTGTACATGTACATGTACATGTACATGTATGTGTACCGTTTTACACTGATTTTCGGTCAATTCCCGAACGATGGTCATGTTTTTGCTAAGTCCTTCACACAATAAAAAGTCCTATCATCGTGTCTGATTGCATGATCAGAATTGTATGTACATGTACCGGTACCTAAAAAAAACTTGGAGCCAATGCATGCACAGCACGCATTTGATCCACGGCAATACTCTACAAATTTGACGCTACATTTTAGCTTCCCATTCCCAATTGTGATTCAAGCATGACTTGACTCTTCCAATTCAAAGTGTAGGCCTACAAACATGTACCGGTACAGTAAGTTTGTTTTACTGAAGCCAAACTTTACTCTAAAAGGATGCCACCTATACAGATACATGTGGGCAATAACATATTCTTAATATTCAGGGCCAGATTTTCCTTCCTGTCAGAATGAGCTGAAAAGTTACGTATGTACATTCTACACGAGATTGGCTGATTTTGGTGATGAAAGGCACTCCAAAACTGATACATACATGGGTCTTTCCACAGTAATGGGGTACATTTCTGTGACATACAAGATCTTAGGTCCGAGTTCACTTCAAATGTCTTAATTTTATCTTTACATTATTTATCTAGTTAAACCGAGGAAATAACTTTTACCCCAAGGAGTAAGTAAAATTGTCCTACAACATACATTTCTGAAAACCCCGTGCACAAATTTTCGTATTACGTATGTAACAAAGACAGAAAAAAATGTCACAAATTGGTCTGTCCACGTTACATACGTAATAGGAAAATTTGTACACAAGCTTTTCAGAAATGTATGTTTTGGCTGCAATTTCTTCCCTCTTTGGGCAAAAGTTATCTCCTGACAATAGTACAAGGAAATTTCTTTAAGTTTGAGATAAACTAAAGACATTTGAAAGGAATTATTGACTTATCTTTCAAATAGGCCCATTAGTGTGGAAAGACCCACATACATACATACATGTACCGCACAGTATATAAGAATGGTTCAAAAGTAGAATACTACATGTACATATGGTAGGATGATTAACACAAGTATGCCCTAAAGTTGTTTCATTTTGCCGAAACACTTCACAGATTCTGCACCAATTTGTTTTCTTCCCAGAAACGCATCCTGGATTGCTTCAATTTTATGTACATATTGAACATACAACATGTACATTGTACACATACTGTACTGGATACATGTGTACCCGTACACTGGACACTGAGCATTTCCCCCCACCTCAGTTGTGTACCAGGAATCTTACATGTAGGAAAATCATCAGGGATTTTCCTTTTTTTGGGGGGTGGGGGTTGGGGGGGGGGGGGGGGGGTGGTGTGTGCTGGCGCATGGGGAGCATTCTAAGGTTTGTGGATGAGTCATAAACTTCATTAAAAAAAAAAAACAATTTTTACATTTCACGGTACTGACAAAAAAGTTGGTAGATGTAAGTACATGTTCATGTACATGTAGTACATGTACGTACCGTATTTTTTGAGAGGGAGGGGGTCTTAAAAAAATACCATTTCGTCCTGAACCACGACCTGTGCACGAAGTGGTTTTGGGGCGAAGTAGCATTTGGGCGATGTAGTGTTTGGACGAAGTGGTTTGGGGGCGAAATGGCACTTGGGCGAAATGGTTTTAGGGCGAATTGGTTTTAGGGCGAATTGAATTTTCGTCTCGTGAGACGAAAAATAATTGTTTTACTCAATTCTCAAAAACTATAGCACTTTAGACAACCATTTCAGGGGAAGTTTTTACGGTCATCATGTTTATATTGTGTAAGTTAAGTGTAAATCTGTTAACATTTCTGATTTTCGAGATACCAATCATGTACATGTACGGTATACTGCCTTTAAACTGTACAACATTGCATAAAAATTACTAATATTTAATACGGTACACATGTACATGCACATGAATGCAGGGTGTTGCAGGTACCGGTACATGTAGGTTATTTTTAACAAACATTCTGTGACTGTCCTTTGTTTGCCAGTGTCATTGAACTTGACATTATAACTTTTTGCTAAATTACAAAGTTCTTTCACGTGCAAAAAACAAATTACATGTGCTTTTGTATTTTTTTTATTAAAAAGATGTAAACTGGCAGAAATTGCAAAGACTCGAAATTGATGCATTTGCAATAGGAAAAGAAATGTTTGAAACGAATACAAAGCAAGTGGTTTCTACAAAGCATGTAGGCCTAACAACATTGATTGTGTAGTATTTTGCAATTTTATGCTTGATTTGTCAACCGATAATTTCATTTTCAACAGGGAGATTTCAGTGTCTGCTGAACAGTACCGTACATTGTATTATTTCCATTTCTCTGCAATTGGGTCAAAGTTGTTTTGAACCTTCTTGAACCTGTGCAGGTGTACCAAAAAAAAATTGCTTAATCCAAACTTTGTTTACTTTTACATACACCATATAAAATTGGGTTAGCAGTCAAAATCTTATGTGAAAGTTTTTGTGCTAAACAGCACCATGAAATTGGCCCCAAAATTCATGCAGAGGCAATTTCCAAAGTGTTCCCTGCATCACACTATGAACATCTAACAATGGAAATTGGGCACACACCATTGTTACTAACAATAGGGTGACAATGAACATGTACATGTTTTTGCTCATAGTGTCAGTTCCTTAAAAAGTAACCTGGGCCCAATTGAATAAAGCTGTTTAGCAGAAAAATTGGCTTAATCCAAAATTTAATTTTACATGTACCATATAAATTTGGGTTAGCAGTCAAAATCTTATGTGATGTGTTTTACAATTGACTGGTGTTCTCTGCTATGCACTAAAAACACAAGTTGACGTACAATTTTGACTATTATTAACCCATTTTTTTATAAAGCAAACAAATTTTGGATTAAGCAAATTTTTATGCTAAACAGCTTTATAAAAACGGCCCCATCTGGAGTCCGGCATTTTATGAGTTCCAAGCCTTGTCATTACATGTAGCCTTCTTGAAGTACATAACAAAAAGAGAGGGTACCAATTTTACTTGATTTACCTGTTGAATGTATGTTACATTGACAGAATTATAACTATATTCAAAGTGGAAAAAACAGTTATTTAGTACCCAAATGAAAGTGCATCTTTCTGTTGTGTTGGTCATGAGGCTTGGAATGCAAACATACATTGTACCAGTACATGTAATTATCCAATGCCTTTGCAATCAGGGTTACAGGTGGAAAAATTGAAATACTGTAATGAAGTTTCAGCGAAAAGAAACACTTTTCAACCCACAATGATTTTCTGTACAGTGTTAAGAGACATTTATGTTTTGGTGAACTGCTCAGAATTATGGAAATATTTGAAAAAATTATCCATTTGGCATCATGATTTTTAACTGATCAAGAGATGTACATCCTACATGTACATGTAGCGAACCCCGCCGAGGTCACCACACTTTAGCAAAAGTTTAGTGACCTTGGCGGTGCCCGCACGCGCTGTATTCATATCACGTGAACTAGGGGACGGTTTTAATTGGCCAGCTACATGTACAAAATGTACATGTACATTTATTTTAGCTCAGCACTTGGCTCAGCACCCCCCTGCACACGGTGCGATTTTTGCCATGCGAGGCAAAAGAAATTAAACATGTTACATTTTTGTCTCACGGCATCGCGAGGCAAAAAACGCAGCAAAATTTGACCGCACATGTGAGGTCGTTTGCTGAGCAAACGGCCACGAATGACCGTTTGCTCAGCAAATGACCTCACGTGTGCGGCGGGCTTTACTGTGCAAATGCCCATTTCTATTTCTACCATGCTGTGTAGATGTACACGTATGTACATGTACATGTAGTGTCATGCAGTTGAGCCAAAATCAAAGCATGAGATACTGTGAAAGTGCAAAAACTGTACATATGTAAACAATGCCTGTGACTGTCATGTGACCAACCTAATAGATTCTTTGTTTTTCTCTTGTCAGATTTTTAAATAACAACAAGATCACTGCGCTTGCTCCTGGCTGCTTTGATACTCTCCTGTCCCTGCAGACACTCGACCTCGAGAAGAACCGTATTGATGCACTACCAAACAGGCTGTTTCTAAGGCTTGAAAAATTAGTGTCATTGTGAGTGTCCAGTTGTATTTAAGTTTGAGTTCAAAATTCATCGTCATTTTAAATTTAAACTGTAGTATTTGTTGTTTAGGGAACACTGAGAGTGTACAATGTGGGCCCTAGACAAAGACAGTTGAGTTAATGAAATGTTCAAAGTCCCGTGCAGGAATTCCTGTTATCTGAACTTACAAATAGACCGATCCAGTAAGCTCCGCCCATTTTGGAATTGACCAATCACAGCCCCAGGTTGAGGTAACCAAAAAGTGGATCTCCATTTTGGTTACCAGAGTCCACAAAATATTGTGCAATGGGATATGGCAAACTGCAGCACGAGTGACGCGAAAACACAATAAACATCATTTTTATCAGTGCCCAGGATCTAGGACCCTAGCCGGTTTTAAACAGAGACTGGCCAGACCTACATGTACATGTACTTTTAATAAACTCATAAATTTTTATACATGTACACTACCCATCAAAACTTTGGAAACACCTTGAAAGTTTTAGGTTTTTGAGAAGGAAGCATATTTTGTTTATTCATAATAAACCAAGCTAAATTAAAAGCAAACCGAGGTGTAAGGTATCTGGAGAGAAAGCAGTCATCTGGAGTGCTGTCCATCATGGAATGGCCTGCCCATGGCAGTCACCTGATCTCAATCCCATTGAGCTGCTCTGGGAGGAGTTGGATCGTAGGGTCAGAAAGAAATGACCAACCAGCCAAGAAAACCTCTGGAGAGTCTTAAAAGAGTCGTATTTCCACTGAATGTTTGGAGAAACTGACAATCAGGATGTACATGTAGCTGTCATAGCTGCTAAGGGGGGATTCTTTGATGAACATCAAATTTAGCCGTTTCTTTTTGCATGCTCTCCAATTTGTTGATAAAGCCCACTGCTGAGGCCGAAGATGTACAAATTGCTTTTTGTTAGAATACACCTACATTTGCTTTCACAAAATTAACATTCACAAAATTATACATTTTCTTCTCAAAAACCTGAAACTTTCAAGGTGTTTCCAAAGTTTTGATGGGTAGTGTACCTTTTTGTTTAAATCGATCAAACTGACAAAAATAAGCTTGCGGAAGCGTGCAGTTTCTGTGTGCGTGTTCCATACGTGCTGACCAGGGCGCGGGCATGGCCGCGAGCCAGGCTTAAAAGTGTTTGCGCGACTGCACACGTGCCTCGCACCTGTGCCGTAATAGCTGGCTAGCTCGCAATGAATGTGCCCGCTTTAACAAGCTCTTAACGTGTAGTTCCAATAATACTATTGGAACTTGGAAGTAACTAGTTTATTAGTGTACATACATGTATGCGCTTTCACAGGGGGTCAAAAGGTCACGGGTCACTATTAATTGTCATCCAGATCGAGAGAGAACAATAGAGCCACATGTTTTTTCTGCTAGCAGCCACATGCGTTTTCCAACTTTGCTTTATTGTTCTCTCCTGATCTGGAAGACAAGCAATAGTGACCCGTGACCTTTTGACCCCCTGTGAAAGCGTCCTATATATGTACATTTACATGTAGGCCCAATCTGTCTGTTAAATCAAAAAATGTGCTGTACCAACCTACATGTACATGTAATGTTGCACATACAATCAGCATGTACATGTGTGTAATTATTGGTTACAAGATATGTTGGTTGGTATTTTGCTTTATTTTCCCCCTGCTGTGTGTTCCTAAAGTGACATGCCCCAAACAGCGCCCTCTTTCTGTGAGTTTATGTGAAGTTGAAAAATGCCACTTTTTATTCATGTGGCATTCAAATGAACAGTAGTATTGTCTTTCTACACAAGTAGTCCTTCATATGCAGCAAAAAACGTTATTGAGCATTTCAGGGCCCTTTAATGTTGTCAAAATGTGGCATCTTATCAAACCACTTCTTGGGTACAATGTTCAAGTGGAATTTTTTGAACAAAGTGATTTCCACAACAATAAAAAACTCTCAGAAAAACCGATTTTCTTGGTTTTTCAACCTGATTACCTGTATATGTACCTGTAAACCTGCTTGGAATGAGCTGACCTCTGGGCCCACTAGAAGTGCAAATTCTATTAAGGGAGTATTTCAGGCAGAGTAGTGCATCCTGCATGTACATGTACCTACACAAGCAGCTCTTATGCTGGAGCAGTCAGCCTTGCCACAAGAGGTGTTCATACACATTACTGACCAATAAATTAAGCTACATTAATCCGCCTCCTCAAACTTTCAGTCAGAGTATAGTATTTTATGTAGTTTATTGCATTTGTCCAAATGTTGTTTGTTACAGGAATCTCGGCCGTAACAAACTGACAAGCATTGGGAGTCTGACATTCAAAAGACTATCAAAACTCGTTGCTCTTAATCTTGGACGTAACCGGATTACCACTCTGTCCGATGGTGCTTTTTTTGGTCTAACAAACCTGCGAGACCTACAGCTGGACAGTAACCGCATCGGCAACGTCAGCAAGGGCTGGCTGTACGGCCTAGACGACATCCGCCAGCTTCTCCTGAGTCGCAATCTCATCAACGCCACTGATCCTGGTGGATGGAAATTTTGCCAGTCGCTGGAAGATCTGGATTTGAGCTTCAATCGCATCCAGGTCCTTGAGAAGAGTGGATTTGATGGTCTGCCGGAACTCTTAAACCTGCTTATCAATCAGAATGTTGTCTCAACTGTGGCTGATGGAGCATTCAAAGGCTTGCATGCACTCCAGTCCCTGTGAGTATCGTGAATCATTAACGGAATAAATGTGTGGTTGACTGGTTTTAAACTGTACATTTAAAACTGGATAGGGACCTGCAAATTAAGATGCCAACATTTATGATAAAAGCATAAAACTGAGCAGGACCCTACTGGAGCCCTAGTGGTCCCCTGGGGTCGCAGGCATAGCCATAGTATCTAGTAGGAGGCCCCTAGTGTCGCCTTGCACAATCCTATAGACCTGTATCACGGTGCATCCATCTTTGTCTCGTTCCCATAGTAGGTGTCGGGTACGATCAGTGCGTCTGCGCTACCAGTCGATATAGTGCGTGTAATATATTGAGAATCAGTGTCAGCGTTGCGCATTTTCTTGATCGCTCAACGCATGTGCCATTGTGATGCACGCAATGAACAGTTTCAAAACGGGACCAAACTATTTTTTCTGCAAGCCTCGTTTTGGTTACGTTCATTTTAATAGGAGAAAAGGGAAGATGGCCGTACCGTGATAAAGGTCTACATGTATTGAGGGATGCCGTTGCTTCTTGGGGCATTGGACTTGCCCTAAAGCGGGCCTCCCACTGTGCGATTTTTGCCACGAATTAGCTACGATTGGGTACGATCGGGTACGAGTCTATAGGCAGTCTCAGATAATCGTACCAATTCGTGGCAAAAATCGCACAGTTGGAGGCCCGCTTTAGACTCCCTAGCTCCCTTCCCAGCTTTCCTTGGTAGGAACATGAGATCAGAAATTTCATCCTGGTTTACAATGTACATTGTAAAGCCAAAATCATGGTAGACCATAACGGGGATCCTGGGATGCACCAGGGCCAACCGAGAGGCTACACCGCGAATGTGTTACAGGGCCCTAATATAAGCAGTAGGCTTCTCTGAATTTGTTTGTATGCCATCTGAATTTTTGCATGCCTGTTTTTGGGAAGCTATCTAGAATTAATTTCCCATGTTTACTTGGGCTGAAGATAATATAAACTTAGGCCTGTTGTGAAATGGTTACAGGTTACATGTAGTTGCACAGGTTGGATGTTGTCATCTTCAGTTCAGTATAAAGGAGCCCAACCTGAGCTGGTTGCCGAGTTTTTAGAAACGGACTTAAAAATTGTCAGGCTCGAATTCGAGTTTTTTAAAGTTACTTTTACCCATTTTATTTTTCCGGTGTCCCTGTAGTGAACTGAGTAATAACCGCATCTCATGGAATCTTGAGGATATGCCCGGAGCCTTTGAAGATCTGATATTATTGCAGTATCTTAACCTGGCTAATAACAAGATCCGGTCCATCGCCAAGCGGGCCTTTGATGGCATTGAGGGTATTCAAGAATTGTAAGTATGCTCTCTCTCAAAACAAAAAAACACAATTTTTCTTCAAATGCAAGTTCTTGATCAGAAGTTTGTCAAAGTGGATCTGTATTAACAAAGTGATTCCAAGAGTAATAAAATGTGACATTTCTTGTTTCTCGGAGCTGACCTCTAGAGATACATGTACATGTACAATGTGTGCATCTCCCGAACAGCCCTAGAAGTGCAGGAGCTCAGGAAGGCACTTCAGGCAGAGTGGTGCACCCTGCCTCGCCGGCTCTTACAGAGGCTGGTGCAGTCAGCTTTGCCACAAGAGGTGTTCATACACATTACTGACTGATAATGTTGCTTCTCTCGGACTCCTTGATCTTTGGGTCTGAGTACAATTTGCATTTCTTTTAATAAACTATCATCAGGGAGCACTTAGAAGAAAAAAAACGCAGGGAACTTGGATTTCATAAAATGCTGGGAATCCTGATTTTTTGCACACATCTTATAATTAAAATTTATTGATTTATATTATGCCCATTCCATCCAATGTTCACAGGTGCATTACACTTTCAATAATAGAAAAATACAGCACATAAACAAGTTACAATAACGCAGTGTACTAATTAAAAACGAGTTATTTAAAACAGGTTAACATAACTACAATACATTAATTTACGTGTGTAACTACCTAAACCTAAAAAGTGCATCGGTAGATATGTATCAAACCCACGCAATAATAAAAAGCTTGTTTAAAAAGGTGAGTTTTTAACACTGATTTAAAAACATCGAGACTAGGAGCACTCCTAACATTAATGAAGTTTGTTCCATAGGTGTGGTGCACTACAGGTATACTCAAAAGCTCGGTTCCCAAGAGTAACCTTACCATAGCCTGTAGGATAATTTACACAAACTTCATTACACAAACTTCAATGACAGCTTTGGTTGAGGGGTGGGAGGTGGAGGAAGGCTTTGTTTTGTGTAGTCATCCCCATCATCATGTTTGCTTGGAGTTTAAAAGTTTTGTTTTGGGTTGTCTTATTGATGCAGAGATCTAAGAAACAACAACATAACATCCATCCAAGTGAATGCCTTCAACCACATGGAACACCTGAACCAGCTGTAAGTTATCAATTTCATGTAATCAGCTGTAAAGGCATTTTTCCCTTTTACAAAATGGTAGACACAAATCTTCAAAAATATATGTTGTTTCAAGGTTAAAGATCAGTGCTGGAGAAATGCAAGTCCATAAATCATTCGTGTGCAGGAAATACATGATACACTTTAAGATAATTTCACCAAGCCTGACAGTTTTGCACTCCATTGTGTTGATAAATAAATGTAGTTGCTCCAGTAAATATCCAATGGTGACAGACAAGGATTTGTGGAATTTAATCTAATGGACTGAACTACTCATGTAAGTCATGAAAACTGCTGATGACTTCAAGATGTTTGTGACTGGTAACTCTACATGTACATACTATGATTGCTTCAGTTCAGAAGTATTTTGGTAATAACTCTTCTGAGACAGTTTGCTACAGTTTCAATCAAGAAATGTTGAACTGAGATTTTAACCGAGTCTTCGGGCCTACGGTGGCATTGCTCTTACTGCAATAGTGGGGTGTTATGGCCGAGCGGTCTAGTGTGTCGAACTTACGTTCCTGTGCTAGTGCTAGAATGTAGGTTCGATTCCTGGCCGTGACGGGTTGTGGCACCTGTGCCCTTGAGCAAGGCACTCAACCACACGTGCTCCCATTCCTGTAATTGGCGGTCCCTCCGCTGTTGGATGTGGTATATAAATAATATAAAAAACAATTTTAAAAAAATCCAAAAGCGTTTAAGTTCCGCCCCTGATATATCCACCAACCAATTACTTTGAAGTACAATGGTGATCCACATAGTCTTTTGGTGATACAAACAATCTAATTACTATGCACACTTTAAAGTTGCGAGACACATTTCTAGGTGGGCAGGGCTTACTGGATCGGTCTATTGCAAACATGTTACCATCAGAATTTCTCACATGACTATTTTTCCTGCAGACGGATCAACTCGAGTAGCTTGTTCTGTGATTGTCAGTTGTCCTGGTTCCCAAGCTGGGTTGATGCGGCTGGTTACCGTGACACCATTGATGGCACATGCTCACATCCTCCCACCCTGAAAGGCACCAATGTCTTCAGTGTGGCTCCATCATCGTTCACTTGTGGTAAGGACTACATTATCTTTTTTCTCCTAAAGCAAACAGAACATGTAATCCAAAGCACCAAGTCTTTCTCAGGTCTAAAGCCCCTTTTGGCGATCAACATTTTTTGTATAGATGCTTTGATCACGTGGTGGTCTAGTGGATAGCGCGTTGGAGCCAGGGGCGGTATTCAATTCAATACTTAAATTAAGTAAAAACTTTACTGAAGTCATTTTCTTAGCCAAGCCAAATACTATCTCGTATTCAAAGCCTTCTAAGAATTTTACTTTAGTAAGTCAAATATTTAGATAAATTGTGACGTTACAAATGAACCAAAGAGCATAACTCCCTAAACAGCCAATCGAATACAGCGTGGGACGCGCCATGAACCGCGCCTTCTCATAAGCGTTTTTCTCACGCAAAACGCACAACACGTGCACCAAAACAAAACCGGTCTAAACCGGTTGCAGTATGCGTGTGATGTATTTAAAAAATTGCTTAAGTGTGCTTTTTCTGCCTTCTCAAATTTAAGTAAAATACTTTCCCAAAAAGAACCATTTGAATACCAAATGTTCTAAGTATGTTTCTAAAGTAAAAAACTTAGCCACTTGCGAATTGAATACCGATTTTGGCTAAGTATTTTACTTTAGCCAAAAACTAAGTAAAATTCTTAAATATTTGGCTTAAGTACTGAATTGAATACCGCCCCTGGTCATTGTACCGCGTTGTGTCCTTGGACAAGACAGTTTACTCCACGTTGTCTCTCTCCACCCAAGTGTATAAATAGCAGAAAAAAATACGGTTGGGGAAACCCAACCAATTGCTGGGGGTAGACCTGCGATGGACTGGCATCCCATCCAGGAGTAGCAATGCTCCTAGTCACTCCATGCCACATAAACCGGGGATGAGTACCGGCCATATGAGCCAGCATGGGGCTCGTACATGTAAATGACTTGCCTACCTTTGATCACGATTCTCTCAAAAAAGATGAAATAACTTAAATGAGTTCTCAGAAGATAACTTAAGCACCAATTGGCAACAGATACACTGACAACGTACCTTTCTAAAACCACCTTGTAAAAATTTCCCATGAATCTTACGCAACAGGACAAACCAAAATGTCCCACAAATGTCTGTCCTTGTTACGTAAGTAAATGGGAAATTTGTACAGGGTAGTTTTAGAAAGGTACATGTTTGTTGTTAGACTTATTAAAGCTCCTTTTGATGCTTAAGTTAGCTTCTTAGAGAGAAGATAATAGCATTTGTGATCGCCAGAAGGGCTCTAGACGTGAGACACAGCTGCTAGCATACGATTTAACTCATTAAGTGATTAAGTAAAATGGGTTTTTATGAAATGACAATACCCATTTAGCACACAAAAGTTTTGATTTCATGAAATTGGTCTCTGAAGGCTTTTAAAAATTTGTTTCTGTTTTTGGTGGTGCAGATGATAATTCCAAACCAGTGATTGTGCGGCACCCTCAGACCACAGAAGCATTGAGAGGAGACAATGTATCACTAGTGTGCATGGCATCCAGCAGCAGTGAATCAATGATGCACTTTAGGTGGAAGAAGGATGACGAGGTTGGTACCAGACAAAGCTTTATCATGCCTCCGCCATCTTACATGTAGTCTTGTTTCCCATATGTGTCGGGCACGATCCATGCATCTGCATTTATTTATTTATTTTATTTATTCCATTTATTTACCCAGGGTGTGCCCAAACAGTTTACAAAAACTGGTTTCCATTGGGGCCCTGCAAACACACATAGAACAAATATACTAAATTGAACAACTTCACAATCACTAACTGGAAAAAGATACATTTGTACAACAACTACAACATCAAAAAACTTATGGTTACAGAAGAAAAACATCACAAGTACATGTAATTATTATACATGCACGTGACACTAAAATTTACGCTACTTATGGGAAGGGCGAAAAACCTGCAAAAACCCTTTTTAAGAGGAAAACAAAAAATGGGAAAATTCCCCTCCGGCTCCAAATTTAAAGTTTGATTTTATGGCAACCAAGTCATACGACTCCGTAAATTAGCATTTCTCACTTGAAGTTGATCATGTGAATATTATGTGTATGTTTGGCGAAGTGCCGATTTGAATGAGCTCAAAGAAGACATAGTTCTAAGGTGTGCACTAAGGCTGTTCCAAATTGCGGTGCCAGTTACAGCAAAACTTGAGGCGCATGATCCTGCGATGGCGTGTCTAATCTATCGTTGTGAGTGAAAGAATCACTGTTCGCGCTACAAGTTTACGTGATTGCGCTATGCGTATGCCATTGTGATGCACATGTGACAATTTCACCACAGGGCCAAACTATTTTTCCTGCATGCCTTGATTTCGTTACAATGGTTTAATAGAGAAAAAGGTAAGATGGCTGCTCCGTGATAAAGGTCAATTTATCAATTTATAGAACCGTTGGCCCAATTGAGTAATAGTTATATCCCAGCTTTTGTCACTTGGAATATTGCCCCTCGATCAGGATTCATCCAACTGGCCATGTATTTCTAGAGAAAATGGCCATTACCCGGTACATAATTTTCTCTTTCTGATTACATTTTGGGCAGGTTCTACAAAATCCCAATGCGCAGCTGTTTGCAAGTCAAGGCGAGGGCAACGTGAGAGAGTACAGGAGTGTACTGAGCCTTCCCAACATCCAAGACGTAGACCAGGGAAAGTTTCAGTGCATCATTTCCAATGATTTGGGCTCTTCCTTGTCCAAGACTGCACGAGTCACTGTATATGGTAGGTGAAATAAGATGAGAAGTGAATCTGTACGAAAAACAAAATGTACATGTACAAAGTCTTTGAGTTTTAGCCAGAGTTACATGTACTAATCTTGAACTGGTGATGTCATGGGTACATGTACCAGCAAAAAATGTTCCAGTTGGGAGCAAACATTCCGGGTGGGTCATCATACTGAACCAGGGCTCGAAATACCCACTGGACCACTGGACCGAGTATAGCATTAGCAATTTAACCCATTAGTCCTCAAAGCGCCCAAAACCGTACTCATAGCTTGACTCGTCCTCTTTCAAATCTTGTGTTCAAGGGTGCTACTATTGGATAACTCTTGTTATTGACCTTGACAAGGAACATTACCAAAAAGCTCTGTGGAGTAATAAGTCACACTACGTGTTACCACTGAGTGCTATTGGGTTAAACTTTGGTCTAGTGCTTTCTGTGCCACACTAGACCAGAGGGCCCAATGCCATTTGTCACCAAATTTAAACAGCAACTGTATTTTTCTGGCTGCGATTTGGTAAAAATATTTTTGGTCAAGTAAAATTTGGGAGTCCTAGCCTTTTGGTCTATAAGATTTTTTGCTGAAATTTGAGCCCTTCTGAACCGGACCCCAAGCAGTACTTCCAGTTGTTTTTTATCCATCAGGCATATTTTTAATTAAAACACAGGCATTACAACGAGAATACTTAGTAGAGGGCATTGACGGCATTAATACTAATTAAATGTTAATACATGTAAGTGTGAATCCTACATTGGCTGAATCACTACATTGGTAGTTTCACTAGTCCGTATCTCAATGTATTGCTTCTTCGAAAGAATTATCCTGCCAAAAAGCTTTGACAGCTTGACCTGCAGGGTCAAATGTGACATGTACGCTCATGCTAAACACAATTCACCCGCTCTGGCAAAATGAGTCGTATGTCACATAGTCTGGGCCAAGGCTTTGTGACCAGTTCTAGAAATTGGCAGCTGATTTAGGATAATTGAAATAAGGAAATACAATGAAAATTCCAGGCGGTACCCAAACATTCCAGAATGTGCAGCATAATTTTGCATTTTAATGGGTCTGGATCCACTGCCGATTTCTGGTTATGGTCGTGAAACTTGGCACACACTGCAACATCAAACTCATTTCGCCAGAGTGGGTCATTCTTTTCTTAGACCAAATCTGCCGCCTGTGACAAATAGGAACACTGAATATGATCATCTGTATTTTTGGCATTATGTATAAAGTGATTATTCTTAGGGATTATGACCCAGAGATCGCCGGGGTGAATTACATTTTATACAAATGTGAACCAACGTCCGTGAGTTTGGGAAATCTGGATGCAGTGAAAAGCAACTTGGCTCCACCGGGATTCGAACCACGGACCTTCTGCTTAACGTGCAGACGCCCTACCAATTGAGCTATGAAGCCAACTGGTGGTCTCAGTGAAGAACAACTGCACTACCGTGATTCGAGACCACCAGTTGGCTTCATAGCTCAAGGTCAGCAGTTCGAATCCAAGTGGAGCCAAGTTGCTTTACACTGCATCCAGATTTCCCAAACTCACGGACGTTGGTCCACATTTGTATCAAATATTTGGCATTACATGTATATCTGTGATAGAGGTACCGGTAGTATTGTAAACAATAGTGAGGTTTCGGTTAGCCAATTGGCAACTTTTAGTGATTTTTGCATCATTGTTATGTGCGTATATGTGCGTATATGTACTTGTGGCAATTACACATCTTCTTGGTGTAGTTTTGCTTTCAAGACTGATAGCAGTGTCTCTACACCTTAGTGAAAAATTAACAGCGAAAGGTAAAGATTTTGGAATTAAGGTAAATGTAGACATCATCACTTGACACTAACTGTGCATGCTGAAACCTCACAAATTATACTTCGTTATTCGAGTAACCTCACATTAACATGTCGGTTTCAGTGTTCCCAACCTTCACACTGACACCCAAGGAAAGCGAAGTCCGTGTGGGCGGGACTGCCAAGCTGGAATGCGCTGCCACCGGGGATCCTAATCCAGTCATTGCATGGAAGAAAGACGGTGGCGATGACTTCCCTGCAGCACGGGAACGCCGCTTTCAAGTCATGGACACCGAATCCAAAACCTTCTACATTTCCATCGTCAAGGTGGCGGACATGGGAGTCTACAGCTGCA
The DNA here is from genome assembly GCA_037783545.1 of Henricia sp. BOLD:AAB3569. Taxonomy (NCBI): domain Eukaryota; kingdom Metazoa; phylum Echinodermata; class Asteroidea; order Spinulosida; family Echinasteridae; genus Henricia; species Henricia sp. BOLD:AAB3569. The sequence goes on from JBBELK010000757.1 coordinate 747,569, forward strand.
CTGCCACCAATGCTGCTGGCATGATTAGCGCCAATGCCACGCTGATGGTCCTGCAGGCCCCACGGTTCCTGAAGAAGCCTGACGATGTCGAGGTACAAGCCGGTGAAGCTGCCGTCATCGAATGCAAAGTCACAGGCTCGCCTAGGCCCATGATAACGTGGACAAAAGATAGCAAAGACTTCCGAGTTGACGATGGCCACATATTGACTGACGAAGGATTGTTGATCGTAAAGAATGCCAGAATGGAAGACGATGGGTTGTACACGTGTGAAGTTTCAAACAAAGTTGGTGTGGATAGGAAATCTGCAGCCCTTACTGTCCTGCCGAGTAAGTAATATTCGAGACGGATTTTTAAATTTCTGTTAACGCATTTAAATGCCTCACAATACTAGTAGTGCATGATCTGGCCCATCTCAATTTATGCCATTATGCATCTTATCTGTGTTAAAGCTGATTTTTGTCAATGATACTTTTCTTTATATTTAGAGATGGATTTCATGCTTTACAACTGCAGGTACATACATCCAGAACATCAATTTTGTATTTCCTCCAAAAACATAACTATATGGCCTCTTTAATCCCTGTAAGTGGCGGTCATTCCGCTGTTGGTAATTGATTGAAATAAAAAAATATACAGTACATGTACATGTAATTCTGGATACATTATTTAACTTTAACATATTCTTACCCAACAGAAACCAATTACTACAGCACAACCACAGGGATTATTATCATCCTGGTTGTGTGCTGTGTGGTTGGTACATCATTCATCTGGGTGCTTATTATTTGTCAAACAAGGAAACAACGAAGAAACTTCAGCCCAAGTCATGAAGGTACAGAAGATGAGACTGACAAGTTTTATTTTGGGAATACTTTAAAGTAAATGTATTCGAAAAATTGATATTTGCTCAGTTTGCTAAATTTATTGGGGTTCGAAGAAGACTACGAAGGATAATAAGGAGCAAATATGCAAATTGAGAAATGTTGACGTTTCGCAAAGTTTACTACTAATTGCAACTTGTTTCAGTTTATTTCTTCTGTTGATTTTGTTACCACCATCTCATTCAAAAACTCATATTTTAATCGAAGGAAATTCATTGCGACTTAAAACCAAATTTTCACTATTGATTTTACTATCTAAATTCACATTTGGGTCTGTCCACAGTAATGGGGTACATTTCTGTAACATTCAAGATCTTAGGTCCCAGTTGACTTCAAATGTCTTAATTTTATCTTTAAATTATCAAGCTAAACTGAGGAAATAACTTTTTTACCAAGCAGTAAGAAAAATAGTCCTACAACATACATTTGTGAAAACCTCGTGCACAAATTTTCCTATTACGCATGTAACAAAGACGGAAACAAATGTCACAAAATTGTCTGTCCTAGTTACATACGTAATAGGAAAATTTGTACACTTGCTTTTTAAAAATGTATGTTGTGGCAGCAATTTGTTACTTTTTTGGGCGAAAGTTATCTCCTGAGAACAAAACAAGGACATTTCTTTAATTCTGAGATAAACTAAAGACATCTGAAAGGAATTATTGACTTGTTTTTCAAATGTACCCCATTACTGTGGACAGACCCATTTAGAAACCAAATATCCGAAAACTAACGGAAAAAAAAAATTAATAGTCCATTTTCAACTTAAAACTCGAAATTGATGAAAAAGCGTGTGAAGCTATGAATGCAATTTATGAAAGCAGAATTGATCTAAGCAAAATATACTTTGTTTTAGCTAGTTCATCCATGCTGCTCTAACCACAGCAGTGCTATTATCTGACAAAATGTAAAGGTGTCCAATTTCTCTATGCTTGCCGAAGACGACCGGCATTCAACAACAAGATCAAAGAGACTATAGGACTACTTCTTTTGCGGGGTAGACATCTGGGGCCAATTTCATAGAGCTGCATTGCTTAAGCATGAAAAACTTGACAAAATGAGGTTACCAGCAAAATTTTAATGGGATTGTCATGGTAATGAAACAGTCCTCTAACACTGGTCATACACTATTTCTATCAAATGAGGATTTCACTGGTAACATTCTCTACTAAGCAAGAGTTTTTTTGTACTTAAACACCTCTATGAAATTGGCCCCTGATCTTGAGACCAAGTTTCCAGAGAAGTCTACATGCATCAGCACAGCAGAGGATGCACTTGTTCACATTTTCTTGATGCTTTGGCGGCTGCCCATGAGGAATAATAGAATTTGCAAAATTGAAGAATCAAATATTCACATATCTGGTTTTCAAGAATCTAAATATTCTGATTTAAAGGTCTTTGGTTTCCCTCGACACTATACCCAGCATAGCATGCATATTCCTCTGTAGTGCTTGTTAAGCTCATATGATAGCCAATCCCAATCACTGAGTTGTTTTTCTCTGCATCCAGATTTGTCCACATTTCTATCGGAATATTTCCTTTACCTTGGTTTTTCAGACAACCCTCCGCTACCCCCAGAAATCCCCAGCTCAGCCTTCAATGGCTCATCAGATGGCACAATCCACCAGGAGACCAGCAGTGGTATCTCAAGCGCAGCTACAGATAAGTTTCCTCCAGACAACCCCAGTGATTGTGACTCGTTAGACGGTGGTTTGATGATACGGCATTACAGTCTCAAGTATGGCCAACGTTTACAGCCACCCATGTTTGCTGCAGAGTCCACGGATCCCATCGACGTAGCAGTGGCGGGTGGGGATGTGGAAGATGATAAAGGTAATCAGTAGGGGACTTAAATGCTGATTGTATCATTTGCAGATTTTTTTTACAAATTTCTGGAACAACGACGTTATGTGTGTCTAAAGAAAATGTTGATAAACTACCCTGTTGAAGTTTCAGCTACATAGATGCAGTAATACTTCAGAAAACTTGTGTTGAGTAAATGGCAAAAACAAAAAGAAAAAGAAAAGTGTGCACACAATTTGAAGGAAAACAAATTATCTCCCACAAAAGGTACCATTTTACAAATGTTTTAACAAAGAAAATAAATGACATGATGTTTCTTGCTGTCAATATTTTTCATATAATTTTTCTTGTCAATTTATGAAGTAAACTTTTGGGTCATGTTAGTTCTCCGTTTTTACCATTAGACCTAATTTTGTGCTTCTACAGCAATAACCAGGGTATTACCTCCCAAAAAATCCCGGTTGTTGGTGCCCCCAGTGTGCTCTGTGCAATGTACCGGTAGCCTGAATTGTTCATTTAACTCTGGTGCATTGAGTCTACATTATTTCATGTTGGTCACTTGCAATAATACATGCACTACTCCCCAGGGAGTTGAGAAGGATTAAGGAATGATACTACTGAGCCCAATGACCAGGGTAATAATGCAGAAAGCGCATTGAGAGATCTGTCGGATCTGTAATGCGCTATATAAGAACTGTTATTATTATTATTATGAATCCTTGACCGTGAAGTTGGTACAGGGGGTTGTGTAGACTGTACATTTCCTTCATATAATCTACAAAAGGTTGATGGTGTTATTTTACACTTGATTTCAAATCTGGGATCGTGTATAATTCACTTTTCATAATTGGTGAATTACAGCTACATTCACACCATCCACCCCCACAGTTGATATCAAGAAAATTTTCTTACACGACCCCCAGGTTGGTGTTAAAAAAGTTATGTACAGCTGACTTTTTAATGTACATGTACTTCATTTCGTACCAGGGGACAGTGTATTAGACACACCCCAACATCAGCAATACGACAGAGACCTTGACACGGACCCTGAAAGTTGCACCGAGCACAGCGAATACCCACCTGAATGCTGCGACCACAACCTATCAGACAATACCATCACCAGACATCAATACCCCAGGCAGAAAGAGGGCAGTAACATCGTTGATGGCATGTCACCAGACGTCATTGATGGGACGTTACCACGACTGTTCCATCAATCAGTACCTCCTGGGTTACGTGATCATGAGGCTGTGTGCACGGGTCAGAAGAGCTCAAGGAGTGCTTCACTGGGCCGGCATTCGAGATACACACAAGGTGAGATAATTTTATGTACATTTACAAATGTACCAAATTGTGTGTTAAGGAGGACATTTGTGATCTGCCATGGCAAAATGACGATTGTCCCCTAAGTGGCAATATCGCCTCTCGAAATTCAATATGTGAAGATGAAGTCAAAATTTATTCTGGGCTTTAAGCATTTTTTGATGAATAAGAGTAAAAGGATGATTTTGAATTCTCTTTGGGTTGGTGGTATTTTTTTCAAACTCTCTGTAGCCATTGCAATGGTCTTTTTTGTCTTCCCTGGTCATACTTTCAGTGTGAACTCGGGTAGGGAATAAATGTGGCACTGATGAAAACCCCAGTAATTATTCATATATATCTCAAAAAGGTAAATGTGGGGGTTATTACTCACTTTTTGTAAGTCCTGGCTGTTTATTCATTGTGTACCGGTATGTTTATCGTGCTCCCTGGATTTAAAGCTTGATACTGTGAGTTTACTGTATTGTACAATTCAAGTATTGCCATGCCACCTGATGTTGAGACAATTGCAAGGAGTCTGTTCATTGCTACATGTAAGGTTTGTCCAATTCCTTGAAACCTCCATCTATGTATGCATAACTAAATTGTTCTGTTTTCTAATATTGCCTTTGTAGAAAAGATTATCTCTTCTTCCCCCCCCCCCCCCCCCCCCCCCCGCTAAAAGCATACGTAAGATAAGGCGCTTTGTCTTCAAGCAAACTTGAATCTGTGATCCATGGCAACAACAGTGTGACATGTAGTTATGTACCCCATCCACGATTTTCTCGCACTGTAATATGCTCAAGTTAATTCAAAGGTTACAAGTGTGTCTGATGTGGTTCGTCATATGCCGAGCAGTCTAGTGGCAAGTGGGTTCGAGTCCGGCTCGAACGTGTGCCTTGCCACGAATTGCCTCCCTCCACCCAGAAGTAAATATGTACCTGCGAGGGTAGTGAATGAGATGTACGTGATGAGCCCATGAGCGCTTAATCAGCAGCCTAGGTTATATACATGTATACTCCCTAGGGAACTGAGATGTTTTAAGGCCCTCTCACACATGGAACAATCTCGGGCGCGAGCAGCAGGAGCTTCACGAGTTGGTAAATTCAGGAAACCTTGTGGGATAACTCCGGATAATTCGTGTAACTCGGGTACAACTCGTCGCAACTCATAGTAGCACGCAACTCGTACGAAACTTTTGCAACTCAGAGCAAACTCATGCAACTCGTATATACAGTAAACTCCAGCTAAGTCGACATCATACAAGTCGGCAAATCGCCTAAGTCGGCCGTCCGACGAAAGTCCCGATCGTCTACAATGCATTTCCATTGAAATGTATGTTTCTAAGTCGGCATTTGTAAGTCGCCATTTCGCCCAAGTCGGCATGTTATTCTCGGTCCATTTCAACAAAATGCAATACAAAATCCTTTGTGTAAGTCGGCACTTTAAAAAAAAAACACAATATGGCATCGATTTCCTTCCCTGCGGTTTTCAAGAAATGTCGAGTGAAAAGACAAACACTGCTTAACTGACGTCTGTTTATTGGCACGCACGGACCGCGTGGTCGCCAGTGTATCGGTGTCGTTATGTTACAGCCAGGGCTGCGTTCGAAACACGCGAACATTGCAAATGTTTGCATAGTTCGCCAACAACTGGTACCCGGCTTTCCATAGACCAGTGCACAAAAGCACTGTACCAGTGGCAAACGTTCCCGTATGTGGAATGCAGCTCTGGCCATGTGTGAGATTGCGTGCACTCAAAAAGGGGTTTCCCCTGTACGCATGCACACTTTCCATTTTGGGAGTCGTCGCATGATGCATGTACATCCATTACATGTAGAACTTCACACGTGCTCGCTCACGCGCTCGCGTATTTAGCGTGTCCATAAAAACACGGTGTTGACATAAATCAATTAAGGATTTCCTTGCTGGAATCGACCCCCAAAACAAGGAGATTAAACCAAAGTAAATCAAAGCCTCCATGCTGCAATTAACCATATGCATAGGCCGTTCGTGTAACGTTGTGTAAGTCGGCAAAATGACGACTTACGGCATATGTCGGCATTCGCGTAAGTCGGCACAAATTTTCGGGTCCCAAGAGTGCCGACTTAGCCGGAGTTTACTGTAGTCCACTCGTGCAGCTCGTAGCAAACTGTATCACACAAGTTTGGGTAGAGTTTGGTAGAGTTGTAGGAGTGGTCAACGTGTAGGAGTGGTCAACGACTTCACGCACGAGTTGCAAGAGTCAGTGAAATTTCAGATGGTTTGGCGCCAAATCCCACGCAAAATGCCGAAGTCAGGTAACTCATGCCACACTTGTAACATATTCGCAGTAAGTTCGGCAAGCTCGTAGTAAACTCGTGACTTACTTGGGAAATTCCTGGCTAATTCATAATAACTCATAGTTAACTCGTAAAACTCGCAGTACACTCAGGACAACTCGTACCAAATTCGTAACCATTTCGTACTAAAATCGAAAAACTCGTAACCAGGGTTTCACCGGGATTTTTCTGAATTCGCCAACTCTTGAATCTCGCGCCCGAGATTTTTCTGTGTGTGAGAGGGTCTTTAAGGAATGATATAATTGATGTTGATAATAAATGTAATCAGCGCCCTTAAGCTTGCGTGGTGGATATGTGTGCTATATGAGAGTCCATCATTATCATTAAAATGCCAGCGGAATAACCAAAGAGGCAATTTATGGAGACCTCAATGCTCATGTTTACTCACATCCAGTGTTTGATTTCTTTTTATTCTTCAGATCAACCAAAGTGTACTAAGCATCTGCACCCACACACAATACCTCGGAGTAATGCTAGTGGTCAGGATGGAGCAGGCGTCAACCTGTATGAGAACCCTCGCTGTACAAGAGACACGCACTCTCATTGTTCCAACAAGTCTAAGAGTGGCGACACACACTCCACACCAAACACTCACCTCTCCCCTACCCACAAACTCAAGTCCTTATCATATCATAAAGCACCCTCACTCAAAGAGCGCCGGCCCCAAAACAGGAAACCACCTCCAAGCAATGTGTAAATATCCTTATTTTATTATTTACAAACTATGTATTACTTTTTCTAACTTGTCAGAAAGTTATTTTCTTTGAAGCATTCTATTGAATTTCATATTTTTTTTTTTCACTTACTGGTACGTGGTGCATCTCATTATCAGAATGGTTCCAAAAGATTAGGGTTGAAGCTAGAAATGATATTTATAAAGAAAATGCTCGCCTAAAATCGAGATGTGGGTCAACAATGGGTGCGGTTCCCATCGGATGGTTAACGCCCATTTTGGTCGTTGTTGGCCGGCAAATGTTGGCTTGTGTAGACGGTCCTTTAACGTTCAGCAGATGCGTAAGTCTGACTTTAGGAAAAGTTCTGATGTGTCTAATCTACATGTGTGTGTGAGATTGTTATCAAGATGATTTTTTTAAATTCTCATTAAAGACGCAGGGTCATCTATGCGCGCACGAGGAACAAATTTGTGCCACGAAATTCACCACTCCATGCCTTTCTATAGAGCGGTGAATTTCCAGCGGCGTCGCCAGACTTTTCAAAGTGGGGGAGCCAAGGGGTGGCACAGCACATTGGAAGGTGGGCACACACACAAAGCAGCTTACATGTACATATATACATGTAGTTGTGCAAACCTCAAGTTTCACTTGGGGGCACAACGGAAGCACGACACTTTTTCGGAAGGGCACGTGCCCCGCCGCCCTTGGCGACGCCACTGTTCATTTCGTGGCACAAATTTGTTCCTCACATGCGCCTTTAACACTGAATAGCTTGATTCACATTTGTAAAATTATGATCTTTTTTGTTCACATTTTACACCAATCAAAAAAATCAAAGCAGTGTGTATTTCGTGAGACAGTATGAAAGTTCATGTATAATAGGCCACTAAAGACATTTCACACTGTTCATCAGGTGCTGCCAAATTCAAGTTTTAGTATAGATGTTGATTATGTGATGCATTATGGGACCGATCTTACAGTGTCACTTTCAAAATAAGTTACGCCTGGGAAATACTGTCCATTGCGAACTACTGTATGACTAAACATCGACGGCCCACCATATGACAGATTTTGATTGAATTGTATTCGTTGGACTGTTCACACTGTACAGATTACATCGGATTCAATGTCTCGTAGAGTCGGGGATAACTGTGGTAGTGTGTCTCTGGCGTTAGTTTTGGAAAGGCAGATTTAACCAGAATCAATACACAGTGCAAACATGATTTGTTTTCAGATTTGTGGTCGCAATGAAAATACTGATCTGTATGTACACAAGTACAGTACACAGACACTTAACTGAAGCAGAATGATAAATTTGAAACAAGATTCTTCATGTAAAATTCTCTTAATAAATTTCACCAAATTGTTGAATATCGTCACTTGCTGCCGACTACGTCCTTATTCAAAGAGCGAAAAGCACCGTCTTTATACCCATGCCAAGATTTATACTTCCTACATAAAACGTGTATTCACAACCTTTAATGGTTCAACATGTAAATAGCTGCCCAACGAAATTTGTGTTAAGTGGAATGTTTTTGTATGTACAGAAAGAATGTAAATAATATATTACTTTTAAAACAAAAGGCATTTTTTTCATCCCACCCTTTACGTGTTTATAATATGAAATTGATGTTCTTGTAATGTACTGTGTGTTTGTCCAGTCAGTTTTTGTATGTGTTGTCAAGTTCAGCATGGATTCAAGTTTGATTGATTAGGGTAGGCTAATTAGTACATGATTACACCATGGATGATGGCTCCATGATTGTTTCTACTGATGATGGCTCCATGATTGTTTCTACTGATCATGATTACCATTTCGGCATCATTATCCATCCAGTAGAAACAACCTCAATGTTGTGCACAATGGCAAATTAAATAAAACCCTGCTCGGCTAAGGTTTTTGCTGATGCTCGCAACGGTAATCTGGCAGTAGAAATAGCCGTGCATCATGTGCAAAATACTAGTATTTTAGATAACGGTTAAAGGCATCACCAAAAAGCATCTAATGCTGATGCCCACTGTAGATTAAACACACTTCTTGGCTATGACTGTACATGTACAGTATTCCTTCCAAATGCAGGGCTGTAGTGGAGTCTATCACACATGCTCACATCACAACCCTTCAAAAGCAGCACTATGGGAAAGAGTGTACGCTCCCCTGTAAAAATTGTTGCCTTGCACTCCCACTAGAAATTTTACAGAGAAAAAAGTTGGATCTGAAAGACATGGGTCTTAAATGTATGTCAAGGCGTTCTTTTGTGTGTGTTAATAATGTACTTATAACAGGACTCGTAAAAGACGTGTAATGGACTCAACTACCGTCCTGTACATGTGTACAGGCATTCTTTTCAGAATTTGAAAATTACATTTTCATTGTCGAGTACTACGTTCAAGTTGACTTTTACCTAGTGCAGAAATTGTTAATGTCATAATTGCAGCTTGCATTCAGGATGGTGTAGAACTCCAAGTTGAGCAAGCAGATGTTTTGCCACTTTTTCCATCCAGCAGGTGTAAAAATATAAAATCACACATGTATTTTTATTTAGGATATCAAACAAAGGTGATACTTTTACTTGGAAAGGGTTATGTAGTCAAACTTGTATGAACAAAAGTGGCATCATGTGGAGTGTCTTGGTCCAAGGAAATCGGCACTAAGAGGGAACGTTTAAAGTACGAGTAGACAAGTGGTACAGTAAAACTTGTCTTTTGACCATATCAAATAGCTTTCATCTTGGTCAACAATGTAAGCACAATATGCAACCATGCGTGTCCTTACTGAACAAAGAAACTACCCTACAAGATGGCAGCTATTCGATACGGTCTATAGTGGCCTTTTTTAAACGGTCCTGAGGGTGGCCACGAAAGACAATTTATAGTGCAAGTTATAAATTTACCAAGTACATGTACCTGCTATTAAATGCAAAAAGACTCTGAATTTTTAGTAAGGTATTGTATGCAACGAGGAATGTTTCATTCATGTTAATCAACGAATACTCGTCAGTTACAATGAATTATAGTAAGTTTATTACCATGACAAATTAAACTTATTTGGCTTTTTCAAATTTCTGAGATTTTTGTAGTTGGATTTTTGGTCAGTATTTTTGATGCCGCATAAGGAGAAAAAAATCTGGTAAGTCAATGTAAACGTTCTTGGATGTACATTTGTACTTGACAAGTATGTGTGCCAAACTGTTTTGATACAAATGCCATGTTTTGTAGCTTTGTCTTTATTAATTATTGTACTGTACCCATCTGCTCAAAACATGGATGGAGTTGCTGTATATACTGCACATAAAACATGAACTTCACGTTCAAATGATGACTAACATTTTGTCTTCTGGGTATTCATCTTTCCTGGCAAAAAAATATGATTAACTTGTGAAAATAGTTATTTTGCATTAACTTCAAATTCAATTAAAGTATATCCACCATAAGGAAATTGCTGATAAAACATCTTTAATTTATTTTATTTTCATTCAATTAAACACGGCAACATTTTGCTTATTGTAGGATTTTAACAAATTCACAAAAAAAGTCAATTCCTTGAGGGAAAACCCGATGTGTTATATTTGATATACATGTAACAATTTTTACCAATTGGCTGGAAGAAGATTTTTTTCCATTTCGTTATTTTGACAAATTCACGATGAGTATTATCGGGATCCCTGGTGCACCACGGTCATTATAAATTACATTATAAATTAAATCTTGGTTTTCCACGAAATAAATCACAGATATCTGATGATAATAAGTCATGAAAATATTTACAACGTTTGGTTTCGATGTGGAAGCTTGAACATTCAAAATATCAACCCAAATTTCAAGAATTATTCTACGACGCGCCAGCCATTTTTGCTGAGTCATGCATGAGTACACACGACTCGGAGGTCGGGAGCAGTTGGTGCCACCATCTAGGTGCACCAATGCGCTTTTGGGCGAGCACCAGGGATCCCTGGTGCCGCGCTCGAAAGCAGCACATGATTTGCCAGATAGTCTGGTGCTAGACTCACTCGTACGCCATAGCACGAGGACTCTCGGATTTTTGAAAATCTATCACGTAACTTGTCTATTCTCGTATAGCTAACTGCTATTGCATACTTCATCCAGTGATTATATATCAAATGTCTACTTGAGAACGTTTCAAGTGGACCGTTTCGGTGTGGGGCGTAGCCTTTAGTCAAGGCGTCTGTGGCGAGGTTTGTTTTGTGCAGGTTTTGCTAGCGCTTGAGGAAAGACTAACATTCATACTGCATACTGTTCGCCACGAACGCCTTTACCGAAGCGTATTTGTGACCTTCGTGCTGAATAATTCAACAGCAACGGAGGTGGTGAATTATTCAGAAATTGTAACCAACAAGCGGCGGCGAGCTTCTGGACCATCTCTCGATTGATAGCACTACGTCTTAACCACTAGACTACCAAACGACTCGACAATCCGTAAATTTTCTTCCTTATATCCTTTTATTTAATAACTCTTGAAGGCGCTATATAGAAAATATGAATATTAATTTACAATGCACCAATCAAACGCCTCGATGAAGCCCCATAGCGAATATGTGGTACGGAAAAAAATATCGCCGCCAGGCCACTGCACTACACGCATCACACACACGCATATGTAGGCGCACGCGATGCACAAACAGCCGCTGCTGGTTTGCGATCACGTGCAGGAAAAGATGGCGCTTGCTGAGGGATTAGAGTTGTACACGTCTGTTTGGTCACTCGCTGCAGTCACACACGTAGTCTTGATGCAAGACCGAATTTACTGTTGGAGTTCGCGATTTCCACATATACGCACTGTATGAGGGCGTACCTACACTCGCGACGAGTTCGATAACCTTTATGGAAGCACATGAATAATTAAATTGCAAGGTTAACAATTATGGGCGCCTGGGTAGAAGACTGAAAGCGGTGCCTCCACAAATAGGTCATGTAGGATGGTAACTTGGTAAAATTAAATGTGTATGTCAAATATTTCAGATTATTTCCGAAGATTTCTGAGCCATCGAGATTTAGGCCAATAAACTGTTCAACACACGATCAAGCTACGGCAACAAGCAGTGTCTTAATTTCACCCGGTTTTTTTTTTCATTCAAAAAAAAATGTACAGCTTGAAAGATTATTTTTCCGAACCGGCGGGTTTTAAACTTGCAAATAGGTTCAACTGTGGCCTCGATTATCTGTGGAACAGTACCTATCATTTGCAATGTCCTATACATTGTATTTCCAACAAAATCTCTAAATTGCCGTGTCGAAATCGTAAGGTTTGCCGAGGGCATTACGATTTTCCCAGCCCGCGGCTTCCCCGTGCAGTCATGTCACGATGTGAGGACACAGGGGACTAGACATCGTGCATACATGCATAGTAAGCAGGCGACAGTGCGCTAGCTCTGCACACATTATACAAAACAGGTGCGCGCGCGCACGGCGCTGTCACTACTAAATTCCCTAGACGTTGTTATTGACTGTGTCGCGGCGATCGGTTTTCGGGACGAACGCTAGTCTTGGCTCAAGACTACTCTAGTGGATATTGGTTTGTGTACGCGTTGGCCATTCCCAGTAGTGCGCCCTCTTGCAGCACTAACTGACCAGCCCTTTGCTCACTAGAGTAGTCTTGGGAATCTCTCCCGGAAGTTCAGCATTGGGGGCGGTACCGTTTTATGTAAACAGCTGCACAGGGTTTTATGATGGCACACAAGGGACATGGCATATACCACAGATATCTTTGCAATATTTACAATGTTGAAATTATCTTCATAAACAAATGTTTTTTTGCGATGTCATACGCCTTTGCAAACATGTTTGTAAATATATTCGCAAACATTTGCCAAGAAACTTATGCCACCGAAAATATTAGTGAGGTTTCGGTGTGCACGGTTAGTGATTACGACTACGATTAGCCAAACCTCCATATCGTTACCTTTCGCTGTCCGTTTTTTCACTAAGGTGTAGAGGCGTTGCTATCAGTGTAAACAACAAAACAACACTTGGGATATTTGTGTAAACGCCACAAGTACGCACAAATCGATGACGTAAAATTCACTAATAGTCGTCGTTTTGCCTAACCGTATGCGACCGAAACCTCCCTATTAAGGCTCGGTCCCACAGGCCTCGATAACGAAATCGCCTATAAAAACAAGAACGATATATCGTTTACGCAGGTCACACTGGTGCGAGAAAGGAACGAAAAATCGTTGGGCATTTTTATCTGGTCTAACATCTTCTAACTCATGACGAAACGTTCTTTCAATTGACGTTTTCAATTCGACGTTTTTAGACCTTGTGAAAACTGACACCCCCTAGCTGAAGTCAAGGAGTAATAAACGCATCGTTATTAAAATTTAAAGCTCCCCCATACTACCTTATTATACTACAGTGTATTAGTAAATTTGTAATTCATCTTGAGTATGGAAATAAAGTGAACTGAACTGAACAACTGATAATTATATATTCACTGGTTCAGCCGCATGGGTATTTTATTTATAAATCCTCCTGGGACGAGACCAAAATGACAACGCCAGCATTTTTTTAGTCAAACTGTGATCCACACAAAATAAAACATTCAGTAACATCACTGGTAGTATTTAGACAATTGTATTCAACTGTTTCACTGAATGGTCTTACATTATAGCCTTGATACTCAAATTTAACCAATCAATATTATATACTAATCCGAATTCAAAAGTTGTATTGCTTGTTCGCACTCCAGATACCAATTTTTTCAAGACCCTGACAATAGCAAATTTGCCTTTGTAGTGAAAATACCTTGTTTAGAATGACAAATAGTGCTAAACTATAATTGTCAAACGGCAAGTACATACACTTTGAATGTCATCTGCAAGCTGGGTCTCAACAAAATCACTGTACAAATGGAGAAAGATGGAGTAATTCCTGATCCTGAAAAACTGCATTCGGCATAATTGCCGTTTCTGAAATAAAATTACAACAGAAATACTCGAGACACGAATGATAATTTTAACCCATTATCCCCATGTAACTAAATTACTAATTTATTTCTTTAACACTTTAGAAGCATATAGTATCTGATGTAACTAAGATACCCAACCTAACATTTTTGGACCTCTGACTTTAGGAAAGATCCTTAAATATAAACCTTCCTTTTGTAATAAAATAGCTAAGATCCTTAAAGTTCCTTTTGTAATAAAATTAAAATGTGAAGTAAAGTTATTCCAAATACTTGATCTAAAGTATTCACCTTTAATTGCTTTCATGCATAATTCGATGGATAATTATTTGATCAATCTTAAATTTGATTTCTACCCTGGAGGTACAGTCAAACCTGCTGTTAAGGCTAGGGATGAGATGTTTAACAGGTTAGCCGTTTAACGGAAGGAAAATGAAAAACCGGTTTTGCCAAACATTTAATTAAACGAAACCCAATGTTTAAGAATTTACAATAGTTTTCAGAGGGTTATTTGTAATGACTTCTTGAAATTGAAATACATTTATATGGGGTCGTAGTAAAATTTTGACGATAAAGGTTCAACGATTAATTTGAAGGCACGGGGGGATTGTGTGCATTGCAATTAGCAAATGCATCTATAAACACCAGCAACAATCCTTGGTGTCGGTTAACCGACACTTAAAAGAATTGCAAACCGGTTTTTGAATTACCTGTAAATTCCCATCCCTAGTTGTGGCCACCCGTCTTTGGTCTCAAATGCCATTTGTAAAATGCTTAAAGGAGCGTATTCAGATTTTTCTGGAAAATAGATTTTGTTCTAACCTACCTGTCATATAGAATACCCCCCGCTCCCCCAAAAATTGGAAGAAAACAGACAGATTGCAATCTTTAGGATGTGGAAGCAAAAGGTTTGGTGTAAATCACTGCACTGCTTTACGTAACTGGATAAAATAGTATAACAAATATCAGTGTTTTTGAAAATAAATGGATTGCACAAAATTTCAGAGTGGTAGTGAGACAAATGATATGGTATCAAAAAATAGGGGGAGGGGGTTGAAAATGTGATCTGAACATGCTCCTTTCAGTAACCTGATGGCAGCGGTAATAATGGTAACAGCGCCTTGAGCGCCCTGCAGGGTGGATATGTGCGCTATACAAATCTCATCATTATTATTATTATTATTATAACCTCTATAAAGAGGCCACATATGTATAGTGGCCAGTTTTTTACGGTCCCGAGACGAGGGTGGCCACTATAGACAGGTTTCACCGTAGTGGCCTGATTGCCATCATTATGGCATTGAAAATAACTGTCCATGCTATCGGGGTGATGAGATTGTTTGCCTTCAAGATATTCGATTATTGACCTATTCACATCTAGACTGTCACTTTCCCATCCTCTCTTCCTGGCTTGGAGTCTGCACATGATGATGCATAGGGTGAATGTTGGCATCACTGGGGGCAATTGTACCATAATCCTGGTCATCATCATGAACGTCATTTAGCACAGTGTCAAGTTCAGCATCCACAGCCAGTTGGATGTTGCTTGGAGAGTCCTACATCATTAAAAGAATAATGATGTGAATAATTTTAAACAATTGTCATACGTCACTAAAAAGTTCAAACAAGGTTTAAAAGCAAAATCTAAAGTTGAAGCAGTTATTCCGAAAGCCACTGGACGTAGATAACAATGTACCAATTTTGAACAGCCTGCTAATATTTTCTTGTTAGCACTGGCGTTTTCAAAGTGGAGGTCGATGGGTGAAACAACAAGTTATTATGGTATACACGTACACTTACACATAATCATTTAATGGAGTTTTTCAAAAAATCAAATCTCATTTCGGGGGTGGGCACAAAGAGGTAGCACAAACTTTTTGGGGGGCCGGGGGGGGGGGGGGGGGGGGGGCAGGGGGAATAGGGCATGCGACCTCCACCAGGCTCCCCTTCCCCTTGGTTATGCCTTTGATTGGTAGTTTCAGAATTTAAAGAAAAGTCACTTCAACACACCAATGAAAACCTGAAATGACAGGATTTATCAAGATTTATGTTGGAACAAAACCAAGTGCATATGAAAATCCTAAAATTAAGAAAACTTACTGTATGTTTGAGATGTGGCCCAGGGGAAGCTCAATATGTCAGCAAATTTGTATTTCGTCAAGACCTCTTTGTTGCAACACCACGTCTGGACACTGATTTATTCTTCTTGTGGTACATGTAGGCATGCATCCCTTATTTATATTTCTCCATGTTTTCTGTGAAACTTCACCTGAAATGAAAAAAATAGGCCTACATTTAATGTAGCTGTCATTCTTCAAGTGACAAAAAGTTTTGCTCCCGTCAGCTGTACTAAAAAAAAAAACAATTTGATATTGAAGTTTAATGCATCAAATTTCAAGTAACAGGACAAGTCGTACATTTGTCAACTTGTAGCTCTACCAACTCGTACCCTCGGGTCAAACATTTTATGCCGACTTGTACCAAGGACATGTGCTTTAGCCAACTCATACATGTATATTATAATATGTTACATGTAAGTAAACTTGTACCATGGCCTATCAAAAAAGTCAAATCGTACCCTAATGACAGCGCGCCCAGCTGAAATGATTAGCTTATGTCATGCTTTACAATCATCTTGAGATTGCAGCAATTCCGACAGAACTTTCCCCTAACATTCCAGCTGTCACCATGATTAAGTCAAACATAACTACATGTATAAGTTGTTGTACGGTGCATGTTGTCTTAACTGAAGGTACGAGTTGGCAAGGGTACGAGTTGGCACGGTTACGTACAGCAAAGGTACAAGTACGAGTTGGTGAAGGTGCGAGTTTTCTGAAAAGCAAATTTCCCAGGATGGGGCACAAAAACGTGACCATTTAATATCATCATGCTAAGCCTTGGGGAGACGTGTGGGAGAATGGAAGGAGAAACAAAGTTTCTACATAACTTTTTATAGACTGTTCGTGATGAGAAAGTTATGTCCTGTCCACATGCGCTACATACATTTGTAAATTCATAATGATTGCAGGCGCTATGCGCATGCATGCATGCGTACGTGCACAAAAATGTGTGCAAACAAAACAGCGGTCGGTCCGAGCCGATTCTCGCTGATGCGCAACAAAAACACAAGATTTTTCAATAAAACGAAGTACTCACCACTAAACCCAGGTGCACTGCCGATGTCTCTCCAAATGTCTGTCTTCTGATGAGCGTTTTAGAAGTTTTAATCCGTCTTATCATACAAAAATGTGTTCTTTTCTACCTCCAAAACAAGATTTTTGTCGTCCATTTTTCTTTTCCTTCCAAGCAGCTGCAAAAGCGACGTCATTGCAATGGTCGCGCCTGATTGGCCAGAAGACAAATTCGTCCGATAAAAATCGCTCCAGAACGCGAACGATTCATCCGATTTCGATCGTATCGGTTTTGGACCATCGGAATCGTTATCGTTGTAGTGTGACCATCTGCGTCGGATAAGCACGGTGACGATGTATTTTTCGTTTTCGTGTTCGTTATCGTGTTCGTTATCGAGGCCTGTGGGACCGGCAGCCGATTTCACGAAACTTTACGCAATTGCGCAAGTCCACTTACGCCATAAGTTATTGCGCAAGTAATGGCGTAAGTGGACTTGCGCAATTGCGTAAAGTTTCGTGAAATCGGCTGCGGGCCTTTAGCAACGATAAAACGGTCATGTTCGATGATTCTTGTAAGCCGCCTTATATTTTTCAAACCATTCGAAGCGCGTGCACGCGGTGTATTTGGGTCGCGCTCGCTGCATTCTGAAGCGCTGCTGTATTTGGGTCACTCGCTGATTGGTTCCCTAGGAAAGCCTAGGCAAAAACAAAGAAAAAGTTAAACCTTCCGGGAGAGATTCCCAAGACTACTCTAGTGAGCAAAGGGCTGGCCAGTTAGTGCTGCAAGAGGGCGCACTACTGGGAATGGCCAACGCGTACACAAACCAATATCGACTAGAGCAGTCTTGGGCCAAGACTAGACGAACGCACGTTCAAAACAAAAACAACGTCTAGAGCCTAGACTAGGCGAGCCAGTGCAACGAGGAAGATAGCTTTGTCCGTGGACAATGTGCATTTGCCTCACATTGTTTGCCTGCTGATCGATCGACCAGCGGGTAGGCTTAAGTGCTAGCAACGCAGCGACTATAGCCCCGCGAGCAGTGCTTCGGGAAAACCCTCAGCCCTGTCGTCTAATGTACTCCAAATCTGTGGCAAACTCACGCAAATGAAATTTGTCCCATGGCTCTGATATTTGCTCAATAGGTGCACTCACCCCAGTTTGCAAATATTCCGAAAAGTACGCATCGATCCGATGTCTAGTTTCGTGGGGAAAGTTTGAGACCCCGTGCAATGAAATACCGACTTTCACCAAAAGTCAAATGCGCGAGAGCGGAGAGGTCAACACTAGACTGGTTCCACATCCTCAATTTACTTCCCTTCGTCGTAAGATGAAGGGAAGTAAATATGAGGACAGCGAACCAGTCTAGATTGTGTTGACCTCTCCGCTCTCGCGCATATAGTGAAAGTCGGTATTTTCTTTCTCCATTCTTCCGAAAGAAAACGTTTTCTTTTCTATATTTCCCTGATGTGTTAAAAACAGTTATAAATGAAAGATACAAAGCCAAATGTTTGGAGCACATTTGGGAAGGTGGAGCATGCTCACCTCGCTTTATTCAACAACATATGTCAAATTCGCGTAAACACATCACTCTCTTAATATCTGCTTTATAATGGTACGTTCACATTCGGAACGACGTTATAAACTCTCATATTCCCAAAGCTGACGAGGGAAGCAAACTGGCAATTACAATGTCTGCACCTTGTCGAAATCAGTTTTTTATTTAGTTAGGTGAATGAGCAGACCGTCAGATGGTACAATCCTTGCGTCGGATGCCGAGGTGACTGAAGCGAAGAAAAACCCCGCATAACCAATGAAACAAATGAACAGCACACGCACAGATCAGCTAATGACGTGGCCGTGGTAAAGGTATGTCCGAAGATACTTGTTCTTTCCGGTTCGGTGGCGAAGCCGTAAGTCTGTCGTAGCCTTGGATGGCGGTCTTGACGATTGGGTCGTCTGTTTGTCGGCGACGGTAGTCCTGCCATGCCTTGGCTAATGCCTATGATTCCCGATCCCAACGCTGCCAAGCTAGCTGATTTGTAGGTTTTAACTGTGGATTGGGCTTTGGCATGGCTGAAATGAGCAAGGCTGGGAGTTGGTCTTCGGCCACACGTTGAAGACTGGGATCGGCGATGTTGCGAGCTATTTCCTTCCATGCCTCTGAAAAACAAAAAACAAAATACAACCAGAAAGACTGGCAAATAGCACAAATTGCTACGAGAACCAAAAAGGTTATTGAAACAAATGCCAAAACGGCTAATCTATGAACCGAACGCAAAAATTGCGACGTCAACTCGGCGCCCAACACCAGTCTGGTTGCCGGAACCAGCACTCGGTGGCCACGAAAAAAAACCCGAACTTGTGGAGGAAACGTGAGCGTGACGTGTTGGACGAAGGTCACGCCCCCTTGCTCCGAGTGACGATAACCACGGTTTCAGAGGGAGGGAGGGAGGGTGTGGGTGGGTAAGGCGAGGTATAGCTGCTCAACCGAGACTGACTCGAAAGAAGCAAATAGCCCAATATATAGGCATGAACACAAAAACTTGTTATGTAAGCGCGCGCTTTAAATAGCGCGCTACACCTGTCGTACAATACCGAAAAGAAAACTCACTTCATCGCACGGAGGGTCTCAAACTTTCCCCACGATTTCACCGAAACTAGACATCGGATCGATGCGTACTCTTCGGAATATTTGCAAACTGGGGTGAGTGCACCTATTGAGCAAATATCAGAGCCATGGGACACATTTCATTTGCGTGAGTTTGCCCCAGATTTGGAGTACATTAGACGATAGGGCTGAGGGTTTTCCCGAAGCACTGCTCGCGGGGCGCGATATTTTTTTCCGTACCACATATTCGCTAAGGGGCTTCATCGAGGTGTCTGATTGGTGCATTGTAAATGAATATTCATATTTTCTATATAGCGCCTTCAAGAGTGATTAAATAAAAGGATATAAGAAAGAACATTTAAGGGTTTGTCGAGTCGTTTGGTAGTCTAGTGGTTAAGACGTAGTACTATCAATCGAGAGATTGCAGGTTCGAATCTCCTTTGAGTCGTATTAATTTTGTTCACTATTAATTGAGGAAAGAGTGTGGTATGGTGTGGGGTTATGTTGAGGTAGTTATCATCTCATCTCAGCCCCGATGTACTGTAACATCAAGTCAAACAACGTGACACCAGGACTATGTTATCTTGTTTTATTCTGGGATAGCTGCAGTCACATACGCCCACTTTAAGTACAATGTCATGTGATTTGTACTATAATGCGAGGACAAAGTTTGCATTGAAAACGAAGAAAAGTGACATAATTATACTTTAGCCGCGATGGCTCTATATGTAGCACCTTAAAGATTCATAGCAAAGGATAAATGATAATTTGTTAAAATAATAGCTTTCTGTGCATGTCGCCGGTTGCAACCGGTTCTCCTCCTCCCGACGTGTGATACAGAACCCGCTTCCGATGCCTCTCCGATCTATACGTGCTTGTCCTAGGAAAAGGTGCGTATCGCAACTGACACGTACTAAAATGTCAATCAGCTTTCTGTAGGTCGTATAGTGCACGAGATTTGTTTTATAGCTGTGGCACATGCAGCTTAAAGGCATGTTCGCAATGGTAAACTTCTATAGTGGCCGGGTAACGCATGCGTAGTGCCCATCCTGTGAAAATTGTCCTTGTCCGAGATAATGGAGATTCCTTTAACAGAACGTGATGCGATAAAGTCGGCAAAATAATGAAAAAGACATGCAGACGAATGTCAGGTGTATGAGGATTCATGTTGGCCACTCTCGACGAGGATTAGTCTAATATTTGACAGCTTCTCACCCAAAAGGAGTCTTGAGAACTTTAGGATTAACGATGGCTTGGTGCGTGCTGTCCAGGACTGATTCAATGAAGCTTAATTGGTAAGGGAACCATACTGGCCGACTTGTGTCCATCTGATGGTGCGGATTGCAAGGCTAGTCTGGTGGATGAAACCTGAAGACGCGGCGAATGCCGTTTTCACTCCGTTGGTTTCGCTGCGAAAACTCGAAGCCTTATGACTTCCCGCGCGGATTGCGTGCGGCTTACAGGCTAAGGGAAATCACCAGCCCGTGCGCTTCGATAATCGTCTACTTTTCAGCTCGTATCGACTTGAAGGTGCTTTCAAATGACATTCTTCAAAATGCTCTGAAAGTAAAAAACAAAACTTTAGGGAAGGAACAAATTAAGTTTTCATACTGGCGTGTACGAACACCCACACGTACCAACGCTGCCTAACTGGCTTGATCGACTGGTCATAGACACTCGTGGTCTGCAGATGTCACTCGTGGACATCGACTGCCTAACTGACTGGTCATAGGCACTCGTGGTCTGAATATGTCACTCGTGGACATCGACTGCCTAAAAGCTATAACTGGCTTGATCATCGACTAGTCATAGACACTCATGGTCTGCGGCTATCACTCGTGGACAAAACTAAACACTTTATCATACTAGCATGTCCGCTATTGTCGTTTAAAATCACTCACTCAAGACTGCATGTTTCGCAGATGACCATTACAGACAGCTGTTGCGGAAATGTCAAAGTGTTGTTTTTTTTTTTTTTTTTTTTTTTTTTTTTGACGAACACCCATACGTGCAAACATGCTAACAGCCTTGCTTTGTCGACTCACCATAGACGCTCGTGGTCTGCAGATGTCACTCGTGGACATGGCGATTATACACAAAGCAAACCCGTCATCAAGAGCTTGCAGTTCGTTACATTTCCGAAAACAAATCCGTGACCGTTACATCCAACAAATTCAAAGTTTCGGTAGCTTTGCAGCTTATTTACTTGCATAACCAAAAAACTCAAAACATAAAGAGAGGCGGCGCGCCCAAATGTTTTGTATGCTCAATTTACAATAAAAAGTGCAAATGCCGACTTCACAGCCGGGGTACAAAAAATGTAATCGGGAAGGTCTCTTATGATTTGAATGCATGTATTCTGTGCGATAAAGAATTATAGGGAAAAAATCTCCATGTCTCTTGGTCAAATGAACCCCATGTGTTATGGAGCACGACAAAAATCCTAATGTTTTCAAACAAGCACATTAAATCGTTTCACAACTAAAGGCAGGTTTCCTTGCCAAATTTATCCTCTCTGAAACAGTGTCATATAATCCAAACCGCGCATACGCTGCGCTCACTCGGATTTTATGGTAAACACAAGGCAGAGCAACAGGCCCCCAATCATAAGCTCAATGCAAATGGTTCAGTAATAATAGAGAAATCAGCAGGCAAACCTAAACCCTGACCCTGCGTACGGCCACCCTCACATCCAACCTCTAATGACACCTCGCAAACTGTGGATGCGATTAATGCAATTGTACTCTTAAATTGCGTAATTCGAAATTCATATTCTGGAGCTGTCCGAGTGTGCCCGTTGACTCAGGCCTAAATGCTACAGCATGATGTAAACTATATTTCAGTTCACGACTTATAGTCTTAGCACGAGTTCGTCCTCTAGATCTGTGCATACATTAATATGCTCGAGGATATACACAACTGCAATATGACAATTCTCAGAATGGTCGGTATTTGAATAAATGTCAGTACAGTACTGCAGTTGCAAGGTCTAAAGGGCTTACCCTTCATACATGTATCCAGGCTGTGTTGCTCGAAGCGCAACTGGGCAAATTAGTTAACCGAACAGAAAGAATGTTCGCGTGAACATGCTCCACGAGATTCAATCTGCCTATACATATATATATACTTGCTAAAAGTTTGGGAAAAATTCCCAAGCACTCTGAAGAGTGTAATGAAAATGTAATTGTTTTCTTTCGTCCGACTCAATAACCACTAAAAGGTGTTCAAATTTTTAATGGAAAATCAATTTAGGAGTGGAAAACAATATCTCGGTCTCGACCAGAGTACGGAATTCGTGCAGAAAACATGAGGGAAAACAGCCCTCTGTAATATAGCATTATAAAGGTTCAGACGTTCGGAATAAGAAAAATAGCACTGTCGAGGCTTTATGTTTGGAGACTCAGACGTTACTAATTAGCACGCTCATGGTCGAAGACAAGCCGTTTTGGATATCAAGAACCACTATACTTACGTTAACAGCACAGATGTTTTTTATTAATTTATTTGTTTTCATTATAGACGTTTTCAAAAATAGACAAGCCGTATTTTTTGTATGGACTGGTTTCATAGTAATAATGCATCGAAAGCGGAGCTAAAACTATACGGCGGCCATGTAGTTTCGTTCTCATATCATGCGTACATGTACATACATGTATGTATGCCTATAGGCCCCTCACAATTACAAATAATGCCTGGACTCAAATTGATAAATTCATATTCGTATTCGTTTTCTGCCAACGACACATGCAGAGTCTCAGTATAGCTTCAAATAGGTAGTTTAAACTAAACGGGTACTTATCTTAGATTATTGCTGACGTCCTCTCGCACAAGTAGATTGAAGTGTCCAGCAAGAATTCAGTAGTTGACCTCGGAGTGAAATACCCCTGCTTTATTTGGCCACGCGTTTGACCAGATTTCGTTGACTCGGTTTACTGCGACCCCATTAGCTGGCAACTTGCGTGTTCCCCCGCAGTGAAAGCTTGAAATTAGCAAATTTGTCCGGTTGTTTAGTATCGAAGCAAACGACATAAAAAATACGGGGAAGAGAGAAACCTAAAGTGAACGGTGTGTGACGCTGTGACTGCCTGCGAATGACTTGCAACCGCCCATGCAAGTGTACCACATTACACGGCGCATTCTACGCACCAGTACACCACAATCAAACCTTTAGACCTTACGTAACACCCACCAACAGGTGCTCTCACACTTACGATGAGATAACAATTCTCTTATTATTGCATGCCGAAGAGAATTTATAAGACAAAACACATCAGTATGCAACATATGCATAGGGGTTAAACCAATCAAAAGCAATTTTCGCTAAACAGCGGTACGGAAAAAAATATCGCTCGCGGGGCTACGCAGCGACATGACTGTCGGTCCAGTGTGTATGTACTCTAGGTACCAGACCGACACAGAGCTGCAGTGAATTATGGAAATTAGATGACGTTACGCATTTCACCGTGTCGAAAAAAGGTTAGATTGGTTCCCGATCCCTATAGATTGGTTCGCTTATTGCGAAAATATAGGGATCGGTAAAGGGCAGCCATGACGGGCAGAATTCTGCCCGTCACGTGGTTATTATTATTATTATTATTTTAGTAAGTGCACAGATTTTGCATTGACATTTGTAAATTGGCCGTGCGTGTCGAACCATGGAGGTCTTTTCCTACCTCCATGGTCGAACATATCCAATTATGTAAATAAAGTACATTGCCTAAAGCAAAGGGCTTGGCAAATTTTTTAATATAAAAAACACAATGCGCACGCGCAAAGACGACTAATTACAGATCAAGATGAAGCGCCCTTTACCTGTCCTTATATTCTCCTGTGTGGAATATGTGGACGGGAACCAGTCTAGAAAAAAGGTATGCCAGGAATTCGCTCGGTATTTTGCGAGCGATTTATACGGAATAGTAAAGACTGTCTTACTGTATTTCAGGTGCGCCCTCTGGCGGCCAATGGTGAATAGTCTATGTACCGGTACGTCGTGTATCGCGCGCCAAATAAAAGGCATTCCTGCCTAAACGCGGCACCACTGCACATTTAGCATACACTACATTAGACTGGTCCCCTGTCCATGTGCACTACGCTGCTCTCGCTATACAAGGACAGGCACACGCCGAGCAATAACCACGGGTGATTGGTCGTTGAATTAAATATATGCATGATCTATTTTTAGAGTTTGCTCAACGGCGAGTAATCGTTAATTTTGTCGCTGGGTTTCGCATATCCTATTCAATCTTTGCCATCCCTTATAATTCTGTAATTTTGGCAGTGGTATACACTCGTCAACGCCCAGGTTTGTCCTGATACATTACTTTTTACTTGAAATGGCGCCGTTTGCCGTATTTTTAAGCCGCCAAACATCAATATCACCAGGTGTGCGGCCGTTGTTCAAAAGAGGTTTTCATCCCATCAAAAAACTCGACAAAACATGACAGAAACCCCATCGAATGATATGAATGACATGGTTGGATAGAGCTATTTGTTCAACCTTGATTCCAACCGAAACCAGTATGCTTATTTGGTCCTGGCAGCAATTTTACAGGCATATCTTCTGCTGTCGATGGAAAAATACCACTGCTGCCGCCGCTGTTATTTTCCAAACATTGAATACAGGGCCACCGTGAGCTACACCTTTTTGAAAGCAGCGGAAGCGAGGTGAGACGACATGACGGTTCAAGCAAAGTCACGCGAGAATTGTCGAGGATTTGCCCTCGAAAAAATATTCCTCTGACATCACAGCTACTCGTACGTCGCGTTAGAAAGTAACGCGAGTTTAATTTGGTCTCGCGAGAAATTAGCCCGGGTGATATTCGGGCGGGAGTTGTACGACACTCTATCCTTGCCTCAGGAAAATTGAAAAACAATTATCAAAATGTCACGTACCGTAATTAACTATAGAAATGTAAAAAATTAACAAAAGAGACAATTGTTGGTCTATACGCCTTACCAGCCGTCGCGCGATTACGTATCATGTGTTTGTAAATAAAGGTGGCGTTCGATATGTGTCGACACGTGTTTAACCTTGTTTTCCCAGACTCATCACACCTAGCATGATGTCTACTGAGGTCAGCGCTGACTCGAAGAAGCAACTCGAACGCAACTACATGTATGGTTGGTTTCTTCAACGTCCGCATATAGTGCTGTTTTATCGCCGAAAAGACGCGAAAAACTGAGAG
Organism: Henricia sp. BOLD:AAB3569; assembly: GCA_037783545.1. NCBI lineage: Eukaryota > Metazoa > Echinodermata > Asteroidea > Spinulosida > Echinasteridae > Henricia > Henricia sp. BOLD:AAB3569. The sequence goes on from JBBELK010000757.1 coordinate 773,418, forward strand.
ATTCTAGGGCTGGTTATAAAACTAACTCACAATATCATGTGATTTATCCGAACCAGAAATCTGGTTTGGATAAATTTTATCACATGCTCTTGATTTAATTGTTTTAAAAATGCTCAAAAACGTGAAAATTTGATGGTTTCTTTTCAGGGTCTATAGTTTATTTCGGAAAGACTTTTAGAATAATGTATGGGTCTATTATTTCGAGCCCAAAATAGCCCAACAAAGCCGGTGTGTTCGTTTAACATACATATAATACCATATAATTAGTATTGAGCACAAACATTGGCTCAGTAGCATCTTTTGCTAACAATCTTGATAAAACTGGGCCCCGAGGACATTCCTAGAAGGAACACATGTTACAGAGATATACGTACAGTATGTACACGTTGCTTAAAGGCACATATCAGCATCTCGCAAGGCAGTTAACCATAGTAAATTCGTCCCAGTGTGTCAGGGTGGATCCCAATGTTGTAGCCGATCAACATGAGCAGGTTGATTGATGTTGCCTGTTGAATACAGATACTGATGAATACATGTAGTTTGTCCGGTTAAATTACCATATATGTATACGTACCTAATACATTTATTCATTTAGAATTAAACTACAGTCCCGTTCTCACCATCCTCTTGCAACAGTGCCCCTTTAACGCACTCCCTAACTCCTGCAGAGTAGAAATTCCCTGAGATCTCAGGATGCGTTCCGACTGGTCCATTCACCTTCACTTGTCCGAAGTTATTTGCTGTTTGTGCACATGCACAGTACACGTGCAAACACTCGGATCCACTACACGTTAAATGTGCAAGCATACATGTATAGTTAACTACATGTAATATAATTCCCAGCTACCTGGAATTAGATTACAATGCATGCGCTTTAAGAAGCAAGCTTTCCCAGCTACACATACATGTATTAGTTTACATGTATGCATGTAGGCGCACTTGAAGCAACTTGGGTGTATAGCACGAATAATGCATAGTACACAACAGCACCACGAGGGCACAACGCGCACATGAGCTGAATGAAAAGATGGTAGCACACAACATTTACTCATTTCATCCTTAATTTTCCTGCGGTCTACGATTCCCAACTGGGGAAGAATATATACGAGGTACGGTAAAACAAGTAACATTATTTTGGTGGATGGTCGATACATATAGTAAACTCTCGTTATAACACCCCCTGATACACATCCTGAGATCTCAGGGAATTTCCACTCTGCAAAGCGACGTGACAATACCCTGAGGAAATACACGCAAATCTGTGGAGCGAGCCGGCTGTTGTCTTGAGCCAACTCACGCCCGAGTCATTTTGATGTAATTTAATCAATTCGGTCATGTTATGCCGAAAATAAACAATTTCTATACTTTCCAGAAATTGTATTGGGTTCCGTTCCTTATGACTGTCCCATTCCTACCAAACTTTCAAACGACGAACCTTATTTACTCCGCAGTTTTTCAAATTAATAACAGGGATGCATGCTGACGAATGTAATGGAACGGATTCCCCAGTATGCTTTAAATAGCAGCCAATCGCCGACGCGGACAACGGCCAGCATTACCGAGTACATGTATCACATGCATGCACGGTGTTTACAATCTGCGTTTGAATGCATTTGAATGCCTGCAATCGTGCTGCATAATGCACTGCAAGCGTCCTGATTGGTCTAGCAGAGGCGACAATATTTCTGTCGCTAGTCCCACCGCCAAATGGGGCCTTTTTCAACAGGGCCACTGTACGCAGGAGTTAGGGAGTGCGTTAAAGGGGCACTGTTGCAAGAGGATGCCTGATACAAAGCTCTTCTCGATATATAAAGTCCCAGCCATTATTCTCTGCATTGTGTATGCACTGGTTATAGCGCTCTATGGATATAAAGCTCAAATTATTCCGGTCCCTTGAAGAGCGCTATAATGAGAGTTGACTGTACATGTATTAGCTCCCCTGAATATTGGAAGTCGACACTTTCCAAGATAACGCCTTTACCTCAGGAACTACTTTATCAACTTCCAATACCTCAGGGAGCTAATATCGACAATCCACCTGAAATACATGCGGGTGATTTTATATATTATTCGGGTACCAACATGTAACATGCACATTTGGGCCCCAAATCCATAAATCATCACCATTCATCCTTTATTTTGTAAACCCATTTGCATTAATAAGTTTCTTGAGAGTGATGGTATATGTAAGTACTTTTTAGGGGTTCAAGATTCATGTACACCCTCTAAATATCTCGAAGAATTATGCCGTTTCATGTGTAACGGGAAACCAAAATGCTTTTATCTATACATTAGGACCACACTGTTTCATATGTTTTATATATATTTACAGTGTACGTGTCTACATGACTTTGTCATTTTGAAGCTAATGTACAGAAACTCTTTTATGATGCAAAAACAACATTTCACGATTGGCCAGATTCTGTCACCTGACGTTGGGTCTGTCACATGACATGCACCCGACACAGTAAAGATGGCTGCGCCCACGTACGTCAACACTATGCTCTAAGCACGTCGTTGCTTTGCCCACTGTCGTTGCGTTGGTTGTTGTTTTACACAGTACACTGTAAGTACATGGGCACCGGTGTGCTTCCACGTTGGATTGATTTCAGACAAATCGGAAAAAAATTTATTGCAGTTTGTTTAAAATTCCGATAGAATTTTTTGGGCGTCGTGGCCACGGTCATGACGGTGGCGGCCACCATTTTGCTGATCCGTGCAGTATATGCATATGCATCATCGTTCGAAGGCGCGGCGCGATACCCGATTATGATTGGCTATCCGTGCAACAAGCCTAACGACTTTGTAAGCAGTGTGCTGATTGGCTTCGCCGGGAAAGGTCGCGATCTTTAGCAGTGGTGGGAGCTGAGCAAGCTAAAGCTGGTCGCGAAAAGGACGTACCGTCGTTCATGAAATTCTGATACACGTTTGATTGTTGGGTCACTCACCAATCCCTTTAATGTCACATGTTGGGGACATGTTATTTTTGAGATTCTGCTGCAGTGTCTAATGCATTTCGAACACAAAGCTTTTACAGGCCAGCTGTGTACAGCAATATGCGACCTAGCCTTGACCAAGGCGTTGGGGTTGTCTTCAAGACGGCCCACTGACGGCATTCTTTTGCACGCTCACAGCGCGCCGCGCTAAACACACAGTACATGTATCGGTCCGTAAACGTACGCCCTGATGGTTCTGCATTCAGCCAGCGAAACTCATTACAGTAATGGAAACCACAATTGTAATCCAATACGTAAACAAACAAGCACAATAAATGCTACGAACCTGAAAATATTTGTTGTTTTCGTTCGTCGATCATGTCACGGTTCTCGTAACATGACGCCATGACATGCATAATGCATGCTTCCCGTCATTACGTGCTACCCATGAAGGTCTTGATTGGCTCAAGACAAATTTTTAAATATTCATACCTTGCATACCCGCATATCCAAAGCCTGCCCAATTTCGGCCAAAACTGGCCGAAAAAAATAAAGAAAGACATTAAACGCGGAAGTGACAAACGCGACAAGGCTGTCTTTCGAGCTAGGGCAGGCCGTACGCATATGCACCATACTGTACATGTACACAGCGATGTGTGTTGCCGTACGGGTTGGTATGGAAGTCGTGACCACACGGTGGCTCGTTTTGATGCCGTGTACGGTTTGCATGCGCTAGATAGACCCAATATTCTCTCGTACAGCCAAAAAGCCTAGAAACCGCCTTGTCCATGTGCACACAATGTGAGCCGAGTTTTTGAGACCAATAATATACAAATAAATGTTGATGAGTGCAATAGTATGAATAATTTCATGAGGTGACAGTTTCATTGTTCTATAGGCCGAGTGGATGGGACATTGGAACTGTCACTGAATGGTATACATGTAATATAGTACACTTTTAACTTTATACATGTACACTCGACCCAAAAAGTTGTCACTGGTCAGTAAGACATTTATAGATATTTATTATTAAATTGGATTTAATGTAGGAAAATAATATATCAAATTTTAGCTGAACATATCCCTCAAAGGAATAGAGCTCAAGAGATCATGATGGCAAGCTTCACAGAACAGGAATGCAGCAAAGGAGTGTGGGGTCAGAATGAAGAACACCAAAGAACAAGTTTATTCAACTTTATTGCACTTGAGCAAGGGGAGTTACAGTTCAGTATTTTGCTTCCACCATACCTAATGCAATGGCACGATTCAGATTAGACAATTTAACCATTTTGATTGGAATGTTTTTGACAAGACATTGATAGATCCAAACTCACTTAAAAATTTCCTAATTGTCTACACACATTGTCTAAATCACAAGTTGCATTGTTCTTTGGTGTTTTTCATTCTGACCCCACACTCCTTTGTTGCATTCCTGTTCAAGTGAAGCTTGCCATCATAATCTCTCTTGAGCTCTATTCCTTTGAGGGATATGTTCAGCTAAAATTTGATATATTATTTTCCTACATTAAATCCAATTTAATAATAAATATCTATAAATGTCTTACTGGTGACAGAACTTCTTTGGTCGAGTGTATATAATACTTATAATATCATTGGTACAGTGCTGGTACATGTACAATAAATATCATGCAGTGTGAGAGCAGTTTAAAACTGGCCTACCTTCAACACTCCCTTTTTGATAATTCGCCGAGCTGATGTTATAACAAACATATCTTGCAATGTTCTTAAATGCCCATACTTCAACAGCTTTCCCACCTACAGTGAAAAACACAATGACAGCATTTCTGTTGGTTTCACAACTTTGTGAGAAATCCATACATTTGCTTACTGCTGATTTGAAAAGTTCAAGTTAACTGGAGTTTAAGTGAAGTTACCAATGTTTTTTTTCCCTTTCATGTCATAAATAGCTTCCACATTCAGTTTCTTCAACTTACTATTTCATAATCTTCCATAAGAAGGTGTGGTGAAAACCTGCCGACTCTTTCAAATGTTCTTCTAGACATAAACAGGGCTTGGTCTCCATATGCCCGCTCTGTGTTTTATTTGAAGAAATAAAAATAAATTAAATCTTTCAGGAAACTTGCAGGAGATATAATATAATAAGGCAACAACTTGAATGTATTTTCAATTTGCTGGTTTTGCTTTAACAGATAACTGGTACAGTGACAGACATCTTGTTCAGTTGAATCTCAATGGAATGGATGCAAAATTTCAGTTATCCAGAGTTCAAGGTAGCCGAAGTTTACCCTTTTATGCCAGAAGTAGCTTCCATCATTGTGATGTGCCCTGGCCCTTCACATACACGCAGTACATTTATTTACATGTACTTTCATTGACAGTGATCGAGATTTTTGTTTCAAATTATTGTTTCAATAAAATATTGAAATTCTTCTAACCTGAAAGTGTTTCTCTGTGTGATCTATGTGTAATTGACTACTACTCTATCTTTGAACATACATTGTACCTGTGTAGTACTTGCTTATCCAGTGAAGAACAGTTACAAGCCAAAGCTGTGCTTTAATCCACCAGCCACATTCATTTCTGACAAACATGGAAAAGAAACAAGTCCACTTTAGTATCCTTGCTTAATTACAGCCACTTGACTGCCTTGAAACAATACAAAAGTGCAAGTTTTGGTACAAATATGACATGATAATGCCACGGAAAGTGTAAATTTGGTTATGCTAGGTTCCCACTATCACGATTCGCGCCACGATTGAAATCGTGGTCTTAATCGTGGAGTAATCGTGGTGATCCTATCAGATCTTATCAGATCTTGAGGTCAGTCGTGGCAATCGTGTTGATCGTAGAAAATTTTTGGACGGTTCAAACATTTTCTACGATCAACACGATTAATGTTCAATCGTGATCATCGCATCAGATCGTATTGGATCGTAACAAAGCGCGACAGATCGCATCTAATCGTGCTTCCAAATCGTGGTGATCGGGATCAACCTTGGACAAGACAAACACCACGCTCTGTTGAGATGCGCTGCGATCTCCCACGATCTGTCACGATCTGTCACGCTCTGTCGGGTACCATTGCTCACGACCTGACACGATTGACTCACGAGTAGATACGAGTTGATACGAGTAGATGCGAGTAGATGCGAGTAGATACGAGTAGTCACGCTTTTTCACGGACGCTCACGATCTGTTACGAGTTCTCGAGCCATATTGAGCTCGTGCCAATGACGTCATTTTGGGAGTAAAACAATGCCGCGTCGTTGTGGAAGCAATGTGCGTGCGCGTTGTGTGTGTCCATAGCGCGCGTAACGCGCAATGCTGAGGCTCCCATTGGTGAACTAAACCGCGTTACGCCCACCAGAGACACACACAACGCGCACGCACATTGCTTCCACAATGACTCAGCATTATTTGACTCCCAAAATGGCATATTCGCACGTGTTCGAAAGGGGTCAATACAGGGTGTCTCTATAAAAAGTATACCCATTTTAAAATTCAAATTATCGCAAAACTACACAATATTTCAGAAAAAGACAAATACCTGTGCAAAGCTTGGAATGTCCTCTGTCCATTGGTATGAGGTTCATGATGTCACTGTCATGGATGACTGAACAAAAAATACAGTTATGAAAGGTGTCGAAATCAGCACTGTGACAAGTTTGTAGACAGTGGTGACCGGACAATGAATGAAGAAACAACACCATTTTTCTGATCCTTTCCTTTAATTGTGGTATTTACATGTAGGCTACCCGACACATTTAGGGTGCTGTATGTACCCTCCACATGCCCACCATTTCTGACGATGCATAGTTGGCATCTTCGTGTCATGTCTCTTACTGCTCGCCTTATCATCCCATGATATTGGCGGAGATGATTCACTTCATCCACTAACCGGGCTCTTAACTCCTGAATGTTAGCTGGGGTGTGGTGAACACTTTGCCTTTTAAGTGACCCCACAGGAAGAAGTCGCATGGTGTCAAGTCTGGTGATCTTGCAGGCCATTCAACCTGGTGGAATAATGCAATCACCCGGTTACCAAAAAGCTCTGCTGGACGATTCCTCACAGCAATAAGTCTGTGTGCAGGGGCTCCATCCTGAGCCCACCACACCCGTCTGAAGGCTCCACGTCGCTGTCTATGGAAGATCTGATCCATCTCTGGTACCACAAAGTCGTTGATCATTTTCAGGTATGCCTGTCCGTTCAAATTTCCTTCAAAGAAAAATGGTCCTAACAATGATCCATTACCACAAAGTCCAATCCACACATTAACTTTCTCCCTACTCATGTTCACGTCATAAGAAAAACCCGGTGGATGATGCAGTTCAGCGTACATGTGCTCGTTATGAAAATTCACTTTCCCATTCATGGAAAAGGCTGCCTCATCTCCGATACTAAGGAACTGCAGAAACTGTGGATCTCTGTGACATTTATCCACAAACCATTGTGAAAAGGCAAGTCGTCTGGCAAGGTCAGCTGGTAGAAGTTGATGTTGAACATGGATGTGATAAGGATGGAGATGCAAATCCAGACGTGTGATCCTGTTGAAGGTAGCACGAGGTAATCCTGTATCATTCCTCCTGGTGCTTAGCGTTGGGTTACCTTCGATCGCCTCTCTAACCAATTGATATGTTCCTCTGACCTTCCAGTTCGTCTGTGCCCAGAATGTCCCTTGTTACGGTTTAAGCTTGTCCCGTGTTCTTCATACTTTCTCACATATTTTTCCAAATAGTCATTTTGGTTGGCACTTGCCTCTCAGGAAAGTGGTCCCTAAAGGCATTTTGGACAGCAATGAAACTTCTTGTCTCATGGTATGTCTTGACAACACATGTCCTCTGTTGAGTTGTGAGCTGCACCATGTTTGCTGTTGGTATAAACTTTTTCTGTGGCATGCAACACTTTTGGTGCATCCAAGAATACTTACATAATGTGATGCATAAATGTACATCCCTGACCTATGAAGTCTTACGTAACAGCAAAGAAATTGTGAAGAACACCTGTCTGAGCTTTGTCATTCCAGAAAACAACTGACAGTGCTGATTTCGACACCTTTCATAACTGTATTTTTTGTTCAGTCATCCATGGCAGTGACATAATAAACCTCATACCAATGGACAGAGGACATTCCAAGCTTTCCACAGGTATTTATCTTTTTCTGAAATATTGTGTAGTTTTGCGATAATTTGAATTTTAAAATGGGGATAAATTTTTATAGAGACACCCTGTATATACCGGACAAGATTGAATGCGCTTCATTCAGCGATATACACTGGAAGAGAGCACATCTTTACTGTCAACTTGCTTTTCCTAGTATTTTTGGAGCCTTTTAGAGATGCCAGCCAAGGGTACCAGAGGCAAGAAGGAAAAGGGCAAGGCTGCCCCACCCCCAGAGCCTGAACCAGTCTAGCCATATCCGGCACCAGAGGAGACAGAGGAGGCAGAGGAGACCACCCCCACCCAGAAAGCCAAGAAAAAGAAAACAGTAACTGCCTGAAAAGCAAAAGGAGGAAATCATTGAGTTCCTCATGAGAAATGAGGTCCTCTACAGCAAACGCCTTGCGGGGTTCAAGGATGTCACCCAGAAGGAGGATCTCTGGGCTGCACAGGCTGCCAAGAGTGGTATCGAAAAGAAGCCCTTGTAATTGTAGTAGAGGCTGCCAGTGTGGAGTGGCTTCTTGATAGCAATGTGTTTGCCATCCAGGGCCCTAATGGCGTGGGGAATGTTCCATCTCTGCTCAAACTGGTTAGCTAGGGCTGTCCATGCTTCAGGGGTCACAGGTAGGCTGAACACCTCATCTTTGTACGCTTGCACAATTGCCTGGCACACTTCTGGAACCATCTCTGAGATGCTGGACACCCTGAAGGCGTACGCAAGGGACCGATAGTTGTCTCCAGTGGCAAGGTGCCTCAGTGTCACTGCCAGTTTCAGTCCAGGTGAGAGGGGTTGCCTGAAACTGGTGAGTGCCCTCTCAATATAGCTGGGGCCACCCTCTGCAAGACTTCATCGAAGAGCTGTGGTGTAACCTTGTGTAGTTTTGGAACGCTACTGGATCCTCCAGCCTCAATTGGGTGTCTAGGAGACTGGAGAACTGGCCAACCTGTTGTCTCCTCTCCTCTGTGAGCCATGGTCGCTCCCAGAACTGCCTGACTGCAGCTCTCCTGGCCCTTTGTGGTCGAGGTTGTGGCTGGTCTGGCTGCTGCTCGTCTTCTTCCTCTCTGGCGATAATGTAAGCATACAGTAATACTGCAAATGTCACGTTGTCATCATCCTCAACTCCTGCCATCATCAATGATTGTGGGTTGTAGTCTTCACTCTGTAGAAGTTCAAGAAACAATGAAGTCCATGGTCAGTCGGGGTCCAATCGTGGCTCAAATCGTGATCACTCTCGAGCCCAATCGTGAAAGACATCGCGACCACAATCGTATCCGATCGCAACAGAGCGCATCGGTTCGTGATGATCGTATCGGAACGTATCCGAACGTATCTGCACGTACCAGATCGTCCAAAATCGGGGACCCCGATCGTGATGATCGTGTCAGATCGGGACCCAATCGTGGACTTAATCGGGACAATCCTATCGGAACGTATCTGATCGTATCTGAACGGGAGCCCAGATCGTGACACCTGAAATTGACCAATCGTGACTATATCGCATCCAAGCCCACCAAATATCGTACCAGAACGTACTATCGACTCGCATCAACTCGTATCCAAACGTGAAATTTCAGAAAAGGAAACAAAAATTCCACGATCAGCTACGAATGGCCAATCGTGGCGTTCGTAATGGATCGCACGACAGTGGGAACCTAGCATTAAGAAACATGATTTTAGCAATGAGAAAATAGACTAGTGCATGGAGTCTCAACTGGCGAATGTGTATGGTAGCTTACTAGCTTTTTCCATGCTTGATGAAGCAGAGACCATGGGAAAACTAACTGTATCATCACACCAGGGACCAATTTCATAAAGCTGTTTAGCAGAAAAATTTGCTTAATCCAAAATTTGTGTGCTTAATAAAAATGGGTTAATACATGTAGTCAAAATTGTATGTCAACTTGTGTTTTTACGGTAGTGTAACGAAATGTGGTTTTGGTGCTTGTATTTTTGGCGCGCTATCGCGTTTAGGCGCGCCATACCTGGGGGCGCATGCGCTGTTATCAGGAGAGCCGGTTGGCGCGCGCTTGTGTTGCGTGAACAGTTCTTTCCGGGAAGTCGGTGGATGCGGACGCGAGTGTTGGTACTGGGAAGGTCGTAAGCGGACATAAGAGCGCGTGGAGTGAAGGCTCGGGAGGCCCGTGGAAGTGTCAGCGGTTGAGTTGTTGTTGACGGTAGTGTTCGGGACTAGCGACGAGTTGGCCGAAACCAGTACAGCACTAGAGATTTGAGCGCCCGGGTAAGCATCACACGCTAACGGCATTCCGAGTGGGATTTACTGCTTATATTTGACACCAAGATTAGTTCCGACATGCATCTGTGCCACATTTTGTGTAGATTTCCCCCACTATTACCTTTAAGGAGCCACCTTTCCCTTAGAAACCTCCGTTTCCCTTAAGGATCCAAATCCCCTTAAGGAACCAGCGTTCCCTTAAGAAGCTTATATTTCCCTTAAGTATCAGTAGTTCCCTTAAGGAATCGCCATTCCCTTAAGGTGCTACAAATTCCCTTCATATGCCTTATTTTCCGTAGCGCATGTTTGAGTAAATAGAGATTGTTGACAGTGGTTTGTGGAATAAAGGGAAACCCCCCTGTTGATGGATAGACATACCCCTTCTCAGTTATTTCGTGTGCCAGTTAATGAGTCCAAGTCTGCCCTACCCCCACCCCGGAGTCACGCGCGGCGATATACGGTCTCCAAACGGACCGCCCCAAGTGCTGCTGGACTGCCGCTCGCCCGAGCAGTGTACCGAGTCAAGAGGACGCGGACGGGTTTCGCCACATTGGTGTCAGAAGTGGGATAAGGCGTGACTTCTCTTCTGGAGGGATAGATCGGGAGACTGCACCTGCAGTCATGGACTCGGACTCTAAACTCGCGGAGGAGGAGCTGGCTATTCTGAGGATGGAGGCTCATCAAGCCGAAAGCATGTACGAGTGCTCTCTCCAGGAGATACGAAAAATGGGGGAGGAAATGGAAAGGATGAGACAGATCATTCGGGACAAGGGTTCCAAATCCCAAGAGGCGGATTGGATTGAAACCCCAGACCTCTTCATGTCCACCCCAAGTCCAGCTGTGTCCAGCACATTACAGGCAGCCTCACGGGTGCCAGCAACGCCTACAAATACCAGGGCGGAGACATTTTCGGGGACATTGAAATCATCGGGGGCTGGCGAAGCTAATAGTCAAGGTGTAGGACTAAAAAAACCAAATATTTGTCCTGATCGCTTTAATGGCAAGGTGCCTTGGAAAGATTATAAGGCCCATTTTCGAGCTTGCTGCACAGCAAATGGATGGACGGACAGTCAGGCTACTGTGTTTTTGTCGGCAAGCCTTCAGGGACAAGCCCTGAAGGTACTCGGTTGTCATCCCGAAGGAAGAGATCTTTCACTGAAAGATTTGATGCTGCGCCTGGAACAGAGGTTCGGACCTGGCCAACAGGCGGAGCTGCATCTGATGGAGCTTCGCCATCGTAGACAGGGAGAGTCTGAAACTCTTCAAGAGCTTGGGGCTAGTATCAGGGAACTATCAGCTTTGGCATATCCAGAGTTCTCGGACGAGAGCAGGGAGAGACTGGCCAAGGGCCATTTTATGGATGCCGTGAAGGATAGGGAAATAAGGGAAGGGATCTTTCGGGCAAGGCCCGACACCTTGGATAATTCTATCAGGGCCGCCCTGCAGACGGCGAGCTTCCTACAGACCGAGGACCGCAGGGCTAACGACAAGACAAGGAAGTTTGCTAGAGTTGTTGAGGGAGAAGAGGAATTGACGATGAAAAGTCTGAGGGAAGAGATTAAGGAGACTCATGGGAGTGTGTTACAAGCGTTGGGAAAAATTCAGGCAATAATGTATGATGTGGCAAAGAGTAAAGAAGGGACCCAATGGAATGGGGGTCCAGGAACAAAGAGGGAGTATCGGGCTGGTAGGAGTTGGAAGACAAACACGCAGGATGGTTGCTACAACTGCAAGGCCCTTGGACACTTTGCCAGAGATTGCCCGGCACCTAGGAATGAGGAGTGCTATAATTGCCGAGGCCACGGACACTTGGCAAGGGACTGCCCGGCACCAAAACAGTCGGGAAACGACAAACAGCCTCCCCTGGGGCCCAAGGGAGGGCTGGTCAGCCACGAGGGCCGCCAATAGTAGGGATGCACCGGCAAGAGGTGGAATTGACCTCGAGGGTCGACAAAAGAAGGAGTGGACTTTATGTAAATGCGCAAATAAGAGGAGAGGGAGCACGGATGTTAGTCGATACAGGGGCGACGGATACAATACTTTCGGCAGAGGTCTATTTTCGTATGACAAAGGAACGAAGGCCAACACTTAGCAAGGAAGGCGTGGGACTGTATGGGGCAGACGGCCGCCCCCTTGAGACGATAGGTGGCGCCTGGTTGGAGATTCAGGTAGGCGGGACCACTTTCCCGGTTCGTGCGATATTCGCCAAGTTAGAAATGGATGGGATACTTGGAATGGATTACCTGCTACCCACACGGGGCCGGCTGGACTTCCAGGAACTAGTTCTAACATTGAACGGACAGAAGATTAAGTGTACGAACAAGGAGGGAACCAGCTTCTGTGCTAGGGTAGTCGTGAAGGAAACTACGAATGTTCCCCCTGGGCATGAAGCACTTGTATCGGCAAGGGTAACACAGGATTTTTCTGGTATCGGGATAATGGAACCTGCGGAGAGTACTGAATTGGCGGCTAAGGGTCTTATGGTCGCTAGGCTTCTGGTGAGGCCTCAGGAGAATGATTTGCCAATAAGGGTGTTCAACCCAGGGAGGAGGACCTGCGTCGTAAGAGCGGGTAGCATGGCTGGATTTCTAACTCCAGTAACGGAGCAGGATGTAGAAACGTACCAAAGTGTGGAGGAAGCGGTGGCCGAGCATGTACCGGAACACTTGCAGGACTTGTACGAAAGAAGTGTAAAGGAGATAGAATCCGGATACCATGGAAAGGTAGCAGGGTTGCTCTGCGAATACCAGGACATCTTCTCAAGGGGAAGCGACGACATCGGACGCACAGATTATGTGAAGCATCACATAGCGACAGGGAACGCAAGGCCAGTACGAGAAAGACCTAGGAGGTTCCCTGCAGTTGAACAGGAGGAGATTGAACGGCAGGTTAAGAATCTACTTGAGGAGGGAAAGATTACCCCATCCAGCGGGCCTTGGGCGTCAAATGTAGTGCTCGTGAAAAAAAAAGACGGGTCAAAAAGGTTTTGCGTGGATTACCGGAGACTCAACGCAGTAACCATCAAGGATGCCTACCCAATCCCTAGGATTGACGATTCCCTTGATGCGCTTTCCGGGCGCAGTGGTTTTCCACTCTCGACCTCGCATCGGGTTATTGGCAGGTGGCACTAGATCAGGATGCGCAGGAGAAATCAGCGTTTGTTGTAAGAGGGGGATTGTACAGTTGGCGCGTCATGCCCTTTGGGCTGAGTAATGCCCCTTCTACCTTCGAAAGGCTAATGGAACGGGTACTGAGTGGCCTTCACTGGGAAACGCTTCTAGTTTACTTAGATGACGTCATAGTGTTTGGTAAGACTATACCAGAGGAACTCGCTAGGCTGGAGGTCGTGTTTATACGCCTAAGGGAGGCAGGGTTAAAGTTAAAACCTTCTAAGTGCGACCTGTTCAAACAGAAAGTTCGCTATTTGGGTCATATAGTGACACCAGAGGGAATCAGTACAGATCCGGAGAAGATACAGGTGGTGAGGTATTGGCCGGTACCTAGATCAGTGAAGGAGGTGCGCAGTTTTGTAGGACTTGCGTCCTACTACAGGAGGTTTATTGAGGGCTTCTCTACTGTAGCAAAGCCTCTGCACAAATTGACTGAGAAGCACAAGGACTTCAGGTGGACCGAGGAATGTCAGGCATCTTTCGAAGAACTGAAGAAACGTCTAACAGAGTCACCTATTCTCACCTACCCGGATCCAGACGGCGAGCTCATACTTGACACCGATGCCAGTGACACAGGGATTGGTGGAGTCCTGTCACAACGAAAGGATGGCAAGGAACGTGTTGTTGCCTATGCTAGCAGGGTGTTGAAGAAAGCAGAACAGAACTACTGTGTGACGAGGCGGGAGCTTCTGGCAGTGGTGAATTTTCTGAGACATTTCCGCCCGTATATTTATGGACGAAAGATAACAGTTAGGACGGATCATGGAGCACTGAGATGGCTCATTAACTTCAAGGACCCTTCGGGACAGATTGCACGATGGTTACAGCTGATTGGGGAGTACGATTTTGAAGTTGTCCATCGTGCAGGGAAGTCTCACCAAAATGCAGACAGTCTTTCTCGCCGACCCTGCTCGCAGTGCGGAATGGAGGGACAGGAAACCCATGAAGGGGAGGAGCCCTTAAGGCATTTTGTCAACGAGGACATGGAAAAGCAAAGAGCGGAGGTATATGTGGTAGGGGTATTGCCGCAAGTAACGAATGAAGACTGGAGGGAAGCGCAGCTTAGGGAGGACTCCACGACGTGGATAATCAAAGCTAAGGAGAGGGGACGATCTCGCCCGGACTGGGATACGCTCTCTGTGATGTCCAAAGCACATAAGAATTACTGGTTGCGATGGGACCAGTTGGCCGTTCATGATGGCGTCCTACTGCGCCGCTGGGAATCTGACAGTGGCAAGGAAGTGCAGTGGCAGACCTTAGTGCCAATGGAGTATCGCGAGAAGATTTTGCGTGAACTTCATGCGGGACGGACGAGTGGACATTTAGGCACCAAGCGGACAATGGCTAAAGTGCGTACCAGGTTCTACTGGCAAGGGATGGCCGCGGACGTTAGGTCGTTCATTCGCCGATGTGATGTATGCGCTAGTAGGAAGTCCCCAAGCAAAAGGCGAAGGGCCCCTCTTCAGCAACACTTAGTGGGAGCGCCTCTCGAACGAGTGGCAATGGACATCACGGGTCCCTTCCCAGTAACCGGGAGTGGAAATCGATATATACTGGTAGTCGGGGACTACTTTACGAAGTGGTTTGAGGCCTACCCTATCCCTAACGAGAAAGCAGAGACTGTTGCAGGTCGATTCGTCAAGGAATTTGTGTGCAGATTTGGAGTCCCGAAGACACTGCATACGGATCAAGGAAGGAACTTCGAGTCCCGAGTAATGGCTGAAGTATGTAGGGTTCTCGGGATTGAAAAGACTAGAACCACCGCCTATAACCCCAAATCAGATGGGATGGTGGAGAGATTTAACCGGACGCTGGTTAATATCGTGTCCATCCTCATGAAGGAACAGTCAAATAACAAGGATTGGGACGAGGAGCTACCGTATGCAACGGCGGCCTACCGTAGTACTCCACAGGAGTCCACAGGAGAGTCCCCGAACATGTTGATGCTAGGAAGGGAAGTGTCTCTGCCTATCGACCTGACGATGGAAGAACCCTCTACAGGGGTCACACAGGAAGCACCTGATCAGGACTATGCCCAAGCAGTACGCAGGAGAATGCAGTGTTCACATGACAAGGCCAGAGAGCACTTAAAGAAAAGTGCCAGGAGGCAGAAGCATAATTACGACAAGGCTGCCACCGCAGGGGGCTTTGTGGAAGGCAAATTTGCCTGGCTGTTCAACCCTGCAAAGAAAAAGGGCGTTTCGCCGAAATTGATGTGTAGGTGGGAGGGTCCCTATCTTGTTGTAGATAAATTGTCGGACGTCACGTATAGGATACAGCGTAAAAGTGGTGGGAAATTGAAGGTAGTCCATTGCGACCGCCTTAAACCGTATGAAGGCAGCCCCTTGGAGCCGTGGACCCCGAAAAGAGACAATGGGAGGCAGGCGAGCCTGGAGTCGCCTGATAATCGATCAAAGGACCCTGATGGGAGTCAACAGAATTTGCTAAGACAGGAGCAGGAACGTGAGACAGAAGAGGTACAGGGTGGTCAAGAGATACCTGAAGATGAGTCGACAGAGGCGGAATTCGTGGGCCAGGATCCTGCGACTGTGCGACCCAACATCCCAGTTCACCCAGAGGAGGAAACTGGGCCCGTGTATTTAAGCCCGGTGCAGCGGCGGAGGAACCCCCAGAGACCGCGCAGGCGTCCTCAGCGCTACCTGTAGGAATAACTAGAAGTAACAATTAAGTGTATATAGTAATTCGTGGATGATCATTATTTTTTCTTTTTCTTTCTTTCGTGTTGCTCTGCAGTGTTAATCAAAGATGGGTGACGAGGATAAGGAAGTCTGGAACAAGCCACAGGATTGGCAGGACGTCAAGTTGCACAAGTGTGTCACCTGCGAGGAGACGTTTGTGTACAGAAAGAGCCTGGAGAAACACATTTCTGCCGCCAAGCATGGCCCTTGCATCTTGTACCACTGTGCCCGTTGCGACCGTAAGTACAATCGGAGGGACAATCTTCGTACCCACTACAACAAATATCATCCTTCGTACGTGGAAGAAGTGTCGGGAATTCCTGCAGAGACGAACCGGGAACGGGAGGAAAGGCTCGAGTCGACAGCAAAGACCCGGCCACAGTCGGATGGTGCGGGAGGGTCTCGCCCCGTAACGAAGACGACACCGGATCCCAACAAGGATCGCCGCACGGTGAGGCGATCTAGGCCTTCTGGAAATGGAGAAAAGGTAAAAGGGTCAAGTAGCCAGCCCAAGCCGCCAGCACAAGGGGCTGGATCTGGATGTGCGACGCTGAAGAGGAAGGTGGACGAGCGAGAGGGATCCGCCGGGAAGAGCCCGCTGCAGGACCGCAGAGCACCGGAAGAGGCAGAAGGCGGTCCACCACAGAAAAGGCAGGTTCTGGCCGAGTTGGGGAAGGGGACCGAGGTGCGGGATGTACCACAGATGGACACCGGGGAAGTATGGCGAATTCCTTTGACACCAGAAAGGATGATAGATGAGGATATTCCTGCGATATCGTTGTCCCCTGGATCTGCATCCTTGGTAGAGCGGTGCCTGAATGACCAGTCGCGAGTGGTGGTTGGTGGAGGAAAGCCGCAAGGGATGGCCTCGATGTTGCGGGGTTCTCAGTGCAGTAGTGCAGAGGAGGAAGATGGGGATGTTCGCGTGGTGAGCCGAAAAGCAGAGGCCCCTACAACGCCGATCAACCTTGGGAGGGCCCTAGGGGGAGGCACTCTGAAGTACAAAGAGTTTGAAGGTCGGCGAGTTATCTGCTCAGCAACTGCAGGAGTTGCCTGCTCAGCAGCTGCAGGTGTTGCCTGCAATGCCCCAACCCCTCAGCCTGCCGCAGCTAGAGTCTTCAGTGTCAGCGGTGATGGTGAAAACGATCCTCGGCATGGAGTTCCATTAAGCACTGCTGAGCTCGAGCGTATGATGGCTGGCAATGTTCGACGAGTCACCGAGATAAACACCAAGTCATACTTCCAGGGTGGCATCAAGGTGATGGAGGAGGTCGTCGAGAGAATCTATGATGTCGACTTCCAGGCTGGCTTCGTTCTTCAGTAGCGGTATACTGCCTTTCACAAGTACCCGCGGTGTTCTTCGGTTTCCGAATGTTCTTAGGTTGTTCCTTAGATGTAGTTGACTTTCCACTCATATTACTGTGTTATTTATTTGTAGTTCAGACTGTACGATTAACCCTTGGAAAAGTACAGACAAGTGTGTGTTGTTTTCCGGGCTTATCCCTTATAATGATGGAAGGAATATGTGTAGATTTTGTGTAATTGTTTTTAATTGAGGAAGATTGACATTTCGCCGTGCCTTTGTATCTTTGATGATACTCCCTTAAGGAGACTGCCTGTACCTTGATTTATATGGTTGATCGAACTCCCTTAAGGAGACTGCTTGTACCTTAGTTTGTTTGTTGATCGAGCTCCCTTAAGGAGGCCCTTTTTCACTTAAGGATCACGTAGTTGCTAAGGTGCATTATTGCTGTATAATTTTGAAGATTATTTTGTATAATTAAGCACCTCAGTCCAATTTCGTTTTGTTGTTTATTAGTTTAACGGACCGGGACGGTCCGAACTTAGAGAGGGGGCTATGTAACGAAATGTGGTTTTGGTGCTTGTATTTTTGGCGCGCTATCGCGTTTAGGCGCGCCATACCTGGGGGCGCATGCGCTGTTATCAGGAGAGCCGGTTGGCGCGCGCTTGTGTTGCGTGAACAGTTCTTTCCGGGAAGTCGGTGGATGCGGACGCGAGTGTTGGTACTGGGAAGGTCGTAAGCGGACATAAGAGCGCGTGGAGTGAAGGCTCGGGAGGCCCGTGGAAGTGTCAGCGGTTGAGTTGTTGTTGACGGTAGTGTTCGGGACTAGCGACGAGTTGGCCGAAACCAGTACAGCACTAGAGATTTGAGCGCCCGGGTAAGCATCACACGCTAACGGCATTCCGAGTGGGATTTACTGCTTATATTTGACACCAAGATTAGTTCCGACATGCATCTGTGCCACATTTTGTGTAGATTTCCCCCACTATTACCTTTAAGGAGCCACCTTTCCCTTAGAAACCTCCGTTTCCCTTAAGGATCCAAATCCCCTTAAGGAACCAGCGTTCCCTTAAGAAGCTTATATTTCCCTTAAGTATCAGTAGTTCCCTTAAGGAATCGCCATTCCCTTAAGGTGCTACAAATTCCCTTCATATGCCTTATTTTCCGTAGCGCATGTTTGAGTAAATAGAGATTGTTGACAGTGGTTTGTGGAATAAAGGGAAACCCCCCTGTTGATGGATAGACATACCCCTTCTCAGTTATTTTGTGTGCCAGTTAATGAGTCCAAGTCTGCCCTACCCCCACCCCGGAGTCACGCGCGGCGATATACGGTCTCCAAACGGACCGCCCCAAGTGCTGCTGGACTGCCGCTCGCCCGAGCAGTGTACCGAGTCAAGAGGACGCGGACGGGTTTCGCCACAGTAGCAAGAATAGCAGACAATTGTAATGTACATCATGCATATACGATTTTGACTGAAAACCCATTTTATAAAGCAAACAAATTTTTGATTAAGCAAATTTTTCTGCTAAACAGCTTGATGAAATTGGCCCCAGATCAGCATCTGCCCAAGTTGAACCCAACTATACTGTTTGTGTGTGTGTGTGTTATGTCCAATGGCAGTCCTGGGTTTGTAGCTGAAACTGACGCACTGCCGCAAGTGAATATTTTTGACAGTTGGCCAACAGTCGTTAATTATGTTTCAACCTCAATTTGAAATCAAACTTTTAATACACTGTGAACTGTACTATTCCTCGTACCACAACTGATTGAATGGACTTTACAAAGGTGTGACACCATATGAAAGCCATTTAAAAAATGACAATACATTCGTTTGCAAATTTTAATTACCTAATAGTGGCAAGTGCCAACTGATAAAACTGTTTACAATGTATATCCAAAACTGTTTATCAAAATTTAAATCTGAGTCTACTAAAAAATGTCTAATGTCACCAGTTTTCAAAAGTTAATTAATTTCACTGTGGATATATATGTGCAATACAAGCAGTAATTAACATTACACACTGTTACAATGGGAGAGTTTTGAGACGCTTGGTGGTAGCATTTTCATTGTTTACGTCACGTTTGAGCTAAAGTGCGCATGCTTATAATATGACGTAGACAATAGACCTTTATCACGGAGCGTCCATCTTTGTCTTGTTTCCCATAGTACGCGTCGGGCACGATCAGTGCGTCTGCGCTAGCTACCGCATACGGATCACGCATTGAGAATCACTGTCCACGCTGCGTGACTCTCTTGATCACGCAACGCCAGTGCCACTGTGAGTTAGTTGTATTTCCAGCCGTACAAACCAGCGCGAAGAGCGAGTTGCTTTTGTCATTCGCGGTTGGTTTCTCTTCTTGTTGGAAAATAATGTCCTTCGAACACGACGTACATACCGTATTTTCCAATATGTACACAAATCTGCCAACAAATTTCATAAGAAGGGTTTCTGGGTGTTGATATGGACGAGAGAATCTTTCAGATTCTCGTGTCTTCGCTTCGCGTTCACGGCGATAAATAATATCCGAAGAAAAAACAGTAAAGGCTTACTGAGGGCACTAAAAGACACCAAAAGGTTGTGTTCAAGTTGTTTCCTCGAGTCAGCGCTGACCTGAGGGATCATGCAAGGTGTGATGAGTTAGGGGAAACAAGGAATCGAGGTTAAACACGTGTCGACCCATATCGAACGCCACCTTTATTTACAAACACATGATGCATAATACATTGTGAAGGCTGGTAAAGCGTATAGCCCAACATTTGTATCTTTTGTTAATTTTAAACATTTCTAGTTAATTACGTGACATTTTGAAATTTTTTTTTCACAACGACCATCGAAACATTATTGTCAAGGATGCTAGATTGCTACATTATGTAAACAGTAAGCCGGTGTGTCCCTTTAATAGGAGAGAAGGCCGCACTGTGATAAAGGTCTATGGAAAAGGACCGGTTTGCTTGCTGCCACCAAGTGTCTAAAAAGTTTCCCATTTATATCAAGGTAGATCTGTTTCTCTTGAATTTTCAAAGAAATTGTTTTAATTAGGGATTAAAAGTACATGTAGGTTTGGCCAGTCTTAAACATACATTTAAAACCAGCTAGGGTCCTAGGCGCTGATAATGGCCCGAGCCGGCCGCCAGGTGTAAATCGGTAAAACTCCCCAAAATTAACTTGTCGTTTTGCCATGTTTTGCATGAATTCACTTTCTATCGCATTGGTATGAACTGCTAGCTCTGAGTTGTTTTTGTTCGATCGCGTCTGTTACTTGTAATGCAAGCGTGTTGTATACGTGCACGCAGACGACCGAGTACCGTACTTGACACAGTGCACAATTTGCTTTCGGGAGCATGCAATTTGTGACCAGGGCACGGGCGCGGCCGTGAGCCAGGCTCAAAAGTGTTTAAGACTGACTTGGGCTCGTTTAAAACTGCCCACGTGAATGTGCTTTCAGCCAATAGGGATGCGTAAACTGTCTAAGGTATTTATAAATGACATTTTCAACAGTACCTTTTGTCTTCTGGCGAATAAAGAACATCCCATCCTAGCCTAAATGCCCCGGCAACATTGCCCGGCTCAGCCAGGGTCAGTAAAACATGGCAGTCAAATGCAGGTGGGAGCAAGGTGTCAGCATGCAGGAAAAGTAGATTGGTTCCAGTAGCCTCCTGGGCTCCAGCATTCAGTTGCCTGCCTCTACCTGAGAAAATTGGAAAGAATAGGGAAGATCAGATTAATTCTACTTATTTCTTTTCAAGGTACTACCATAGTAAAATTTATGATACATGTATTATTTGTAACATGCAGGTTTCACAGGTTTTCTTTTTTCCGTTTATTTAAAAACGGAAATTATTGTACAGAACTCTCCACAGGACTGTGACTCTTATGGTATCTTTTTCTTGGTGTAATTTCGAGTGCAAGGTAAGATTAAAGGAGCGTGTTCAAATTTTTACAGAAAATGGATTTCGCTTTAACCTATACAATCATGTAAAATACATGTACCGCCACTAAAACACTATCCATGGGAGGAAACAGAAAATTTGCAATCTTCAATTTGGATATAGAAGCTTACATAAAGTTGAAGGTATAAACTGCTTTGTGTATAAATTAGTTCACAAAACATTGGTGGTTGTGCCGGATACCCTTGAAAATATAGGCCTACATGTATGGATTTAGAGAGTGAAATTTCAGAATGTTGATGAGAAAAATATGAAAACGATACGGTATCAAAATCTCAACTCCCATTGGAAAAATAGTACTGGGGGTGCTAAAAAATGTGATCTGGACATGCACTCCTTTAATGACACATATGTAAACTAACTATTAGTAGAGACTCCGTCATTTGCTTGATGGAGGCAGCCATGTTTTTAAAGTTAGAACACATATCATTGGTAATCTCGAAAATCAGAAATGTTCACAGATTTACACAAAACTTACATAATATAAACATGATGACAGTAGAAAACTTCCCCTGAAATAGTTTTGTTTAAAGTCATGAAAGTGCTATAGTTTTTGAGAAATAAGTAAACAAAATGTTTCGTCTCATGAGACGAAAATTCATTTCGCCCCAAAACCATTTCGCCCTGCACCACTTCGCCCCAAAAGCCACCTTGCCCCCAAACCACTTCATCCGAATGCCACTCCGCCCCAAAATACTTCGTGCACAGGCCATGGTTCAGGGCGAAGTAGTTCGGGGCGAAGTAGTTCGGGGCGAAGTATAGTTCGGGGCGAAGTAGTTCGGGGCGAAGTAGTTCGGGGCGAAGTAGTTCGGGGCGAAGTAGTTCGGGGCGAAGTAGTTCGGGGCGAAGTAGTTCGGGGCGAAGTAGTTCGGGGCGAAGTAGTTCGGGGCGGAGTAGTTCGGGGCGGAGTAGTTCGGGGCGGAGTAGTTCGGGGCGAAGTAGTTCGGGGCGAAGTAGTTCGGGGCGAAGTAGTTCGGGGCGAAGTATAGTTCGGGGCGAAGTAGTTCGGGGCGAAGTAGTTCGGGGCGAAGTAGTTCGGGGCGAAGTAGTTCGGGGCGAAGTAGTTCGGGGCGAAGTAGTTCGGGGCGAAATTGTTCCGGGGCGAAGTGACCGTAAAGCCTTTTTCTCAAAAGTTAGACGAACTACGGAGCTGGTTTTTGCTCAGGTTGGTTTTAATCATGCATCTTCAATCACACAGTGAGAGAAAACCATTTGCAACGGTTTACAAATCATGTGTTCTGCCTTTAAGTCCCTGAAAGTGATTTTTCCAATGTCCCTATACTTGTAGGTGAACTTAAAAAAGTCACCTTCAGCTCACTATCAACAAGAGTGACTTCCTAAGGGGTTTTCCCACAAAATGTGCCCCTCCATTTCAATCTTCACGTGCACGTTCCCCCCCAGTTGAGGTCCGTGCCCCGACCGGCCAAATGCATCATCAATAGACTGGCCCCTGCTCCCCCACCCTCACCCCCACCCCCACCCCCACACCTGTTCTGGTGATGTTGTGGAGAAACCTTGACCCGTATAAGGAGTGTTTTTCTCACAGCAAAGAAAATAAACTTGCCTCTGTTTCCTTGTACAGTCCTTATTTTCAGGTCTAGATTTTTCTGAGTGAATTCCTCAACCTTTTGTACAGTGTGATCGGTGCTCCCTCCATCTGAGATGATTATGTCCAAGTAAGATGGCCACAAACTGTTCTGTAAAAGAGAATTTCAACAAAAACAAATTGTACACAAGGTATGCCTTTTATTTAAATAAAGCCTACAGAAATAAGGATTTTAGGGATCCGCTTCTCTCTCCCCCAATAATGCCTAATGATGGTTCTCTATCCCTGTTAGACCAGAAGTTATGAAGCTACGAACTGCACTGAGCAATTCACGTTTGTCAAAATGGGGCACGACACAAACATTTCAAGACTGAAGAGGGTGCCCTGAAAAAACCATTAGAGATATTATAAGTTGAGATTCCTTCGTTTGGTAACCCAAGGTATTTTTAAACAAAGTTTCAGCAAATATGAGCGGTGTCATGTACATGGGTGGCTGAGTTGACGGAATGACCCTTTATTAGTGGCAGGCAGAAATGAAAATGTAAAAGACTTTGTGAATGTAGACCGGGCTGTGTAGTCTCCACTCAACTTGCCATATTATTTAAAATTAATAATTTGCGAGGTAAAAAATCACAAGGCCTAGCCAAAAGATTTTATTTAAAACTGAGTTAGTTATTGTTTTAATAGAAATTGATGAATACTTTTGAGTTAACAAGATTTTTTGGTAAACCAAGTTTGACGATTTAACATTTTGCTGCACTCGCACTCTGCGGAAACTTGAAGTTTATACGTACATATGTATATGTATGTGATGGCATGTTGGTAAAAACTGCACACCTCAAATGATCAGAAATGCATACACATAAAAAGCACAACCTTCATAAGGGACTGAAGTGTGTTCTCTATGCAGGCCTCCTCATTCAGTGTAGGTATAACAATTGACAAAACTGGTGCTTTTAATCCTGCACTGCTCACTCCCAAAACTCGTTCAAATTCAGTCAGGTCTTCTGCATTATCCTAGAAAAAGAAGAAAAATGCACATTTCAGCATACATGCATGATGCATGATTACGTTCGTTTTGAACGTCGAGGCGACGTTCTGCCAACGTTTGAATCTAAGGTTGCACTATAATGTTCTAAAAACGTTCTTTAATAACGTTCGGAGAAAGTTCGTTTTTGGTCACATTCGTTTTGAACGTCGAGGGGACGTTCTATGGACGTTTGAATCTAACGTTGCACTATAACGTTCTAAGAACATTTTTTAATAACGTTCGGAGAATGTTTGTTTTTGGTCGCGTTTACTATGAACGTCGAGGGGGCGTTTACTATGAACGTCGAGGGGACGTTCTGCGGACGTTAGAATCTAACGTTGCAGTGTAACGTTCTGGGAACGTTCCGAGAACGTTGTTAACAAAGCAGATCGCGCGGAGATAGTTTTCCCGTAAATTTTAAGCTTTACGTCGTAACCACGCACTGCCTGATTTCATATGTATGTACATGTGTATATGGGTCTTTCTATAAATTAGGGGTCCAAAAGTGTGACATTTGGTGTCCCCCGTTACACCTGATATGTGTTATTTTTCGTACAAAAATCATTAAAATGACTTTTAAACCATTTTGTATGAATTGTACTTTATGTACTCTGAAGAATGTGTCCTGAATTTACAAAAACAAGATGTAAAATGTAACGGGGGACACCAACATTAGACCCCTATTTGATAGAAAAACCCATATAAAACCCATCTATAGTCTAAAAAGGTAATATTTTGAAGAAACCCTTACGAAAATGTCCTGTGGTATTCCTGTGGTATTCCTGTGGTACATGTAGATACCACAGAAATTACCACAGGAAAAGTATTTACCGCCGGAGTACCATACATATTTATGTGGTAATGCCAACGCTGGATATCCAGGTCCTGTGGTATTCTTGTGGTACATGTAGATACCACAGGAATTACCACAGGAAAATCAATACCACACAATTTTATGTGGTACCCTTACGAACATGTCCTGTGGTATTCCTGTTGTACTGCTGTGGTACATGTAATTACCACAGGGTACCACACAGATTTGTGTTGTAATGCCAATGCCAGATATCCTGATCCTGTGGTAATCTTGTGGTACAGATAGATACCACAGAAATACCACAGGAAAAAAACATTATCACGAGAGTACCACACAGGTTTGTGTATTAATGTCAATGCCAAATATCCTGGTCCTAAATACCACAGCAATTACCACAAGAAAAATATAGGGATGCGTACCACAGGAACCAGAGTACCACAGGAACCGATTACCACACGAACCGAGTACCACAGGGACGCGTACCACAGGAACCAGAGTACCACAGGAACCGATTACCACATGAACGCGTACCAAAGGAACCAGAGTCACACAGGAACCGATTACCACACGAACGAGTACCACAGGGACGCGTACCACAGGAACCAGAGTACCACAGGAACCGATTACCACATGAACGAGTACCACAGGGACGCGTACCACAGGAACCAGAGTCCTACAGGAACCGATTACCACACGAACGAGTACCACAGGGACGAGTACCACAGGAACCAGAGTACCACAGGAACCAGAGTACCACAGGAACCGATTACCACAGGAACCGATTACCACACGAACGAGTACCACAGGGACGCGTACCACAGGAACCAGAGTACCACAGGAACCGATTACCACAGGAACCGATTACCACAGGAACGAGTACCACAGGGACGCGTACCACAGGAACCAGAGTACCACAGGAACCGATTACCACAGGAACCGATTACCACACGAACGAGTACCACAGGGACGCGTACCACAGGAACCAGAGTACCACAGGAACCGATTACCACAGGAACCAATTACCACAGGAACGAGTACCACAGGGACGCGTACCACAGGAACCAGAGTACCACAGGAACCGATTACCACACGAAATTTACCACAAAAAGAACCACAGGAACAAGTGGACATGAATATGCAAATCGGAAACACAATGTACCAATTTACTGTAATGCACATTGTCGGATGCCATGTATACATAATGTATTATGTTCTGAATTGAAATTGTACTCATTTATCAAATAGAAATATGCATCAATACATTTTGCATAATGCCATACTTAAAGCATACTGGCCTCTTTTTTGTTTTATGTTTGTTTTTACCAGTGACCAACCATGGATAGATAGCTGCATTTGGCCAATGGCCTGGTAAACATTTAAGTCTTGAGCACTAAACATTCCGACGCAAGTTAATGCTCTTTGCAGTGGTTCTTGTGGGCACAGAATGAACAACACTGGTTCAACCCCGAACCACTGCTGAACTGACCTTATAGTCTGGTTTGGCAGCTTTAAGTTGGACAAACCAAACAAAAAAATTGTAAGATTTCGATTGACTTGATTGTTATCACAGGAATATCACCACGGGAATGTTACTACAGGAATTTTACCACAGGAAATTTACCACAGGAATTTTACCACAGGAAATTTACCACAGGAACTTCCTGTGGTAATAATGTCCTGTGGTATATGTCCCAAAATACCACAGGAATATTCCTGTGGTAATGTCCTGTGGTAATGTCCTGTGGTATTTTTTTGTGGTAATACCACAGGACTTTTTCGTAAGGGAATAACAGAAAAATGTGGTTTCCAATGTCCGCCAACCGTGACAACATACGAAGGAACTTCAAGGAGCATATATATCAGGCGTTACTATGCCTAGTAAGAGGAAGTAACTGGTATCAAGAGCACTGGAACTTCAGGTAAGCGATTAGTTGATATGTAATTACGCATTGAAAATATTCCGATTACGTCATTGATTACGTCATTGATTAATTGCGGCATAATAAAGGTGTCGTACGTACAATTGACACGTCCTTCGAACGTGCCGAGGAAAAGAAAACTCCCAGAAAACTCCACACAATTACGTTCCCCGGACGTTCATTCCGCAAACGTTCCGCGAACGTTAAGCTAACGTTAAGCTAACGTTCGGGGGACGTTATTTGGTTAGCTGGGTTGTTAACATTTATCCAAAAAGTGCCCAACATTTTTTTTATATTTTTTGTTTAAATTGAAGACGTATATATGCGCGATGGTTGGCATGTTGGAAGAAAAGAAATGATACAATCAATATGTACGATAACACTTTCAGTGCCAATATCGTACATGTACGATCTTGATTGTATCAATTTTCAAAGAATTTCAAAGGATTATGAGAAACGCGAGAATTTGGGCACTGAAAGAGTTAAGAGGTGTTGAAAATGTGAAGTTGTTAAAATGGCACTTTTGTTTATACATTTTGCTGCGATCAATTTTTGCCTGCACGCACCTGCACGTTTGCGCACGCAATAAAAGGTCCTTGTTCGCTCTTTGCGCGCATTAAAATGCGTGCAGCACGCATGCGGCATGCATTTGCAAGCGCGCAAACATTATTTGGTGGTCGCACGTTTCTTTTTCCTTAAAATACATGTTTTGTATGCTGTGCAGCGCACATGAACATACTCACACCTTAAATGTGTGCTACATGTATTTAATGTAATTATTATTTAGGGATTAAAATGGCGGTTCGGGCATTATCAGTGTGCCCAGGACCCCCAGCTGGTTTTAAACGGCTTGTTTAAGATTGGTCAAACCTACCAATTCATAAATACCTTTTCGTGTAAATCGGTAAAACTCACCAAAATTAGCTCGTCGTTTTGCCATGTTTTGCATTCACTTTCCTACACCCACAGTATCAATACCGCGTTCGTACAACTGCTAGCTGTGCGTCATGTTGTTTTTGTTCGATCGCGCGCGTAATACGCGTAATGCAGGCGTGTTGCGCGTGCACGCACACGACCGGATAATATAAGTGCACAATTTGCTTTCGGGCGCGTGCAGTTTCTTTGTGCATGTGCGTGTTTCGAAAAATAAATTGAAATACAATTGAAAAATGAACTAGAATGGCAAATTTAAACCACCATGACTTACTGTATACAAATCAATTTCTGTCCTAGCTGTAAACATAACTCATGTTAATAAACATGCCTGCCCCTATCCCTTGTTCCCCCTTCCCCCACCCCTTGAGATGTCTAAATTGTTCACAGATGGTGTCTGTCATTTTATTTTTTTTGGCGGGGGGGGGGGGGGGGGGGAGAGGGTGCTTAGACAACATAACACCCTAGTGATAGTGTCAATATTAGGCTAAACAAGTAAATAAAATCCTGACGCTACAAACCTGAGTCAGTTGTTGTACATGTGCAGCCTGAGCCGACTGCAAGCATTACTAAAAATCAGTGGCAGATTCAGGCTCATGAAAATACTAAAACAATGGGAATTTTCAGCTATCGCCCGGAATTACCACTGTGTTTTAATGAGCCCAGATCCACTGCTGATGATTTCTAGTTAAATGTATACTTAACAATACTTGGCCAATTTTGTGCGACAACCGACACATGTTCATAGTGGGTCGATAACTCACTCCAACTCACCACATCTTGAAGAATCTGCGGCATGAGCTCCACTGCAACACCTAGCTGTTTAGCAACTCTGACCTGCTGCTGACACACAGACGATGTACTCCACTCAATGCCTTCAAACAGGCAGTTCAGATTCCCTTCAAAATACAAGGGTATACAAGTAAAATACAAATGTGTACATGTACCATATAAGTTCAGTGTTCTGTACTGGTTGACAGTTTGTCCGGGCACGATGCATGAGCAGTGCCCCCATGCAGCAAACAGTGACCTGGACATCGACCATTTCGCAATAAACTTAAACAGAGTTTTATCCTCGAGACTTCGACCACGTAGTGATATGCTACCACCAATGCATCATAGAAACCAACCTGTCGTTGGTGCGGCATAACTGTGTCCCAGCCCGAGAAAACAGCAAAAAACCGATAGAGATCGACATTCCTGGACGCATTGAAGATGACCAACATTCATTACATCAGGGTGATCAACTTCATGATCAAGCAGAATATCACATCATCGCCTGCAATGCTGTCGACGCTGAAGACTACCCAAACAATCATTGGGACGTCGCTTATGCCAACTTCACAAACAGATTATTGTTTAAAAGTCAAATTCAGACACCTTATCCGCCAAGGAACTGTCCCAGACGCATATCCAGTTTTCACACCCCTGGACCAGCGGGCAAACCCCAGAGCAAACCACGGAAGAACTTTGACGATTAAGTTTCCAGAAGATAAGTTGCGGCAAGTCAAAGTGTATAATGAGTCGTACCACTTCCTACGCACATCACATAGGGTACGTACGACATGACCAGCCGATCAACACCATCGGAGCCTTCAGGAAACTACAACAGTTTTCTGACATTTACCAGAGCATGCAGGTTCATCCAGACCAACTGGGAGGTATCAGGTTCGAAGCAAGAATCATCGACCGCACGGTTAATGACGCGATCCGCATCTTCATGCAGCGCAGACCTTATGACATCGACGAAATGCTCATGCCATCCTTCATAACGAGGCGAGCAATCACGGTAGACGACTATATCACTATAATTTGGTATTGTGCCTAAATCATCATTGAAATGGAATGTTCAACCAAACTTCGGATGACAAAAAAATCAATAGTACGTGTTTGTCCTTAACTTTTTCCCAACTTGCCAAATGGGCCAGTTGGCTCAAAGCCCCTTTCATGCATTCACAGATGAGATGCCGGATGATGCCGGGCGAGAAATTTCGGCCATCCGAGGTGACCCGGAGACGTATCCGGAGACGTTTCCGGAGACATTCGCGAAGACGCGTACCCGGTCTATGCGCGGATTGGGCTGGGCCGAAGGTGAAACGTACGAAGTAAGACGGATTGACTCGGTGCCTACAAGGACCAAGACAGTCTCCAGGCGGTCTTTCCTGATTTTCGCTGGACTGTAGCAAGTGCCGCCCTCATGATGCATGTAATTATAAACAGACGCCCTAGAGGCTCTTCAGCCCCTTTCACACATTCTTGGATGAGATGCAGGATGATGCCAAATGGTTGGTCCGGCACAATCCGTGATGTTCCGTGATGAACCCTGAGCACCGTATAGAAGCCAGCTTGACCTCCAGCTAGCTGCATCCTTGGCCATCATTGGCCATCAAGACGCTGTGACGTCATCAAAGCTAGTCTGAGCATGACAGGCAGGTAGATAACTAGAGTCTTCCCAGCAGCTCCCAGGGTCAACGCGGATCGTTTTCTTCCGTGAGATCCCGGGAAAAAAATTGAACGTGCTAAATTTGTCGTTCGTCCAGCTTGACAAGGCCAGATATGCATGGCCAAAGATACAGCCGGAGGTCAAGCCGATTTCTATACGGTGCTTAGGGATCATCAAGCTTAAGGATGGTGCCGGACCAGCCATCCGGCATCATCCAGCGTACATGTATGTCTCATGCGTGAATGTGTGAAACGGGCTTTAGTCTTTACTGGCCCGTTGGAATTTCAAGAGGCTCAGGGCCTGAAATGTCTGGTTGCAGGGTGCAACACGCGGTGGGGTGCAAACACGCGGTGGGGTGCAAACATGCGGTGCGGTGCCACACGTGGTTCGGTGCCATACATTTTATGGGCCTTATTTAGATTCAAACCCGACACCTCTGACTCACAGGACAGTTGTTCTACCAGAATGACAATTAAACAACTTGCCGCCACAGTGGTATCGTACAGTATGGAGACTAACCAAGTTTTTGTTTGACTTCAGCCCTGAGACCAACAAGGTAGTAGCCTCCATCTTGAGCTGGTCCAAGAACCATCTGACAGCTTGGATTTCCTAGCATCCTCAGGGCAGCCTCCATGATGTCCACACTGATGGCTGGAATATCACTTCCAATCTACACTCAGTTCAAAATGTACAAAATATCTTGCTAACTCTTTAATGTAGACTCCCAAAATACACTGGTCAAAAGAAAGTAAGACTCAAGAAATCCTTGTCAAATTGTTCAACCCCAGTGAGAAAAAGAAATGTCTGTGTTATGTGTACGTTATTATTGATCCTTGACCATAATTACTGGGTATGTTTTGTTTGTCACGCTTCATTGATTTCTTCTCAACAGACTCAAGAGCGGGAGCCTGTATAAAATCACTGTTCACATGCAGTGTCAGGTCAGTGCTGCAAAACATGAAAATGCTTTCGACAGTGAAATTTTTGATGGGATTTTCCTTTGTGGTGTGTGTGATTGGTGTTAGGGTGCATCTGAATGAAGTTCAGTGTGCGAGAGCATGTCAGATGATCCAGGATGGCAGAACTCAGCGTGATGTGGCCACAGAGTTAGGGGTCAGTCAAAGCTGCATCAGGAACGTTTGGAGACGATCCCAGGAGACCCAAGCTTACCGTAGACGACATGGTTCTGGTCGACCAAGGGCCACAACTCCTGTGGATGACCGATATTTGACACTTTCGGTTCGGCGAAACCCATTCCAGAGTGCAAGATGGATCCAGAATGAGTTTAGACAAGCCACGTATCGCATCACTATCAGCACCCAAACTGTACGGAACAGACTAAGAGAAGTTGGCCTTCACTCTCGTGTACTACGTGTTGTCCCAAGAATGACAGCTGAACACAGAAGACGTCGCCTTGAGTGGGCCAGGGCACACTCTCGTTGGAATGTTGCACAGTAGTCCAACGTTCTGTTTACGGATGAGTCCCGTTTTACTGTTGATCATGCTGATGGAGGTTTACGTGTGTGGAGAGGTGTAGGAAAACGGTACAACCCTCAATTTACAGTTGCTGTTAACCGGTGGGGTGGTGGATCCGTAATGGTGTGGGCAGGAATTTCCGTAACTGAGCGAACTGATTTGCACATCGTCCAAGGCAACATGAACGCGCTTTATTATCGTGACAAGGTTCTTTAGGCTATTGTGCTGCTGGTTAGAAACCGTGTGGGTGACGGATTCCTTCTCATGGATGATAACGCTCGTCCACACAGAGCCAGAATAATTACAACCTTCCTGGAGGACAATATCCAGCGGAGAGTGGCCAGCGATGTCTCCTGACCTTAATCCCATTGAGAACATCTGGGCAATGTTGGGGACAAGGGTCAGAAATCGGAATCCCGCAGTAATGAACGTTGAAACCCTCACAGCAGCTCTCCAGGAGAAATGGAACAACATTCCTCAGGTGGTGATCCGGAACACTGTTGTTTCGATGCGGATGAGTGTGTAAACCTGAGAGGTGCATTTACCCATTATTAACAATGTGAGTCGTTATTTCTTCCAATAAAGCTGTTTTTGAAGAAAACGAATCTTCTGTTTTGTTGCATGTGAACAGTGATTTTATACAGGCTCCCGCTCTTGAGTCTGTTGAGAAGAAATCAATTAAGCGTGACAAACGAAATATACCCAGTAATTATGGTCAAGGATCAATAATAACGTACACATAACACAGACATTTCTTTTTCTCACTGGGGTTGAAAAATTTGACAAGGATTTCTTGAGTCTTATTTTCTTTTGACCAGTGTACATACATGTAGCACAGTAGCATGAAATGTATCCACATGTACAGAGAACATATGGATGTGGTCGTTAATGGTTCACAATTATTATTATTATTATTATTATTATTATTTATTCGGTCATAATATAGACAAGATGCATGTACAAATACAAAAATAACAATTACAAACAAAATGAACTTATAGATCAGTTTTTGGAAGGGAAGGGGAGAAGTAAGGATTAAGGGAAGGAGGGATGAGGCGGGATGAAAGGAAGTAGGGGGTGGAAGGAGAAAGTAGACAAAACAAGCCTATCTAGACGGCCAGGATAAACAAAAGTGATATTCACTGTAGCTCGGAAGCCTGTTTATCCAATCATAGATAGGTAATAAATATAAATATATAAAATAATTCATAAAGTGTTTTTACCATATCTCATACATATTAAAAAACAGAATGTCACCGGTAAGTGGTTTCAAACCAAGACGGAAATATGTATGAGATATGGTATGCTTTAATTGTCAATGGTCGATATTGGCTCCCACTAGTATTGTAAGTTGACGAGCCAGTTCACATATTTTCCTCTGGACCCAGCTTCAGAACCCCCAACATTTCAGGGAGCCAATATTGGTCATCTTAAAAGTATTAAAACAAAACAAACAAAAATAACACAAACAAAAACGAACGAACAAACAAAACAAACAACCCAACAAAATACAAAAACAAATCAAAAACAAAAAACTAAACAAAAAACAGTCTTGGCTGCGGCAAGAGATTGACAAGGTGACCAGAATATGAATAAAAGGTAATGATAAATAAGAATGAGCCAAATGGGGGAGCAAGAAATCTATGCATCATAGTAGTGGGCGTATAATCTGTTACTAAAGCTCTGGAATGATTCTAAGATTACTGAGTCCTTAACATAATTGGGAAGATTACTCCAGATGCGAGGAAAGGTATTAACAGGGGAGTGTTTAAGAACTAGTGTTCTGGCGAAGTGATGCCGAAATGTAACTATGTCCAGGTGGTGCTGATTTGCGTTTTTGCCCTAACACTGTCGCAGTCAACGAGTCCGAAGAGACATTTCATTACAAACTGGATTGTATGTTTTTGCCGTCTGGACTCGAGGCTCAACCAGTTGAGTGTGTGCAGTCTTTCCTCGTATGACATAGCTCCTTTTTGTTGTTTCAAGATCATCCTGGTAGCTCTTCTTTGCACGTGTTCCAATTTAGCAGCCAGGGTTGATGTGTATGGACTCCAGGCAGGCTGTCCGTACTCCAGTAAGGGCAGGACAAGGGAACGGTATAATGAGGAAAGCGCTTTGGGTGATGATCTACCTGCGATGTGCCAAATGAACCCTAATGTTTTGTTGGCTTTGGAGACGACAGTGTTGACATGGTCATTCCAGGTAAGAGTGGAATTGATGGTCACACCAAGATACTTGATGCTGGATACAGCAGCAAGGGGGGTTCCTTGGAGAGAGTAGACTGGGTGTACTGTGGGTTTCTTGGATCGGGTTGTATGCAGGATTTTGGATTTGCGATGATTCAGTTTCATACCATTTCTTTCACTCCACTGATGAAGTGCATCAAGGTCGGTTT
Organism: Henricia sp. BOLD:AAB3569; assembly: GCA_037783545.1. Taxonomy (NCBI): domain Eukaryota; kingdom Metazoa; phylum Echinodermata; class Asteroidea; order Spinulosida; family Echinasteridae; genus Henricia; species Henricia sp. BOLD:AAB3569. Next base: position 807,406 of record JBBELK010000757.1, read on the forward strand.
GCAAGGCGAGTTAATCAGCGCGCGGGCGAGGTAACTGGCTGATATAAGAGGGTGTCGTCGGCGAAAAGGAGGCAGGTAGTTGTCAGGTTGCGGGAAATGTCACTGATGAACAGATTAAACAGAAGGGGGCCCAGCACACTTCCTTGGGGGACGCCAGATGTAACGGGTAACCATGATGACAAGGAGCCACTGTACAAGACACGTTGCTCACGACCAACAATGAACGATCTGATCCAGTTCAAAATTTGGCCCCGGAAGTTGAAGTTGCGGGAAAGCTTCTCCAGCAAGATGTGATGTGGCATCATGTCAAATGCCTTGCTGAAGTCGAGGCAGGCGATGTCAATTCGTGGAGGTTGCGGTTTGTCGAGTATTGTTGAAGCCGTGTTGTAGGTTGTTAGCGAGACAAAAGGAGGAAACATGGTCGCGGATTCCTTCAGCAACGGCCTTTTCGATAATTTTGCAGACAATTGAAGTTAATGCAATTGGACGATAGTTGGTGACGTCAGATCGGCTGTCGGATTTAAACACAGGGGTGATATTTGACAGTTTCCAACTCAGAGGCAGAGTACCTTTTACGAGGGAGGAGTTCATCAGACGCAATAATGGAGGGGCGATAGAACTTGCGGTAGCTCGCAGGATTGTGGGTGAGATTGCGTCGGGGCCTGGCGCCTTATGAGGATTTAGAGTCAGCAAGGATTTAGTGAGACTGCGAAGATTAATTCTTATTGGAGCAAGTTCAGGGATAGGAAGGGAGCATGGCGGTGGTGTGGCTGGACAGTTAGCTGAAGGTGAGTGAACTGAGCTGAAAAAGTTGTTGAAAACTTCAGCAATATCCTCCGGTTTGTGGATCACTCTGCCGGCACGATGAAAGGCTGGTGGACAGGCAGATTTCCTCTGGTCTCTTACAAAGCGCCAGAAACTTCGCTTGTTGTCTGTAGTCGCAAACAGCTTGTCAACATAGTTGGCATAGGCTAATTTGGAGGAATTTTTCACTTTATTCCTAATGATTTTGTAATCCTCCCATGCAGCGACTGAGCCAATATGTTTGGCCTTCTTGAAAAGCTTGTGTTTTAGGTGGAAAGCTGCCAACCAGCTCCCAGATTTTGCAACAGATTCCTGGAAAATACTTATCTTGCAACTCCCAACACATATAAAACCCTCCTGGATTGTATATTAACAACTTCGGAGATGCTAGATATGTCTGAAGTTGGAAAATCAACCTATTTTCCAGGTGTCTTCCCAAGGAAAGTTGGTAGCTATGAATATGTTGCAAGTGAAGCAGTGTTTTAGAGATGACAACATATGCATTGACTACTCTTGGGCGACTAGTGGATTTGCTACTCGCGAGTAGTTGCAGCAATTACTTGCGAGTAATCGATTAATCGCGAGTAGTTGGCAAAGTCTCAAAAGGGAGGAAAAACAAAATGCACGTTTGTGTGTATAAGTAACTGTAGTTAGGCAAATTTCCGATGTATACATGTAGTCTACATTTATACAGCGGTAATTTGCCTAATCTATGCTGCCCTGATTCTGTTTCAAACAATGCATAGATGGTGAACTTCAGCAAGGATTATTTCGTATTTTTCTCCTAAAAAACTACCTCTTGCTCCGCGATTAGACGGCATAAGTTTGCCATAATTCTCCTTCAACCCGTGCATGTCGCTACTGTCACATATGTAACATACACTACAAAAAAAAAGTTAAGGATATTTGGATTTCTTTTTGTGCTTGGTGCTGTTTTGTGAATTGGCCATTATTCCAACATTTTCCAGGACCTTCCCTGTGTTTGTTGTCCATTCCTTTAAGTTTAACTCGGTTCCACTTGATTGACCCTTTGCAATTTGAGCATTATGGCAGTACTCACACTTGTGTATTTAAAGAGCTTGTTCTCTGGGCCAAATTGTGCATTTTGCAAGTCAACAGAAGCCAAGATGAAAATGTTCATGCCTGTCGTCGTTGTTTTGTTGATGTTGTGTCGAGGTTGTGGAGCTGTGCGACGTCATCTGGATGCTACGGATGTGGCTAGAGCAATCCAGCTCCTTGAAGATGGTGTTAGGCAGGTTGAGGTGGCCAGGAGTTTGCTGTAAGCCAGAGTGTTGTGTCACGTTTGTATCGACGTTTCCAGCAGACCGGCCTGTATCATGACAGACCACGTTTAGGCCGCCCCCGTGCTTTAACTGCCCGTCAGGATCGATATCTGAGGACAACCGCTCGACGAAACCGCTTGAACTCAGCAAGAACTCTGCGAAACAATCTCCAAAATGCCACCGGTGTTCATGTCAGTGTCCAGACTGTGAGGAACCGACTGCATGCTGGCGGTCTGAATGCCAGACGTCCGGCTGTGGGCCCAAGACTGACCCCTAGACACCGTCAGACGAGGTTGGCATTTTGTCATGCACACGTGGACTGGAATATCGAGGCCTGGTCGTGTGTACTCTTCTCTGATGAGTCCAGATTTTGTGTCTCCACGAACGACAGACGCCAGAGAGTGTGGAGGGCCCGTGGGGAACGTTTTGCGGAGTGTGCCATTGTTAAGCACGATCGTTTTGGTGGTCCCTCTGTTATGGTGTGGGCAGGGATCAGTGTCGGGGGTCGCACAGACCTTCATGTGTTCCAGCAAGGGGCGATTAATGCCCGGATGTACCGGGATGACATTATCCTCCCCATTGTTCGTGCCTATGCTGGTGCTGTGGGCCCTGATTTTCTGCTAATGGACGACAACGCACCAATCCATCGAGCAAGGCTGGTGCAGGACTGTCTGGATACAGAGGGAATCCGTCGTATGGACTGGCCAGCCTGTTCACCGGATCTCAATCCTATTGAACACCTTTGGGACCAGCTCGGGAGAGCCATGCAGCGACGTCTTCACCCTCCAACCAACGCCAATGAGCTCAGAGCTGCCCTCACTGAGGAGTGGCAAAGACTGGACCAGGCGGCCATTGACCGTTTAATCCGGAGCATGCCAAGGCGGTGTCGGGCTTGTATTCAAGCCAGAGGAGGTCACACGAGATACTGAGATGGGCTGGATTAGGGTGTGATGCATGTGAAGTCACTTTTCCCCATGTGGACATTTTCTTTTTTGGACACTTTCCTAAGATCCTTGTTTGTTGTGGCTAAAATTGTAAATAAAACTGTATCTGGTCATTAAAATAGGGCTTCATTTTAAAACACATTACAAAATGGCAAAAACCACTGTACAAAACCCCAACTGAAAAAGATAGCCCGATTTTGAAAAATATCCTTAACTTTTTTTTTGTAGTGTATATGTGTAGCATGTATTAATCACGAGTAATCGCGAATTACGAGTATCGCAATGAAACAGTTCATTGAACCGGGCGTACACGGCAGATGACACGTGGAGATCCGCAGTCATTGTACTCGATCGATGTGGTTAAAAAAACATGCTTGTCGGACTTTCGGCTAGCACAAAGGACACAATGAATTGAAATAGTTGGCATACACAACAAATAAGTCACCTGCACACAGGTCGCATTTTAGGTGTGCTGGGAAACAGGCCTGTTACAGTGTAACAATAGCATATAATGCGCCACGATTAATCGAGTAGTTTAAAAATGATAGTCACGAGTACGAGTACCATTAACTATTCGCGATTAAGTGATTAATCGAGCTATTCACCTAGCGGTAGTATTTACTGGATTAAAACATCATTCAAGGTTCTCTCTAGTTGTTTTGTTCGGGCGCGTCCGGACAAAAAACTTTCGGGACAAAAATAATCCATTTCCCCTCTAAAAACACTTGAGAAATACGACCGAGTCATTCCAAAATTAGGTTTAAAGTCGCAAAACATGACTCGCTGGCTGCTGGCATCCTTATCGTTCACTTACCGCACATATTTAGCGCATCGGCGACCCAATATGTGGCCAATCAAGGCCATGACAGCTGCATGCATGTTTTGAACAGCGCCCTCACACAGAGAACAGGGATTCAATGGATGGGTTGGTTAGTGTTCGCCGGACGAGATTTTTTACTAGCGGAGAACACTGATCACTGTAATAAAGTACTGAAGTGAAAACATCATCCTTTCAGAGTTTTCCAGTGGCACCGTCTTGTCTAGGTGCCCTGAGCAGCACCCTCATATAGCGAACTTTGACCAACCCAATGAATCCCTGTTCACCGCATGAGCTAGGGCACTGCTTGAAAAACAGATGCACGTGTAGCTGTCATGGCTACGTACATATATGCTCAGCCGCATATTGTGTCGATGATAGATATGCGACAGCGTAGTAAGTGAATGATACCAGCAGCTAGTGAATCGTATTTGGGGACTTCACACCTCAATGTATGTTGGAATGGCTTGGCCTTATGTCTTAGGAGTTTCTAGAGGGAAACAAATAATTTACTTGTTCAGCTCGGTGCCAAGTTTGTGTGCGGGAGCTAACAGGAGCTAACAGCACCTCTGATCATTTTGTCCAGGCAGCACACCCGGACAAAACAGCCACTGGAAAATGCTACAGGACTGCACTTTCCATTATCTAGGTGCTTGAAACCCACATGCGATTTGTGTTGATGATCATCTACCTTCACCATGTGAGAATTTTGTTTATGTAGTGTAGTTATTTTCCTGGCAATGCTGAAAAGGCAACTATATTTAAAGGCAGTATACATGATTGGTAAACTGTTACAAATAGTTTTATCCCCCTGTGTGATTGAAGATATGCATGATTAAAACCAACCTGAGCAAAAACCAGCTCCGTACTTCGTCTAACTTTTGAGAAAACAGTCAAAAAAGGGTTTGCAGTCATTTCGCCCCAAAACCACTTCGCCTGAACCATTTTGCTCTGAACCACGGCCTGTGCACAAAGTGGTTTTGGGGCGAAGTAGCATTTGGGCGATGTAGTGTTTGGACGAAGTCATTTGGGGTTAAATGGCACTCGGGCGAAGTGGTTTGGGGCGAAATGGCACTTGTGCAAAATGGTTTTGGGGCGAATTGAATTTTCGTCTCATGAGACGAAAACTACCCGGTAATTGTTTTAGGCTACTCATTTCTCAAAGACTATAGCACTACAGACAAAACCATTTCAGGGGAAGTTTTCTACGGTCATCATGTCTATATTGTGTAAGTAAGGCGTAAATCTGTGAACATTTCTGATTTTCGAGATACCAATGATGTATATACTGCCTTTATATTGCAACTGTATTTAAATCAGAACACGTTAGGTTGTGGAAGCACGTGCCACGGCGGCCCTTCGCCGCATTCACCTTCTTTCCCCACCCCTCTGGTTTCCTTATAGCGATTGATCAGGCCTGCGCCGGGCCCATCGCTCACCCCTCCAGGTAGTCCCCCAGCTGCCCAACCACGACACCTGGGGTCGACCAACAGGTCGCCTCAACCCGGCCCCTATTAGGGTCCTTGGCACTGAGGATCCGATTCACGGATCCAAGTGGGAGAAGCGAGCCACGTGGCCGTAGAGGCACAGCTGTCGCTCTCGGATCAAGCAGGTGACCCTCCCCATCCACGCCCTATTTGACACAGTCTATCCAGTGGTACCCGAAGATGCGACGAAGGGAAGTAGTCAGGACGGTGTCCAGTCGTTGCCTCAACCCACTGGTCAAGGTCCACACTACACTTGTGTAAAGCAAGACCGGCAGGACCAGCGAGCGGAAGACTCGGACTTTTGTCCATCTGCTCAGATACCGAGAGCGCCAAACAGTCTTATTTAGCGAGCTCATCTCTCACTGCACTAAGCAAAGACAAACAAATAATGTCAGTCTTGGTACACCATGTAGTTGCGGAGCGATGAACCACGCTGCCGAGGTAAGTTAAACTGTCCACGATCTCAACACTCTCTCCCGATGCAAGACGAGAATCGACAGCAGCATCCAAAAGGTCACCGAAAATCTGGATCTTGGTCTTGATCCAGGAGACTCGCAATTCAAGCCTCTGCGCCTCCACGCTCAGTGTCTCGAGTGTCCCCATCATCAGAATCTCCATAGTTTCGGCAAAGATCCCAGCATCGTCGGAAAAGTATAGATCAGTGATCCGAACATCTCCAAATGACACTCCACAGTCGGCCCCTCCCACTGTCCGTCCCATAATCCAGTCCATGCAGGTGTTGAAAAGTGTCGGGGCCAATACGCATCCCTGCATCACTCCAGTATTAACTGGAAAGAGGTCGGAGAAATCACTACCGCACTTCACTGCACTCTCCGTTCCTGAATACAGAAGGCAATGACATGCACCAAGTTAGGGGGATATCATGCGGAGCCCAAAGATCTTCCAAAGGGCATCCCTACTGACCGAGTAGAACGCCTTCTTGAAGTCAATGTAGGCTGCCATCAGCCCATGATCGAACTCTCAAAAACGCTTGGCGATGACTCAGAGGGCCAGGATGCAGTATACGGTAGATCTCATCGGAGTGAGCCCGGACTGCTCTGGGGGCTGGTGATCCAGCAGCTGCGGGCGCACCCAATTGAGACGCACGCGCGCAAAGACCTTGCCCGAAACCGAGAAGAGGGTTACGCCCCTGTAGTTGTACATTCTCGAATGTCACCCTTACCCTTCCAGATTGGGACAATAGTGCCCTTCCTCCAGTCGGATAGGATGACACCCGAGTTCGAGACAGATGAGAGAGTGCAACCACAGGAGAGATGCCTGGCAGACACCTGGTGCCCCTGAGCCTTTCGAACCTCTTTGAGGCTCGGTGGGTTGCAGCTCACTGGCGGTTTGGCAGCCAGGGGCTCTATCCGCAGGGAATTCACAGCCAGGCGGGTCAGCACTGTGAATACTCCTTGAAGTATCCGGCTCAACGCTCCTTAACAGCACGTTCCCCGGTCAGGAGCTTGCCGTGAGCCGCACGTATCGTCAAGCTTCTCGCAGGGGCACCCGAACAGCACAGTCTCCGGATTGCCCTGTAGGCCGGCCGGGAGTTGCTTGTACTTAGGTGGCTCTCGACCGTCTCACAGAGATCCCGGACTCTGGCCTCCAGGTCCCCACGCATTGCCCGAAGCGCTTCGCGCCGCAGCTCCCTGTGCTGTTTGGTCTTGCGGTCGAGTCTTGCTTTCTCAGCTTCTCAGGGATGCACTCACTGGCAACATCCAAGATGTTGGCTTTGAAAGCTGACCACATCACCTCTGGGCTCGCAGCAGCTACCATTCTTTCAAGTGCATCCCACAGCCTGTCACCATAGGCCCGAGCCACGTCCGGGTCCCGCAGGCGGCCGACGTCGAGCCTTAGGTCCGCCGTCACCCGTCTCAGATACCTAAGACGCAGCTTCAGGGTTGCTACCAGCAGCCTGTGGTCAGTGGTGAAGAACTGGGCACTCCTGTACACCTGGCAGTTCTCGATCAGTCTCCAGCGGCCGTCCACAAGCACATGATCGATCTCCTTCCCGGTGACACTATCGTCGGAATACCAAGTCTAGCGTTGCCAGTCCGATCTCAGGAACCACGATCCAGCAATCCTCAACCCGCGACTTGCTGCAAAGTCAAGCATCCGAGTGGAGTTGGGCATAGAATGCCTTCTTCGTGGAGTGATCACTATCCTCAGTCGGAACGTACACTGTGACAAATGAGACTACGCCCAAATAAAAGTATGGGTAAGCCTCAGCCGCATCATACACTCCGAGACTGGCATGACCTCCCTTACAAACGGAGCAAGCCGGTCAGCAACCGCCACCTCCACACCCCGTTGGTGCTGGCCATCAGATCGGCCGGACCAGAAGTAGGTGTAACCACCTCCCCTCATCTCGCCCGAGCATAGCCTCCTCACCTCAGACAAGGCAGCAACGGCTATGCTGAGCCAAACGAGCTCCGCCGACAAGGCAGGCACGCGGGCATCCTCCTGAAGAGAGATGACGTTCCAGGTGCCAACCTGAACCGATTGCCTCAGGTTAGGCCGAGGGGTCCGGGGTCCGGTGGATGACGGCTCAGCACCACTGCGCCGCGGGTGCTCAACCACACCGACCTGACTGCTCTGTGGTTCCCCTCCTAATCGGGCGACGAGGGTCCCGTGGGCTTTGCCCCACCGCCTTCATGCGGCGCGCCTTCCTTGCGTCAGGGGTACCGGTACTCCCACAGAGCGGGTTAAGTTTACTAGTTTTGTGACCTCGAGCCAAATAAATTTAAGGGGCCGGGGTGCCGACCCTGCAACTGTATTTAAATGGAAACTATATATATTGTACGGTACTTACAACAACAGCAACATCAGTTCCAGCATAAAAAGCTGAGGTAAACGCATTGGCCATCTTGGATCCCAAATGACCTTCGGACTGTAATGACCAAGAGAACTTCTGCCGCGCAATGTTCTTCTTATCAAGCCAGTAGCTGATTTCTCTTTTTGTGCCGCCATGCAGCTTTGCTTCAACTGCTGTGTCTGTCTTGTGCAGGAGTAACTCAGAGAGAACATCCAACATGTGATCAGTCTAGATACAGAAGAACAATTGACATTTATGGTTAATACATGTACAATAACATTTTTGAATAAAAGTTGCTCTCCTGGGCCTGTTTTCAACAGCCACTTCTGTCTGCACAGTCCGACAGTGTATGGAGGGCAATCAACCATGAAAATACATGTAGCACAGCCTAGCCTTTGCATACTGAGAACTGCATAAATGCGGACTGACTGAATCTAGCCGAACTGCATACTATTTAAACCTACCCCACCCCAGCACCAACCAAAAAACCCTATATAGACCTTTATCATGCCATCCCAATCTTCGTCTTGTTCCCCATGTGTGTCAGGCACGATCAGTGAATTATGCACGAGTGTCATTATGGGGCATAATTTCAACACAGGGTCAAACGTTTCTTTCTACATGTACCGTACATGTAGTACAATCCTTTATTTGGTTGCATTGGTTTTAATTGGAAAAAAATAAAGATTGCTTCACGGTGATAAAGGTCTACAGTGTAGGCTATATATCCCTTGAATATTTGTGACAGAGCTTCAGTAGCTGAACTGGCTAGTAAGTGTGTATTGAAAAGGAATGCAAGTCAACTCAACGGTCTGCCAACTCAACTCAAGCAAAGTCGACAATTCTACTAACTCCACTTGACCGTTAAACCACCTCTACTGCCAAAACCATTCAACCATCTTAACTGCCAAAACAAACGCCATGAAGCAATTTGACCACCAATTCAGCCCAGATTTTCAAAAAAGTATCAAAAACCAATTCCTTTCCAAGAAGTTACAAAAAAATTCATGGTAATTACACATGTAGGCACCGCACCAAATCATTGAATTATTATGGGACAATCTCTGGACTTTTATGAATTTACTTGGGGACTTTTACCATTTAATGCCGGGAAAACAAGTCCATCCACACAATTTTGTAGATTTAAGGATCTAGTATTGGCCATTCGATAATCAGCACGCTGCCATAATAACAAGCGCGCCTGACAGCAGAAGGGCACTGTGTTATACAGTACAGGCACTAGTCTACATGTACATGTAGGCACTAGACTGTTTTTGAAAAGTGTACGGTTACAATTGCATTTCACCGAGTTTGGGGGAGGGGGGAGGGGGAGGGGGGGACATTAAAAATGCCATAAAATGTTCTTCTTACTGTAGGGGATCGGAAATTGCGACCTCCTTAAAATACATGTAATTGTAATGCACATTAGCATATTATCATATTTATCTTTATGCAAAATTCATTTGCATATTTATCTTTATGCAAAATTCATTTGCATATTTTTCCCGCGCAAGGAAAACGTGTCACTACCTTAATATGGTATTCATGAGCTAAGAATTAAGTTAGTGCCTGGGTTTATGACAACATTGTGTAAGCTAGACTCCCTGTATTGACAGTTTATGCTTATCTTCTTCATTATGATAATATACATGTACTTGATATATTATTTGATAATTTGTGCCTTGTCTGGACGTACAATTTACGAGCGTATTTCATTGTGGCGCAATAATATAGTTGTTATTAGGTCGCGCGCGCGCGTGGATAAAAGTTAACTTTCTCGAGCTCCGAGCTTTGTTTTTGAGTCGTTCGTCTGTGAAACGGACAAACAATATTTCGTAACGTCCGAGTTTTAGCCAGCATTGCGGCCATGTAATGGGTTAGACACCCGAGTCTTTCCCAGAAAACCCCCAGTGAGTATATTGTTACCATTTATTCATACTCACTTTGGATGTAAAGCTGTATTTATGACCGTAAATCCACGATATTTTGTAAGTGTTGTGCGTGGCTTGTCGCTGTGTACATGAAACATACCATCTTTCATGCGCGCGTGTGTGTATAACCATGTTGCTTTTCTTGTTTTGTACTTCCAGGCAATGGGGTTTTCCCACCGGGTTCTTCGGGCGGGATTATCGGCAACTGTACTCTGACAGTGAGGTTTCTGTCGCCGTGGTTTTCCTTTATGTACAAAGTGTAAATAACGATGTTCTCAGGCCTGCAATAAAACTTGTTTGGAACTTTTAATCTTGTGCCACTTTTCGCTGTTCCTCCGTCTCCGGACTTTGTGTGTCTCGTTCGCGTACCTGGTTTTAGTCTGCTAGTAGTTGTTTGCTCAAAGCTCCGCGGTCTGCGTTTGTCCCCAGCCGGACTTCGATGCTCGTCCTCTTGTCGTGAGAGGGCCGGACTCACCTTCCCCGTTCCCCCCATATCATTACAAAGTGGCGTCGTAGGCAGGATTGAGCATCGTGTTTTGAAATCGTCCGTGGAATCATCTTCTCGTTCGCGGCCATGTCGAGCGCAACATTTTGGACTGGACCTTGGACCAAGAAGAAGAACTGGACTTGGTAATCATCTTCACTATTTTGCTGTTTTAATACATCTTTATGATTGTATGATCTTGTACTTTTGTAGTACGTGCATGGAATAAGGTTGATTAATTTGTCTAGCGTGATAGATTTGTCAGCGAAGTTTTCGATACTGTAGTTGGTGTATTTTTTTAATGCTGTGACTGTACAATTTATTGTGTAACTAGGCCTACCGTGTGAAAAGGTGTTTTTGATATTGGCTTTAATTATTGCCAATTTAGTACCTTGTTTTTGTAGGTCTGTTGTCTCTACAGATTGAGCTGTAGTTTGACTTGCTTTAATTAAAGCATATTTTTGTGTACACACTGTGACGCAGAATTTTGTGTAAAACAAAACCAACTCTGAAGTCTGATTTATGTACGCTGACATTTTGAACCCTTTTCCAGTGATGTATTTTTACTTGTCTTGACATTTTAGTCCCTACTAGTGTGACGATTTTGAGCCTAGACATAGGTTGTAATTGGGCTGGTGTGTGCTGATTTTCTATTTGTATCCTATGTAGGGTATTTGGTAGACATTGTGGAGAACAGTGTATTATCTGTATAAGAGCAGATTTTGTTCCCTGTAAATAAGTCTATACGTATAATATATCTTGAGCACACAATTAAGTAGTAGCCATTTTTGGTCAGTTTACCAGCCATGGTTTAGCCAGACAGTATTGTGAAGTCAAATCAGCTCTTAGCGCAGACTATTGTCAGTGTGTTTACAGACTTCCTGGAAAATTATGATAGTCTTAGTGACTCATGTGAAGAAGAGTCTTGCCAGTCAGATAAGTCTTTGGGAGATGTAGCAAAAATCATTGAGACAACACTCAGTGACAATGCTACAATTTTACTAAAGTTTCTTGAGGAACAGCAGCACAAGAATTTTGAAAGCAGTGTGCCTGAAATTGATGTTTCCCAAGTTGATGGAAACGAAGTGGTCAGTGAAATTTGTATAACAAAGGTTGGTTCTGAGCCAACAATTTCTTTTCCTGCTTCTAGCCAAGCAGAGGTTTGTGAGGTACCGGTGGCAGAACAGAATATTGGAAATTCTTTATGTAATAGTTTGACTAATTCTGCTCACTAGAATGTTGATGTTAGGCTTACTGAATTTGAAAAGCCTTTGCCTGTGGTTTCATTTGCATGTGATGCCCCAGTAAATGATGGGTCACGTGACAGCAAACCACTTTTTGAATCAACAGATTGTTTAATGTATAATGTACCTCTGTGTTATGTAGAGCTCAGTTTGCCAGATGTTAAGACAGTGGAAAAAGTAGGAAACACCCCTGGTCTTTTGGGCAACCCTGGCCAAGTATTTGAGGCATCGTTTGTGGAGTTGCCAGTGTATGTAGATTTTCTGGTGGTGTGTCTTGTGAAAAGAGTGCACTCTGGTCACTGGCCAGCCGCCATTACTTAAAAAGGGATTTTAAGTTTGAATTCCCTGTTCGCTTTGCTTTATGCAATTTTGAGAGTTTAAAACATGTCACAGCCTGTTTACATGCACATGTATTTTCAATTGTATTCACCTTTTGATGGGATGTCATGTAATTCCCCGTGTTTAGACAGGTGATGATTTGTGAAATTTGTGAAATACTGTTTTTTTTCTATACATGTGTGTAATTGTACTAGTTTACATTTCACATTGTACTGAATTGTGCTGAATTGTGCTGAATTGTTGAGGTCAAACTGACAGTTTTGACAGTGAATGTAATATTTGCACAACAATACTGGTTTGTTGCTATACATGTACATTGAAGTTGAAATGTCAATTTTGGATCGATTGTAGCCAAAATATTGTGTGTAGTGTTTATTTACTGTATGTACATGACTTGTGTACCATGGAAAGTTTTGTGCGTGTTGCCAATGTTGGCATTTGGCCAAATCACATGTGTATAATGTTCAGTGCAGAAAATGTATCACATGTACATAATATGTCCTATGTATGGAATGTTGTATGGGTGTACATTGTATGTGTGTATGAATTCATGCATGTGTACACGCATATTGTCACTTGTGTTTACGGTACGTTGTACTTTACATGCAAGGGCTGCTATCTTTTTGTTTACATGTTGCGTTAATTTTAAATGTGCATTGTATGACATTTTTATTGTCGGTCGCACAGAAATTGTTTTTGTTGGACCATTCGAGGCGCATGGTCTTAAAGTAGGGAAATTGTAGGGGATCGGAAATTGCGACCTCCTTGAAATACATGTAATTGTAATGCACATTAGCATATTATCATATTTATCTTTATGCAAAATTCATTTGCATATTTTTCCCGCGCAAGGAAAACGTGTCACTACCTTAATATGGTATTCATGAGCTAAGAATTAAGTTAGTGCCTGGGTTTATGACAAAATTGTGTAAGCTAGACTCCCTGTATTGACAGTTTATGCTTATCTTCTTCATTATGATAATATACATGTACTTGATATATTATTTGATAATTTGTGCCTTGTCTGGACGTACAATTTACGAGCGTATTTCACTGTGGCGCATTAATATAGTTGTTATTAGGTCGCGCGCGCGCGTAAAAGTTAACTTTCTCGAGCTCCGAGCTTCGTTTTTGAGTCGTTCGTCTGTGAAACGGACGAACAATATTTCGTAACGTCCGAGTTTTAGCCAGCATTTGCGGCCATGTAATGGGTTAGACACCCGAGTCTTTTCCAGAAAACCCCCAGTGAGTATATTGTTACCATTTATTCATACTCACTTTGGATGTAAAGCTGTATTTATGACCGTAAATCCACGATATTTTGTAAGTGTTGTGCGTGGCTTGTCGCTGTGTACATGAAACATACCATCTTTTATGCGCGCGTGTGTGTATTTACCATGTTGCTTTTCTTGTTTTGTACTTGTTTTGGCGGGATTTTCGGCACCTGTACTCCGACAGTGAGGTTTCTGTCGCCGTGGTTTTCCTTCATGTATAAAGTGTAAATAATGATGTTCTCAGGCCTGCAATAAAACTTGTTTGGAACTTTTAATCTTGTGCCACTTTTCGCTGTTCCTCCGTCTCCGGACTTTGTGTGTCTCGTTCGCGTACCTGGTTTTAGTCTGCTAGTAGTTGTTTGCTCGACGCTCCGCGGTCCGCGTTTGTCCCCAGCCGGACTTCGATGCTCGTCCTCTTGTCGTGAGAGGGCCGGACTCACCTTCCCCGTTCCCCCATATCATTACATTACTAAATAAGAACTTAGTGTGATACAGATGATTAAAATAGCTTTTAAAATTTGCTTCTTGTTGATACTATTTTGATGGCTATTATGGTACTGGTGCGGTTTCCGTGCTTTACCTGCTGTAAATCTAACATTGAGACTAGAATAGAGGAGTTTTCAGACAAAACGAGAGTTGGATATCGTTATTCTTCATTGCTTGCTTGATTGTACTCCTGAATCACTACTCATCATCATCATCTACGTCATCTTCATCTTTATTAATCCATCATGGGGGACGTAGTGCTGCCCAGACCGAATGATCAAATGCAGACTGCCACAGCTGTCCTGCTTGTACATTGTATCCTGTGGTCAGCTTCCAGCTGGTGCACCCAGGTGTTATTAAGTGGTCGGCCCCCGGGTCTCCTCTAGGCAGCGTCAGGATGGAGTCCCCTTGCACGTCATCGCTCAGCCTAAGGGCGACATGGGCTGGTATATCATCCGGTAGCCATCGGAGGTGGCCGAAGAGGGACTGACGTCTCTGCAAGGCGGCTCCACAAATATCCCCGAGATCGGCAATTCCCACGACCGTGGCGCTGGTGAAAAAAATCGGCTCACCCCACACCGAGGATATGCCGCCGGCACAACACACCGAAGTCCCGAAGTCCCTGCCTGTCCCCAGTCAAGAGCATCCACATCTCCAACCAACATAGTAGAACAGGTAGGACACAGGTCGCGCATATCCTTAGCCCGGTTGAGAGCCCTAGGCGTTTGTTCTGCCAAACTCAGTCTAGTTGGCCAAATGATGATGCAGCGAGACCCACCTGTCGGAGAATGTCGGGCGAAGAACAGCCTGAGGAGCCGACGCCGCAGCTCGAGATACCTGAACTTCTCCACGGCTTCAACATGCTGGTCCATAACCACAACCGGGGCGAGCGGCGGACCAATGCGAGCACAGCCCAGGACCCCAGTTTTGGCCCACGACAAATGCATCCCCATCGTTCCGGCGTCTCTCAAACCCCTGGAAAAAGATATGACACTTGTCGGGTTTTCCTAAGAACGGTGCAGCATCATCGGCATAGTCCAGGTCTGTGAAGGACTTGTCCTAAACTGTTATTCCAAGATCTGGCGGACAGCGGATTGGGATCCGGTCGATAGCACAGCAGAATAGAGACGGGGCCAGGATGCAGCCCAAGGCGGTGGGGACGGGCACCGAGATGTCGTTTTCCTGACACGCACTTTAGAGGAGAGGTGCTACCCTCTTGCAGGGCCTGTATCAGGTGAAACAGGAACAGTGGAACTTTTAAGACCTGCCATAGAGCTTCCTGATCTACGAAGTGGAAGGCTGACCCGATGTCCACATGGGCAACAAAGAGTGCCCCCTCAAACAAACTATGCAGTCCCGACAGAAGGCGAAGGGTAAGCACTGCATCCACCGCTGACCGGCACCCCACAAAACCAGACCACTGGAGGCGGTGGCAGTGGGCTAAAAGTGGTTCCAAGTGGGACAGCAGGACACAGCCAAACATCCCTCCGGGAACAGATAACAGAGCGACGGGCCTGCAGCCACCGCATCAGCCTCGACGGCCCCCTCCTTTGTACAGGAAGATAGTAATGCCATCCCTCCATTCAGCAGGAATTCTACCCGAGGACCATACTTTTAGGACAAGATCATGGAGGGCCATGGTGATTAGGTCATCTGTACACTTTAGTAGTTCAAAAGGAATGATCACTGCATGTCCTGCAACACCTCCGTTCTTGAGTTTTCTGATAGCACATATGTACACCAGCCAGGGTGGGAGCATCTCCATCCATGGCGGGAGTTACAGCTGTTGCCTGTTCAGCGAGGTCGGGGCAAGGCGTGGCTAGGGGTGGTTGAGTGTAGAGTTTTAGAGCTTTTGCCAGCCGGCAAACGCCTCCTCGACCGTCTTGCAAAGAGTTCCCTTAGTCTTGGTTATTGACGAGCTGCTGCATCTCTCTTGTCGGGGCCACGCATACACTTGATGGCCTTGTAGGATGGGTGCAGGTTGTTTCTATGCAGCCCTTCTTCAGTATCATCAGTGAGTTTGATATAGAACTCCTCTAGGTCGCTTTTGGCTTTAGCTTTGAACACGACTTTTGGTTCGGGTGCTTCATTTGTGCTCCGACTCATAAAAATAGAAAACAAAACAATTAATGTAATGCATTTTATGTGTGTCCAGGGGCGTAGGCTGGGGGTTGCGGGGCCCCCGCTAGCTCAAAGGAGTTCCACCTTGCAATTTTTTTAATTGATTAATTTTGTTTAATGATACCTGCAAGTGATCGACAGATCTCTGCTGTTGTCAAACACGATTCTATATCTGATTCAAATATATGCCAATTTTCAGAAATAAATCGAGAGGGGGGTGTAAGACAAAATAATTACGAACAAATAATTTTCAATTTTATTCACTGACTGCCGGCTAAATAGCATAGGTGGGGCGAGGTGGCAGTGGGGCGAAGTGGCGAAGTGGCGATGGGGCGAAGTGGCGATGGGGCGAAGTGGCGATGGGGCTTATTAGTGGCGATGGGGCGAAGTAGTGGCGATGGGGCTTAGTCAAGTTAGTGGCGATGGGGCTTATAGTGGCGATGGGGCGAAGTGGCGGTGGGGCGAAGTGGCGGTGGGGCGAAGTGGCGGTGGGGCGAAGTGGCAGTGGGGCGAAGTGGTATGGGGCGAACTGACATGGGGCGAAGTGGAAATGGGGCGAATTAAGCGTCCGACACCCCATACATGTAAGTAACGTACCATATACAACTGTGCACGTGCAGCACCCGCTTCTCCAAGTTCGCCGATAAGCCGAGTTTTTGACATTCCTA
The DNA here is from genome assembly GCA_037783545.1 of Henricia sp. BOLD:AAB3569. NCBI lineage: Eukaryota > Metazoa > Echinodermata > Asteroidea > Spinulosida > Echinasteridae > Henricia > Henricia sp. BOLD:AAB3569. The sequence continues at coordinate 824,106 of JBBELK010000757.1, forward strand.
CTTGTGGAAATCGAGTAAACAATATTATCCGGTTTTTAGACAATTTTTTCAGGCTCTTTATCCTGATAAAGAAATACAATAATGCGCATACATTAAGAATAACAACGGGATAAAGCACAACAAAGTACATTTCGGAAACTTCGTAGGCCTACATGTACTCCGCGACCTCTGCACCGCGTTTTACAGGTACATGTACAATGTACTTCTCTAGCGCCGCCGACATTGGCTAGCCCCATTCTAGTGGCCAAATACGGAAACGGGACAACTCGTACCCATATGTACCCGTGGCAACTCGAACCCCCAAAAATGACACCAAAGTAAAGTAGGCCTCGGATTCAGCATAGGATTCAGCCTAGGATTCAGCCTAAGATTCGATATCTAAAATACATCCGCCAAAAGATTACCAAAAAATGCGTTGTTAATCAAAAACAAATCAACGAATTTTTGAAACTCCATAAAAAAATGCAAATTGTTACCATCTAATAATTCTTTCAAACAATCTACAAGTTCAATAATACTATCGATGACGTGGGGAAAATTTTCACAAACGTGTTAATTATCAAAAGAACACAGACCGCTCAAATTTTAATTTGGTAACGGATACATTGAAGCCAACCGGTGTTCTTCAAAGAAAAGTGTACCCGACATTTATGTTAACGATTTTAACACCTTTTTCATCATAAACTTTTAGATCATTACCATAGTATGTCGATTGATTAATTAAGCACTAATTAGTGGTGCGAATCAGCCAGTTCCAAAATCTTTTTTTTATATATGGTAATGATCTAAACGTTTATGGTGAAAAGGGTGTTAAAATCGTTAACATAAATGGTACACTTTTATTTAAAGGAGCACTGCCGGCTGGGTGCCGTCACATTAATTTACGTGCCAGTTTGGTAAAATGGCGCGTAAGTTTGATTGATTAATTAGACACTAATCAGTGGTTCGAATCAGCCGTTCCAAAATATTTTTGAGATATGGTAATGAGCTAAAAGTTTATGTTGAAAAAGGTGTGAAAATCGTTAACATAAATGGTACACCTTTCTTTAAAGGAGTATGTGCCGTCACATTTGAGTGGTCAGTTTGGGGAAATGCGCGTAAGTTTGATTGATTAAAGGGACACACCGGCTTTGTTGGGCTATTTTGGGCTCGAAATAGACCCATACATTATTCTGAAGCGCTTTCCAGAGTAATTAAATTAGATATATCCTGAAAAGACGCCGTAAAATTTGGCCGTTTTTGAGCATTTTTTAAAAATTCAAGGTCACGTGACTTTTCGGAACCATATTATGGTTCCGAAAAGTCACGTGGTCTTGTGAGTTAGTTGTATTTCCAGCCGTAGAAACCAGCGCGAAGTGCGAGTTGCCTTTGTCATTCGCGGTTCGTTTCTCTTCTTGTTGGAAAATAATATCCTACGAACACGTACTATAGGCCTACGTACCCTATTTTCCAATTTGTACACAAATCTGCAAACAGATTTCATATTAAAGAAGGCCGGTTTCTAGCTGTTGATATGGAGTAGAGAATCTCTCATATTTTCGTGTCTTAATTCGCTTCGCCGTTCGCGGCGATAAAGAATATCCGAAGAAAACAAAGCATATTATAGGCGTATAAAGCGCTTAAAGGGCCCCTTATTTAGGATTTTTATCAATGAAATCTATGCTTTAAAACAACTCTACTCAGTTAAAGTCATAAAAATCCTATTTGGAGCTTGCTTTGGGGGTTAAAACAAAGGTTTTTAGTTTTTATGCTAATGCAAATATGCATATTCATGACCAAGGTCACGATGTCACAAGAGGCAAACACAGAAAAATCACATTCAACTGTGCACAAAAGATTCCACTTTTTTCTCAATTTTCCTGAAACTTTTGTAATCCATGGCTGTTTGAGTTTGTTTTACATGTTGCATGCTGTAAGCCATGACAAAACTGGGGGTATAGAAACTGCAGCAATTTGCCACAAGTCCAACTTGAAGTCTTATGTTTTTTCTTAACTTTTCCCTTCTGTCTTCCTTACGTGATGCACTCCGAACAGCGCCCTCTGTCTGTGATTTATTGCAATGAAATCTTCAAAGTTGAAAAAGGCCACATTTTATTGATTTTACATCCAAACAAACAATAGTATGTCTTGCTGAACAAGTAATCGGTCATTATGAAGCAAAGCTTAGGCACAAAGTTGTTTAGCATGTCACAGCCCTTTAAACACCAAAAAGTGGTTAGGGCCATTGGGTGAAAACTTGGGGTTGCGGGTTCGAATCCGGCTGCGGTACCTGTGCCCTTGGGCAAGGCACTCAACCACACTTGCTCCATCCTTTGGAAGGGATGTAAAGCCGTTGGTCCAGTGTGTTAGGTAATGGTAATCCCAGAGCATTCTTTCGTGAAGAGCAAGGGGATTCCCCGGTGTGTCGAGATCTCTGGCCATTTATAATTCTAATTAGTCATGGTTTCCTCACGCTTACGAGTGACAGTGCAATGAGCACGGGCACATGTCAGGACTACATCCGCGCAGGGTTGCCTTGCAGCCACGATTAGGGTAGTAGGCCGGAGCCCGGGCCCCATTTTCCCTACATCGTTAGATTTCTCGGCCATTTCCCGGCGAAAGTCTGTCAATTTGGCAGGACGAGTTCGGAATATAGACAGTTTGGAGCATGCAAATTTTGAAGTTCGTCGGAAAATTCCTTCATTTCCAAATTTGCCGACATTTGGAGCACAATTTGGCCAAATTCCCGTCACAAACCGGGGTAAAACTTCCCCAAACGACCACCGAAATTTCGGCTGGAAGACCGTACATCGATTAGACACCAAATTTCTGTACCCGGAGCTTCCAAAAATGGTTCCATACCCAAGAGAGATGGTTCTAGACCTAATAAAAATGGTTCTCGATTCTTAAAAAATGGTTTTTGACCTCCAAAATATTGGGGCTACACCAAATTGTCGCCCTAACATGACTTTCTACACAAAAAGTGTCACCCTATTGGATACAATAGAGAAATAATGTGCTTCCTCGAGTCAGCGCTGACCTGAGGGATCATGGAAGGTGTGATGAGTCAGGGAAAACAAGGAATCGAGGTTAAACACGTGTCGACCCATATCGAACGCCACCTTTATTTACAAACACATGATACATAATACATCGCGACGGCTGGTAAAGCGTATAGCCCAACGTTTGTATCTTTTGTTAATTTGAAAAATTTCTAGTTAATTACGTGATATTTTGATAATGTTTTTTCACAACGACCATCTAAAAAAACATTATTGTCAAGGATGCTAGATTACTACATTATGTAAACAGTAAGCCGGTGTGTCCCTTTAATCATGCACTAATTAGTGGTGCGAATCAGCCGGTTCCAAAAGATGTTTTAGATATGTGACCCGCTCTGCAAAAAAGGGTATTAAGTCGCGCTGGCTATAGTATTCTTTTTGCGACCATAAAAAGAAATCCGCGGCAAATCCACGCTCAATAAAATACCAAAACACAATGGAAATTCCTGGCGGTGCCCAGATACCGCCTGGAATGTCCGTGTTCCCCCTAGAATGTCTGCGTTACGCCTGGAATTTCTTTTGTGTTTTGGTATTTTAATGAGCGTAGAAATGCCACAGATTTCTTCTTATGGTCGCAAAAAGAATACTTTCTGACTCCATTCTTCCGTCAGAAAATAATTTTCTATTCTATATCTCCCTCATGTGGGAAAAAAAAAAACATATTTTTTTTAAAATATGGACAAGAAATATATACAAGAAAACATGTTTGAGCACTTGTTGGGACGGCTGAGCAGCACGCCTCGTTTATTTGATACGTCAAATAATATTCTTCGCATTTCCTCAGGCGAAACAACTGCCTTTAATAGCATCAGATACCAGCATAGGATGCTATAACCTCTTCGGCTATAAAAGGAATTTGGTCGATTCATCTAATAACTTGTAGAAAAGAGAACGATTTTAAATTCCGAGTGATTTAGACGTCAGTAAGGTGGCGTTTGCGTCACTCTTTATATAAGCGTTTCTAGCCTTTTCAGTTTTCCACCTTTCGTGTTGCGATATGAGCTGAGGTGGAATTAAAGAGTTTGACGCGGCTGAAGCGCCCCCGGCCCGTAAGCTGTGTAGGCCATAGTCAGTAATGTCAGGTACAAAGGGCCGAATAGCCGCCAGTACGATTTCCCTCGTCCTTGTGTAGCTAAGAGTAAGACCGTGGGATGTCGGGGTATAGCCAGTTTTTGTGCAATCGACACAGGACATGTAGCAGCAAACGTTCTAGCGACGGTTATGTCGGCTCCCTGACGAAATTGGTCGGTTTTCGAATGCGACAAGTGGATAATCATTCGGTCTTTCGTGATGACGCAGTCCTTGCGGGTGACACTACTGATGTCGCTGAAGCGAAGGAACCCAGCGTAACTGACGAAGCAGACAAAGAGAAGTCGCAGGTCTGCTAGGGTAGCGGTAGGTCCCCCGTAAGCTTCGTACAGTTTTGCCATAATTTCTGGGGTGATGGGCTCCTTTCTTTTTATGGGTGTGGATGTTTTGCGCCTGTGCCCTTACAGTACCGTTTTAACCAGTGGATTGTCTGTTGGCGATGGAATTCCAGCAAGGTCGTGAGCCCATTTCATCGCAGCCGCTGCCGTATCTGCGGTTGTCTTGTGGCCCTCGTCCGTTAAAGATGATACGTAAAGTGTAAAGTCCAATGGTCGCACAGGAAAATCCTGGACACCGTTCTTTGTCGTGGCCCACCTCTCCCATCGTACGTTTCCATGCGGCGGAATATTTCTTGGTTGTAGACGGTGCTTTGGCAGATAAAAGCAGGTGTGGCAACGGTTTGAGCGAGCTTACGTAACTCGTTATCAGTGAGGGAGTTGGTGAATTCGGCCCAATAAGCTGTAAAGAAAAAAGAAACACGAAACGCAAGAATCTGCGTATGGCAAAATTGCAACAAGGTATAAAAAACCTTACATATACAAACAAATCTAACCATTGTTTCGAAAAAGGAAACATTCCGAGCAAAAAAGCTTATTACCCGGCACCCGACATCAGTCTGGCTTGCGCCAGCGCTCGGTGGCCACGAAAAACCCCCAATCATTATCTGGGGGAAACGTGGGCGCGACCTGGATGTCGAGTGAGGGCGCGCTCCCTTGCTCCGAGTAATACCCAGGGGATAGGGTGGGAATATGGGAAAGTTACGTAATGTGTGCGCGCTCGAATGAGCGCTCACACCTGTCGTCCGATAACGAACAGAAAAATAACTAGCCAGCGCGACTTAATACCCTTTTTTGCAGAGCGGGTCACATATGATATGGTAGGCCTAATGAACTAAACGTTTAAGTTTTTAAAAAGTGTGAAAATCGTTAACATAAATGGTACACTTTTCTTTAAAGGAGCATGTGCCTTTACATTTGAGAGGTCAGTTTGGGGAAATGACGCGTAAGTTTGATTGTTTAATTAAGCGCTGGTTAGTGGTGCGAATCAGCCGGTTCAAAAATTCGTTGATTTGTTTTTGATTAACAACACACATTTTTTGTATTCGTTTGGCGGATGTATTTTAGATATCAAATCCTTGGCTGAATCTCAGGCTGAATCCTAGGCTGAACCCTAGGCTGAATCCGAGGCCTACTTTACTTTGGTAAAAAAGACACCTAAGCCTTTTTCCAAATCTCGACTTGTAGGCTCAGCGCCTCCGGCTCCATGTAAACCACATGGAGCCGGAGACGGAGACGGAGACGGAGACGAATTCGAGATTTTGAAAAACTCGAACCGGGCCGGGACGACTCGATACCGGGACGACTCGTACTCGTACCCGAGACGACTCGTACCCGGGACAACTCGTACCCGGTACAACCCGAACCCTTTCCTTGATGTGGGCCTACATAACATGTACACGCGTCCCGCGCTCGAGTTGTGCCGGTGTCGAGTTGTCCATCCGCCAGCAGCATTCCGTATCCTTTTCATTTCCTGGAGGTACTGTACGTGGACGTACCGGTACGTACGTACATGTTGGACAGCTAGCTGGAGATGCTATCACTATTATCAGGCATGTCAGGCGTAATCATGGCGTCACACGGCAGTGATAGAAACGAAGCATTTGTCTGCTGCAGGACTGGAGACATTGCCAGGCTACAGTATGTACAGTTTTCAGCTAATATAAATGAACACGTACATGTAGGCCTACATCATGACAGTACGTAGGCCTACATGTACGTACATGATTGACGTACGTCGATCGCTAGCCTATTTTAGAATTATACTATAGACAGATAGAAGGCTTAAAAAGTTATTTTCTGACGTTTACATTGGAACTAGACTACTGATCTGCTGACTAGGCCCTAGGGACTTGGAAAAAAAATTCAAAGTTCGATTTTGATTGAAAATATCATCTCACATTAAAGATTATTTTCTGTAAATTCCAAAACAACACTCATCGCATAAATTGAGCAAGCGGTAGCATGATAGCCGAGATATACATGTACATCATAGAAATCGGCCGTTTTTCCGCGAAATCATGTGTGTATTTAAAACTGATTAGGAGAGAGCTGGAAGAATGTGATGCAGTATGAAGCGCCCCCACAGTGACATATTGCGCCAAGCCAGCGAAGAATTCCTCGACTTCAAGTCTGATCAGTCTTAGTTAAACACGCTGTCTCGTTTTCTGCTAAACTAAACTAAGCTTTGTCACGAAAGCCTAAATGCAGCAGGAGTACATGTACCGGTACGTAGCACAAGTGGGGGCGCGAAACGTCATTGTCAATGTGTATTAAATACATGTTGGCAATGTGCTAACAATTTTCCACGTGTCCTAATCTCTGGGATTGCTGGGTTTTGAAATCCTCTACAAAGCACCAAAATGCATAATCCGGAGGAAAATGGTGAAAAGTCATGCTAAAATGTGCACTAAGTGTGCAAAAATTTTCCCAACACATAAGGTATATAGCCGGCTCGAAACGCGCAATGCGTTTTTTGTTCTCACTGCGCTCGCGCATTACGCAAGTCCTGCGCGCGTGAATGCAATTCCGTGGCACGCGCTTATCCAAAGTTGATGATACCGGCAGCTTTTCCTGGAATTTAACGTTGGTTCGTGCTTAAAATCCAGCATATTTTCGTCCAATTTGGTGTACATGGTTTTTAAACCTTCCGTTCCTTAAAATGAAGACGCCAAGGATATACGGACATCAATTCGACGTCCACTAAAAGGTAAAATAGCTCAAAAAATTATGTGCAAGTTTCAATCCCCCTATTTTGAGACATCGTGACCTGGACGTCACTCGTAATGCAATGAAGACGACGTCCAACCTGGGCTACTTACAGTCCAACTCAGACATTGTAAAAAACGTTATTTTTTTTGTATACCGGTACATTGAACAAAGATTTTAAGGAAATTAACTCCAGGAATCAACAGATAATAAAATTTTAAGATACCTGTTGGGCGCAATCTTCATGCTCACGCAAATTTTTAATTTTAAGTAAGCAAATTTAAAACCTGCGCGCGCAAATTTTGAACTGGAGGTACTGAATCAGATTGTGCACCGAAATTAAAACTGCGCCTGGGCATTCGCTTACGTCACATGCTCTCGCGATCGCGCACGCGTGGGGATGCAACGCCAGTTCAATAATGGCGGACGGTGAAGGTGTCACGCACGTGCAATCTAAGGTTGGATCCGAATTAGTGGCTTTGGCTGTGGCTGTGGCTGTTGCTATGCTGTTTTTAAAGGACTGTCATTGTCCTCCTATAGCAACAGCATAGCAACAGCCATAGCCACAGCCAAAGCCACTAATTCGGATCCACCCCGAGTGTTAATTTTCAACTTTTTACTGAATATTGTGCAGATACATGTCCTCCTGATTTAAGTTTAACTGACAAGTTTAGACCTACCGGTACTCTGTGCTATAGAACTAGTCCACTAATTTACAATCATAAAAACCCTACTGGGAAGTTGTTTGGGGTGTTTAAAATCAAGGTTTTTGATTTTTATGCTAATGAAATTTTACATGCATGAGCAAAGTGGTGATGTCACTTTAGGAAAACGCAGGAAAATCTCATTCAACTGTGCACAAAAAATGTCCACAATTTTTTCCAACTTGCTGAAACTTTTGTAACCCTTGACGGTTAAGGTTTGTTTTACATGTTGCCTGTTGTAAACCATGTAAAAACTAAGGCTGGAAACTGCAGCATTTTTCCACAATCCCAGTTTTTCCTTTGCTTTTCTGCTGTGTGTTCCTAAAGTGACATGCGCCCCAAACAGCGCCCTCTTTCTCTGAGTTAATGTGAAGGAATTAAAGTTGAAAAATGCCACTTTTATTCATGGGGCATCAAAATGAACAGAAGTATTGTCTTTCTACACAAGTAATCCTTCATATGCAGCAGAAACTGTGCATAAAGTTGTTGAGCATTTCATCATATGGGCCCTTTAACAAATGTTCACAAGTCATTTGCAGTGTTCAATTTTCCAATATACATGTAGATACCTTGTGGAGACAAAAGAAACTGATGTCAACGTGAAAGACAGATGGGACAGTACTCTGTTGTGAGTATTTTTTAGTTTTCTACTAAAGCCGTGCTTATACACAGCCTAATTTTGTCGGCCGACAAAATTGGCGTAATTGGTCTGTAAAAAAACAATTTCTTTTTGCCGATAAGCCATACATGTGTAAGCCGACAAAACCGGTGGCCGATCGGAGTCTGACATGCCTGACTCCAGTCGGCCGATAAAGTCGGTGTCGGGCTGTGTAAACAGCAAATCAGGCTGTGTAACCACGGCACCGATTATGTCAGCTGATACACTTTAATAAGTGATAAAACACGTGCAAATCGCCAAGTGGGATATGGTAGTTACAGAGCGCCGTATTTATGTACATGTACCGTACACTGGGCGATAATCAGGCAGTGTATTACCACTGGATGTTTTTTTCAAAATCGGCCGACCCAAAAAAATTGGCCGGCTTACCAAAATTGGTCTGTGTAACCACGGCTTAAAACATTGCAAACATTATATTGTTTGGCTAAAGACACCATGTTAAAACTGCTTTTTTCACTTGTTATACAGTACGGTACATTAGCACCAGGGAGGAGTTTGTGTGCGTGTACATGTGTGTGTATTTTTACTATTGAAGTACATTACATGTACACCCATTGTGGCAACGCTGACTGCACCAGCCCCCATAAGCCCCACCACTCTGCCTAAAGTGCTCCTTGAAAATTAAACCTGCACTTCTAGGGTTGTTGTTTTTGAGACGCACGTCCTAGAGGAATCAGGTTGAAAACCCAACAAAATCGGTTTCCTAACTACAGAATTCTTCCAATAACAGGAAGTGTTACATGTAGATTTGTTTTGGAAAGCAAATCCACTTGGACCTGGACAAAATTACTGAAGCAGAAACCGTCCTGAAAGCAATTCCAAAATGATTTGTCAATTGGTGCCATCCACAATTTTACTACATTGAATAAACTTCTGTTCTGATCAAAAGTAGATGTTTTAAGAAAATTGCATTATTTTTGTTTGGAGAGTATACCGTAATTTTCGGAATATAAATCGCGGCTTATACGTTGATTTTGCACAAAAAAAGTTCCCGGCGGCTTATAAACCGGGCTGCTTATACGCCGAGCTCTAAATATAAAAATTATAATATGCTCTATATACATTATGTATCGTGGTTCCTGAAATAATGCGACCATTTTTTATATGGGAATTTTTTATTGTCAACAAACGATGTTGAAGGCCGTCGCACGCCCACGAAAAGGTGTGCAAATTTCCCAGGTGCAAAGTGCACCGATCTTGTACATAGATGTGACACTACACAAGCGCAGGCAACCTGTTCGCCATCGGACCATGCCATCGGTCGTGAGTACTCGTCCAATGCCAAACAAATCGTTTGGTGCGTCTGTTCCTTCCGTGTTTTCTTCAATTCTATACTTTTATTTGGCGTTGTTTTAAAATCCAAAGAGTAATGTGTTTGTCATTGTCTGTGGAAATTTCAACGATGTCTTTGCTGTAAAATCACTTTGCTCAAAAGCCACTTAGCCCACGCTAGCGACTTGGAAATTTGTGATGTCATGAGCCGCGCAGTCGTGACACTATTGGTTAAATTCGTAACCGAAGTTTGCATGCTTGATGGACGGCGGCGTGAAATTGCACTGTAAATCATGCCGCCTTTTGTTTCTCTCATTTAATTTGTCGGGCTGATTTTGTTTTGGTGGAAGTCTATTAGGGCTGGTTTCCTTTTATATTTGTATCAAATATCATGCAAATCCACCTCTGCAGTGGTTAAATTTCCCCCAAAATATCACCAAAGTCGCCAGGCGCCAGGCGCCGTCAACTACCTAGTCTTGATTGAAGACATTACCGTGGGCATAACAAGGCACGTGCCTATAGCGTCCTCATGCTGTGCTTGGCATAACATAAAACTGTTGAAAGGCAGATGCTTGTCAATGCGCGCGCGAGGCCAAATTCGTGCCACGAAATACGCAGCTCTATAGCAAAGGCATGGATCTGCGTATTTCGTGGCACAAATTTTGCCTCACGCGCGCATTGACGAGCCTCAGCCTTTAATGTCAGTTGATGGCGCCCTGTTTACAGTCGGCTCCTGAAGGACAAGATAAATAAAAATAATAATGTGCTTCGTGCCAAACGGGGCGCTTTGCATCACATCACAATTTTTGATGTTGCCGTCCATTCATTTTTATTGACGATAAATTTGATGCATTTTAACAAGCATCACGCAAGGTATCACGCATTGCGTGCGAAATTCTTGCAAACATTGTTCACACAACACACATGAAGAGAAGTTTGGGGCAAGCTGCTTTCTTTTTAATAACTTTATCGGGGAATGGGGTTGTGTTAGTTCCCAAAAGAGCTGTTTGTTTTAAGTGTAGTTGTAGCGACAACACGAATCCTTGGACCTCGAGGCTGCCATATTCACCGTCGCTGTAGCATAGCACGACCGTCCACACTTCTGCCATGCCCTGCTGATGATTTTAACATTGACGAAGCCGTTCACGATCGTCAACATTACACATGCAATTTGGTGGTGCACAACGCTGCAGCGTACGTATGGTTTTCTGCAGAAAAGAAGACAAAAAGACAAAACGGACAAAAAAGACAACAAAAATCACAACAAAAATCAAAAGGCCCTTTTCAGGGCTACCAAAAGAAAAAAGATAACTGGCATTTGCATGGTGATGATGATCAGATCATTGATCCAGGGAAAAAATCAATGTTTTTTTCTCTTCAGTGCAACTTAATTCACGATTTTAATAGAAAAGTGTTGCTTTCCGTTGTGTGCCGTTCATGGACGCTATTGTAACTTTGATGCCACACAATTATTACTTTGTGGCATTTTGCCGATGTGCCGACAGTGAGTGTGACCACTGATGCGTGCACTGTCCGATGTGCAACACTTACATGTACGGCGGTAGTTTTTAGGATGCCACAGCCTACACAATGGTGCGGCCTATACAGTGGTGCGTCTTAATATGTTGACGTCTGAATCTTGTTTCTGAAATTTTCGGGCGCCGCGGCTTATAGCCCGGGCGGCCCATATTCCGAAAATTACGTAACTATAGAACTGTAACTTCTGAGTGAGATATGGGTCATTCTATAAATTTGGGGTCCAACGTGTGACATTTTCCTGTCCCTGTTACACCTGACATACTGCCATTTGCCGTACAAGTATTATTAAAAATGCCTTCAAAACACATTTTTATGCATTGTACTTTACATGTATGTAATCACTCTTTGAAATAGAAGGCATTTAAAGACTATGTCCTGAATTTACAAACTACAACATTTTACAAGATGTCAGACGTAACAGGGGACAGAAAAACTGGACCCCAAATTTATAGAATGACCCATATTCAAAGATACTAGCTCATGTGGGAGCTTCCAACAAATAAACAGAACATTTCCTTAAACTAAAATTCTAAAGCTGATGTATGTCATGTACTGTTGCTGAACAGTTGCTTATATTATCAAAACACTATTTTGTCTTTTTTCCCCAGATATTATGCTTGCTTGTGTGGCCACAAAGAAGTTGTTAGCTATCTTCTAGATAACGGTAACTTGTGTCCACACAACTTTGGTATATTCTTTGCTTAGTACTGATTGCAATTTGAAAAATGTTTCAATAAAAACATAAGTTTCTTGGTTTGAAAAAGTTATTGGCTCAGATATACTGTAACTTCGGTATTTTTTCCGTATACATTGTACATTGAACAAAGATTTGAAGGAAATTACCTCCTCAGACCTGGAATTAACAGATCATCAAATTTTAAGATTTACTTTCCACTTGCACTTCTGTCGGAAATGTTGCATTTCTGAGATAAATAAATGATAAAATTATGACGCGAGCGGTCCGTGCGTAAGCGCGACAACAAAGGGCGGTTATCTTGTGCACTAACTGGATGCAATTTTTGAAGGAGAAAATGTGATTTTTCTACAGAAAAGCAACATTTGCAACAAAAGTGCAAGTGGGAAGTATATCTTGGAATTAGATTATCTGTTGATTCCAGGAGGTAATTTCCTACAAATCTTTGTTCAATGTATACGAAAAAAAATACCATAACTTCAACCATATGTCTTTTTTTATGTGATTGAAACTGAAAGGAGCACATTGTGAAGCAAGAACATTTGATGGAGAGAGATGCTTGTATGGCGCCCTCACTGACGAAATCCGAGACATGCTGAAGTCCAGAAAGGCTGTTACGACAGGAAAGGCCCGTCGTGATGAACATCAGGAATTCCTTCGTAGGTGTGAATTGACATTGTTGAAAATTTGTAGGAACATTTCTACAACCTGTCAATTCAATTAGCGCCTTTTGCACTTTTCACGAATAGCGTATGGTGTATGCACACTTCGTATCTACTTGACCAGACTAATGTTTTGTTGCTATGTGGTGCTCGCGGCAGGTATACAGAATCAACATGTTCATTGAATAATAGAATGGCATAAAGCAACCAAACTGTTGATTGTTAGGCAGCGGCGTGAACCACGTAGCATTCATAGCATGTGACTTTCTCAACTTCATTTGAAAGTGAAGAATTCGGAGCACGCTACCAGCCATTATGCAAATGTTACATGCAAAAGGCTAATTACAGCTAGATTTCATAATATATTTTGACACTTAGACAAATTAAACATAAAAGATGAATTGTTCAAAATCTTTTTCCAGGTTACTTGAAGGCAACTGTTATGAGGACATTGTCTTTTTGGTACATGAGGAGTCATTTCCAGCCCATCGCAGCATACTCTATGCAAGAAGCCCATATTTTGCAGAAATGCTGGAAACCAAGTGGAGGTATAAGAGCACCATTAACATCAAACATGCAATGGTAATTGCCAATAGCAACCACCACAGTGGCCTTCTGGATAAAGTTTATGAATGTAATGAATTTATTGGAAGAGAAAAATCAGATGGTCCTCATCAGCATTCGAACCCAAGTCCTCTGTCAAACCAGGCAGGTGCTCTACCAAATGAGCTATGAGTATGAGGCACAGTGATGTACCCTCTCAGGTTTTTCTATAAGCCCAAGTTTTCTCTCCATGTCGAATAGTTGCGTGCAACTAACCAAAGTAACAAACATAATATTTGGTATGGTGCCTACATATACATGTATGTATGTATTCACCATGCATACCAAACTTGGGTTGAGGGACAAAGACCCAGGGATGTGATTTTTCAGTTTTTTTTCTGCTGAAATCAGGTCTTTTTAGCCAAAAAACATGACCCGTGTGAATCCCACGCCGTAATGGCTTCACGCTGTGCGCTCGCAATTTCAGGTTTTTTTTCAAACATCCAATCACATCCCTGAAGACCCCTGGGCAAATCTCGTATTCTATTACAGAAAATACGTCACCTCCGATACATACATATGCAATCCATTGCGCATGCGCACCAAAATTCGCTGAATACAACAAAAAACAAATACGTCACCACCACACTGCACCGTTGCAGACTGTGTTCGTGGGAAAATCCTTGTGGAATATGTTCTTCGTGGTCGGCCGAACAGTGGAGGATTTTCGAAGCGTGGCAGGCCAGACGAGCACTCCAAGCAAGGCAACGCGGCACAATCGACCGCTATATCCTACCGATGCATTACCGATAGTCACTGGACATTTTCTGATGTCTTCCAATGAAAATGCCAAGCCAAGTTCCTGCTCTGTTTTGAGTAATCTGACCGCGACATCCACCATGTCCACCCCTAATATTATTATTATATCCCACCGAGCACTGCAAGCCTGGCGTAGCCTTTTGGCAAGGCCTTATGGCTTTGGGGTTATATTGTTTGGTAATTAAAATTTGAGACAATTGGGCGTCTTGAGCAGAGTATACTAAGGCTGTGCAAACGTTATGCCTTCTTTTTTGCCATAAGGCCTTTTCCGAACTGGCAACTGTTACATTATTCATTACATGCAAGCAGTTGACTCGAATGTGCAACGTCACAACAACATTACCCATGCCCTACTAGCACTCTACACGTAAAGATTTTGAAAACAGATCGAAAACGAACTGTCAAAACAAACGTTGTGGACTCGTTCATTATCAATGTAGGTACGGCACTTACATTTACTTCGAAAATACCCCATTGAGCTCCATGTAAATGCGTTTAAATTTGACAAATTGTTTATTACATCCAAGTTTTATTCGTAACGAATATAATTTCCATTTGATTTAATTAATTTGCTGTTCAACTTACCCAGTGAATTCAAAAGCGTAAGACTACCTCCCTTGTTTGTAGGAGCTCACGACGTAATTTGCATAGGGTGATCTGAACATGACTGGCTGATTTCTGCTACCGAATTCGGTGGCAATTATAAAGAAAAACATAAGAATTGCATGTCTGCAGTTTGGAAAAGGTCAAGTAAATGAGACACTCGGCGTGTATAGACTCTACTGAAGTACTAATTCGGTAGCAATTATAAAGAAAAACATAAGAATTGCATGTCTGCAGTTCGGAAAAGGTCAAGTAAATGAGACACTCGGCGTGTATAGACTCTACTCAAGTCACCAAATCGCCCAAATTCACGAGGCCTTGTCAAAGGGCTAATCCTGCGTGACGTTCGTTCACCTTATGTATTGACAATTACTTTTTTGATTATATTCAACTAGTCACCTCTCTGCACGCCACACTGCATGTTCCTTCCCTCCCTTGTTCAGTTTTCAGTGCTAATTTGCATTTGTAGGTATCGGAGGTGACGTATTTTCTGTAATAGAATCTCCCTAATCTGCAGGGATTTTCTATTCTATATAGCAAATACTCACCTCCGATACCGTCCCACCCATTGTCCTTGAGCTTAAACAATTTGAGGATGGGAAAAAAGGGGAGAGTGTTCTTTGTTTTCGCGGGATGTGCAGTGTGGTGGTGACGTAATGGTTTTTGTTGTATTCAGCAAATTGTGGTGCGCATGCGCAATTGCATGCATTTGTAGGTATCGGAGGTATTTTCTTATATAGAATAGAAAATCCTGCAGATTTGGGGAGAATATTTTGGTAGTTTGGTTTTTTTATGATGCAAATCCTGTGTACAGGCGTCGGCAATTTCTAAAATGTATTACTATACGAAACTTATTTAATTATAAAACCTAGAATTTTGTCATATGCAGAAATGTAAAAATTTTAATGTAAAACGGCATGTTTAAAGGACTGCCTGTAGACTTCACAGAAACTGCTGCCCTTGGATTTTTAATATCAAAGGTTATTTTTGAAGCAGAAAACCAAAATGCATTGTATTAAAATATTTTTCCTTTCTTCTACACAGGTTCGTCCACAGGCATTTAGAGCATTTCTACAGTATATCTACACAGGTCAGTATTAGGCATAACCCGTAGTTGCAACATTTTTGTTTAATGGTGAACTTCCTGTTCAACGAAAAAATACTCCCAAAATATGACCCTGTTCTCACTAGAGAAATTGCTTCGTTCGACGATGATTCAACGTTGATTCGACGAAGAGTTTTCCTTATGTGAACGCACGCCTCTTCGACGATAATTAGACCTCATGTACGACCTCCCACAGCTGATCCTTTCGATCTTCGTTAGCGGTCGCTTATAATGTGTACAGTACCGATCTTCGTTCGATCTTCGTTAAGTGATATGTGAACGCATGCTATATTAACTAACGACGATTAAGTAATCTTCATTAAACGGGGTATTTGTCATCAGTACAAATTTTTATTTATTTATTTTATTTTTTTTCAGTATTGAGAACAATTAATTAAATTAAACATTTATTACAATTTTACAGCTTGGTCACTTTTTAAATTTTGATTGGGGAATATAATTCAACAAATTTCATTTTCTATCCTAACACTGCAGAATCCTCCAAAATCAACATGATTTTTCATAACATGGGCAAAAAGTTTATCTGCATCTCACAACCCTGAAACATACACATGGCCCAATAAGATGAAATACAGCTGATAATAGACGGAATTTATTCATCGGAAGATGTGTTCACACAATAGTTCTTGTGCGCTGCCCTGATTGTTGCCTTTAGACTTAGCGTATGGACAACACTGTCAAGTAATGCACCTATCAATTGTTTCCCCCAGCCGCAAAGTTTGTGGTATTTTCTCAATCTGCATACTCTGGGCTTCGTATTGACCCAAACTTAAACTTTTGTGGTCCGATAATACAATAAATAGGAGCCAAGCAGCATCTTACATTTTTGTATCTAGCAAAATACGGCCAAATAAACCACCTCTTTGAATTTATAACTCTAACCTCTCGGAAGAGCCTTATTTTTCCATGTTTTTGGGTGATTGACAAGAATCAAAGTTATGAGCATGTCATACGGAGTTGTTTACATCGCGTGCAGTAACATCAAAGGTAAAGCGTCGAAAACGCGTACCGTCGAAAACAGGGCCCTCCATGATACATGTAGTACAGGTACTCGTGCTCCTACTCATGAAAAAGTATTTTCTTGTACTTGTACTTACTCGAACTCATAAAAATTTACTTGTACTCAATGGTACTTTATTTTGTGCATTCAATATTGTGTGTACAGAGTACTGGTTTATGTCCGGTACATGCATCCTACAGAGTACCCAGTAATATGCATATAAAATGAATATTTTCTTGCCTCTCTGAAGGATATCTGGAAGTGCATCTAGACTGCTATGAAGACTGCGTGCGCTTTGCCAAGAAATGCCAAATGCCAGAGCTTCAACAACAACTTGAGAGCAGTCTACAGGCTATCTTACAATATGGTAAGCTGAATAGCATGCACACAATAATAGTAATTTTTTTATATAGCGCATTTCAGATCCAACGGATCCATCAATGCGCTTTCTGCATTATTAATGGAATGAACATCCGAATATGTATGGCAGTTGTAGCCGTGTTGGCATAGCACAGTCTATGCCAAGTTGTCCATAAAATAGTATGAGCCCCGCAAAGGATGTCATTTTTACATGGCTATGGCAACAATTTAAACAATTGTTTCACTTAAAGGCACAGGCTCGTCAGCAATGTGCGCTCGCCAAATTCGTGCCACGAAATACGCATTTCTATAGCAAAGGCATGGAGCTGCGTATTTCGTGGCACGAATTTGGCGCGCGTGCATTGCTGACGAGCCTGTGCCTTTAACGTACTGTATTTAGATTTTTTGTTCAATTTTTACCTGCTGAGATGAAATGAGTCGGATGTAGTGTAATCTGGGCCGAATTTTTGTGACCAGTTCTTGAAATCAGTGACTGATTCACAATCATTAAAATATGAAAATACAATTTCCCAGCAATACTAAAAATTCCGGGTGGTACCCATGTACCCCCCAAAATGTACATTATATTTCCGCATGCAGTTTAATGGGCCTGGATTCACTGCTGGTTTCTGGTTATGAAAACTCGGCTCAAACTGTGCAACATCAAATTTATTTTGCCGGGGTCGCACTTGGCACATGCTTGTATCAAGATACAAACCTTTAAAGGTGGCAGGAAAACCATGTTCCTTGAATGCCTTGGCCTGGCCAGTATACATGTAGTATAAAAACATTTATATTTTCTTTATTTCGTTTGTTAGTCCCACAAAAACCAGGTACACAAGTTTCTATGGTGACTGTAGAGCCTTCACAGGATTCAAGTCAATTTCAGGATGACCTACAGTTCCTGGCTGATAGTGCTGTACCACCTGCTTTATGTAAGGTAAGATTGTAACTGTTCAACATTTGAGGTAATTTTACCTCGAGAACACATAAGACTGTGAGAGAACTGAACTGGGCACCGTGAAAAGGCATCTCAACACTTGTTGGTTGTGGATTTAATTGAATTTCCTGAAAGGAGCGTGTATGTCCAGATCACATTTTTAAACACCCCATTTTTCTTATGGGTGTTGAGATTTTGATACCATATCACTTGTCATATTTTCTCATTACCATTCCGAAATTACGCATTCTCAATCTGTATATTTTCAAAACCCAATGTTTTGTCAACTAATCTATCTGTTCCATAAAGCAGTGCAGTTAAAAAAAAACCACCTTTATCATGTTTTTGCTTCCACATCCAAATTGGTGCTTGCAAATTTCCTGTTTTCTTCCCATGGATAGTATGTTTTATATATCTATCTTTTATCTTTTATATGATTCTTATTACATGTACATGTAGGTTAAAACAAATTCCATTTTCTGGAAAAATCTGAACACGCTCCTTTAACTCAATGTTTTACTTTTTTATACAATGCTATACATTCTCGTTCTTGCTGATTGTTGACATTGCAATGGATACAATATAGTGACTGACCGCTGATGAAGCCCCGCTTGCAGTTATCCATGGAACATACACAATTATATACTTCATGTATAGATTTGTGTCATCTGTAAGCATTGAATTACATGTATCTAGGTCCAATGTCTCTAGAATTCTGACTCTTTCAAAGCCATGACTATACCCTTCAGCTGTGCCTTGGGGCATAGTCATGGCATCAAAATCACCTTGGTGCCATAATTTTAATCATGACCCTCATTGAAGTTAATATTTGTATACTGAAGCATTTTAAGGTGTGATTTTAAAATAATTTGTTTCCCTGTGCTTTTTATGTGTAGTTCTACGGTCCAGGTATTTTACCCTTCTGTGGTGAGAAGCCAGACCAGTCATATGCCGATGTTTGTTTCTCCGTGCAAGGACAACTCTTCAACTGCCATAAGGTACATGATGTGTACAAGTATGTGGCAATGACTTGGTGATGGGAAGATGCGTAAGTCCCGTATATGCACTGGGCTGAATTTTATAAAACCCTTAAGCACATGTTTTCTACTTTAGTGGCCTGCTAAAGAGTATTTCATGAGTAGCGCATTGAATTACCTTCCTTGAGCTTATTCACAATAGCGCAATACCATTCGTTAATACATTTGACGGCGTCGGTCATGCTTGTCACACCAATCCCAAGCAAGCGACTTGCTGAGTTGGTTAGTTGGGAAATATTCCACAGTGCTTTGTGATATCATGACGACTAAAATAAGACTTAGGCTGTGTCAAATTGTGGTTGTCTTGAAGCCATACTTGAGTTGTTGATGCAGCAAGGCGGTAGGTTGTGAGAGCAGACACCTTGTTCACTTTTTCATGTATAATTTCAAGATGTAGTCGGCTGCAGTGAAACCTGCTATTAAGGCCACCTTGATAAAGAGGCCACCTGCTTATACTGGCCACCCATCTTTGGCCCCAAATGGCATGTGTTGTATAAGGCTAAAGCAAACCTCTATAAACAGGCCACCTGTTTATAGTGCCCAGTTATTTATGGTCCCGAGGTTGACAACTATACATGTAGCAAGTTTCAGCGTATTTTGGATTTGCCTTTAGATTGTAAGCTGCCTGTTGAGGAATTATGACTTGTATTCAGTCCGGGGTCTGACTCTTGGATGCAGACCAAACTTGTTGTGAACTGCTAACAAAAGACCCTTATTTATCACTGCACCAAAGTTCAAATCTACCCCAAGTGTTTGTTCATTTACGCGATGGGTAAGTGCACCTAAAGGCACAGACTCGTCGGCAATGCGCGTGTGCTAAATTCGTGCCACGAAATACGCAGCTCCATGCCTTTGCTATGGAGCTGCGTATTTCGTGGCACGAATTTGGCGCACGCGCATTGCTGACGAACCTGTGCCTTTAAGCTGGGGGAAGGTAATCAGATGCGCTTTTTATTCAACTCATTTTCTACTAATGCCAAATTGTGTGCTAATTGGCATGTCTTGTGCTAACTGGACAACGACTTTTATTGTTGCCATACTCAAGAAATCCAACACATTCTTAGGGTCGAAGAAATAATCTAATTAGAAGTAGCCCAGTAGAACTTTCCATGGCAGTGATAAGCAAACCAATGTGGATGCATTATCAGTGATGATTTCTGTCATTTGCTGACCATGACACACTCTCCAGCAGAACTCTTATTTTCTGTTTAATCTTTCCATGCATATTCAGGTTTTCTTTTGTTGTCGCAGTGAATACTTCAGGGCTTTGCTGTCAGATCATTTTTCTGAGAATGTCCATGATCCCTACTACTCTTTACCCATTGTAACGCTGCAAGACATCACACCAGAGATCTTTGCAAAGATTGTCTACTACTTGTACACAGAGAGAGTGGAGGTATGTATGATGAGTAGTTGCTCTTTGAAACATGCAACATTATTAGTTATCCCACGAGTGGAATACGCCATAATGTAGTGCGTCTGCGTGTATGGGACGCAGAGGCACTTTGCGTGTCATATACTAAGCCTGGGTGATTATCAACATTTTATAATCCATTAATCGAGAGCAAAATAATCGCGATTAATCGATCAATCGCGATTATTAGGTTGAAAATTTGTCAACATCATTTTGAACCTTCAACTGTGCTCAAAACGCCAATTCTCTGATTCCCTAAACACATTAGATAGGCCAATCCCACACAACAGGTCCCACCATGATGATTTCTAACACACGGCCGGCCGACATGACACTAACATGGCGCCAATACTTTTTACAACAGTCAGCAACAGTAGATGTGTACAAGATGTGTCCAGTCTAAACTACGTACATGGCGAACTGTCCTGCCCCTGCATGAATCAGTGGATACATCGGCCGGCCGGCAATCACAACAGTACCCAGCCGATGTAATTTGGACTGTACATGTCGATGGCGGATTGGCGATTGGCAATGGCAAACATCGCCACTCGCCAGAGAGTATACCATCGCTATTATACCACCAATCGCGGTATCATGATGCATCGATTTTAATCGCCACATGTACACTACAGTACGCACGCACAGTAGGCCACGTCACGATTGTGAATCATGATTGTTAGGCGCCCTGTTCATGAATGCATGCGTTGTCCATTGGTCTGCATAATGTATTTCAACCAATCGAAGCATTAGCTGGCAAGTCATGAATATGTACCATCTATTGCGGGTGGGCTCAAGCTTATATAGCTATAGAATGTGGGTGACACTGTAGTGAATATGCAAACAGTGGGTGGGTCGGCAGGGGAGAAACGGGGTGGGTGTATGCGTGCATATGCAGACGTAATGTACATCTATGTACATGTATGTGTATAGTGTATGCACGTACTGTGTATATGGCTCGATTATACATCACTAACTTAAAATCCCAAAAAATCTTGCCAAAATGATTTTTAAGCTGGGAAAAAGCTTTTCGTGCGTTGATATTGAGCGGAGCGAATCGGAACTTCGCTTAACTCACAATTAGACCGAAATAAGGCCCATTGGTACATGTATACAAGTATGTTTTGCTTTGCATAGTTTCAATTTTCTTCTCTCGTATGATCCGTTAAATTAGCCAACCTACATGTATTAAAGTTGTTGCCCTGCAGCCACCTACAAGTTTCTTTGGACAGCCACGAAATACACTGTTTTAGAGGTGGGAGTAAAACCTCCCACACAAACGTGTGGGGGAACCCACTGATCAAGCAGGGACCGAAAACCCCATCCACATACTGACCCGTATGGGACTTGAACCAGGTCCACAGAAGTAGGAGAGTAAAAAACCACTACGCCAACCTGATTCCGCAATGCTTTGAATGTTACTTTCCTTCTAGCTGACTGAGGATACCAGTTATGATGTTCTGTGTTTTGCTGATCTGTACCTACTGCCGGGACTGAAGCGTGTTTGTGCCAATGAGATCTACAAGCACCTAACTGCAGACAATGCCATATCTGTGCTAAGACTGGCCAGAATGTTTAACCTTGTCAAACTGGAGGACCAGTGCACTGAGTACATGGCCAAATATCTGGACAAGGTATTTCATCACACTGTTTCTTTGCTTTTTCAATACAAATGCAGATTGAATAAAAAAAAATGTCACAAATTATAATTGTGCTTGGTAAGTTTCTCACATCTTCCTTAAATGATTAAACTGTTAATCTCGTTATAACACTCCCTGATATCAAGCTTCTTTTTAGAGTCCCGACTGTAACTTTATTCTTTGTGTATGCATGTTGCGCTCTCTGGATATGACTCGCTTTACATGTAGCTTGGTCCTTTTAAGAATGCTATAAGAGTTTACTGTACTTCACCTAATGTACTCATTAACACTGTATGTATTTGGTGTCACCGTGTGTCTAATTACCACAGAAATAAATCATCCAAATATGTGACGAAAGAGAAAAATGTGGTCCTCATCAGCTGAGCTATGATTCAGAATGGTATACTCCCTCAGGTTTTCCTTACGAACCAAACTGAGCTTGGGTTCTTAGAGTATATCATGCACTCTACCTCACAGCTCAGCTGGTAAAAATATGATAAATGAAGACAAGATGATTTGTTTTTCTCATCCCATGTGTAAATCCACCACAGTGGGGTAAACAGTGGGGTAAACATTTCTGACTGACGATTCTAGTGCAATATTTGTCCTGAGGCCTTTTCACACTATAGCCTCTTAACCCGGGGCAAACCACAAGTCTGCTCTCGGTTGGTTTGCCAATTTTTAACCCTGCATTCCACCTTATATCGTTTCCCACTTGTTTCACTGAAACCTTGTTTATCTCACCCCAGGGCAAGATGAACCCCAAGTTGAACGGGGAGTATTCACACTTGTACTTAATTAGACTTTTTATTTATTTAATTTATTTATTTATTTCTGAAAACCAACAGTGGTGAACCGCCACTTACAGGCATCAGACTTAGACTTAGATGCTCCCGCGTCGTTTGACGCATGAGGCAGTCAAGGCGCTCCATCATGCACAGTCCTCGGCCAGTCTGCTGATGTCACTCTATCATCTGTTGACAAGCCTGAGGTCCCTGTTTGCCGTCATTTCATCTTGGGGCATCCTCTTTTTCTCCGACCTGCAGGTGTCCAGTTTATGGCATGGTTGCAGGTCTTGTCTGGGGGAGCCGCAGTACATGCCCCAGGCTGCGGAGGCGTCATTTGCAGATGATGGTTGACACAGACGGCTGACGGGATCTGTCCCTGACATCTTTGTTGGAAACATGGCCTTGCCATTTGATGCCTAGTACATATATCTTACCGGTACGTAGGCACTTGGCACCAAAGGCATCCGATTTCTTCTCTTGTGTAGTTAGAGCTGCTAATTAGTATCTCAGCTGTAGAGGGGTGTTGGTAGAACATTTGAGTTTTGGGGATTTTTTTTTCAGTTGGTTGAAAGCAGCTGTATGTTGCCTTTCCAATCCTGCATTTCAGCTCATGGTCAAGATCATTGGTGTTGCTGATGGAACTGCCAAGGTAGATGAAGTTTTCTACTTCCTCAACTTTATTACCATCAATAAGGACATCTGTTGATGCTGGATGCTTACCGCTTAACAGTCTGATGTTTCCATCGTAGTTGCTGATCTCTTCTACAAGGAGCTGAAGGTCTTAAGTGTTGTTTGCTAATGCAGCAATGTCATCAGCAAAATCTAAATCTGCAAGTTTCTTTTCTTCAGTCCACTGAATCCCTTTTCCGGGAGTTGCATACTTCAATACCCAGTCAATGGCCACTGCGAAGAGGAGTGGGGAGAGGATACAGCCCTGCCTGACACCAGTGAGGACTTCAAACCAGTTGTTGTAGCCATCTTCTGTCCTTACTCGACATTTGGAGTCGCTGTAGATCTGCTCAATGGGTGATACAATTTTTCCTGGGATGCCGTAGTATTTCAAGATCTTCCACAGTGATGGTCCATGGACACTGTCTAAGGCTTTGCTAAAATCTATGAAACTGACAGCAAGGGGCACCTGGTATTATTCGCATTTCTCAATGATCGGTCTTACCGTAACGATCTGTTCTCCACGGGATCGTTTGGGGCGGAAGCCTGCCTATTCTTCACGTAACTCATCGTCCACTATGTCACGCAGTCGATTGAGAATGGCCTGGTAGTAGACTTTCCCTGGAATCGACAGCAATGTTACTCCCCTCCCGTTGTTACAATCTGAGAAGTTACCTTTCTTTGGTATGCAGACAACTTATCCAGCACGCAAAATTTGGTGCCGTAATACAGACGAAAAATAATACCACGATGCAACGTAAACAACATGGCTCCTCTTTGTGACATGATGGCGTACGAATCTCTTTTTTCTGCTGCTTTTATTTTCACATTTTACAAAGGCAGATAACCAGGCGAAGCGATAGAAGACAATGTCTATTGCTAGTTGCGACTCCAGTCACAACGGCATGTACATGTACAGCTTCTCATCAAAGCCACAGAATGCCAAGAAATTCTTGAAAGCGGCAGGAATCTCAACTCGGGGCGAACTCGCCTGCCCGTTTCACACTACTGTTTTTAACCCGGGTGAAATATCTTAATCAGTTCACGCCAAGATTATTTTTGGCAAAAAATACCATATTTTTAAAAAGGTAAATGTGATTGGCCAAAAGTTAAGACCAGGTCAAGCACCACAAATACTGACTTGTGGGAGTCATTTTTACTTTCGTTGTTTGAATCTTCTACCCAAAAGATCATACTTTGCAACACTCCAAGGCGACTGCCACGGAGCAAGATTTGCTAAACTGACAAACCTTCCACAGCCGTCAAGTTCAAGTTAAAAACATGGTGTGTACAAATTAATGGTGGACAATAGACGTGTTTACACGTCAACCGCCCCTGTAACTATACATTGCCTGAATATATTTACACGTCGTCCCGCATCAAGTGGTTAACTCTGGTCCTGAGCAGGGTTGAGTTCAACCTGGGTTGAAACCAATCTTGGGGGTTGATGTGGGGTTGGTGCAGATTAAAAAAATTTGAAGGGTGCTTTTTTTTCAACCGCGTCAACCCCCACGACAACCCAGACATTTTGCTAGTGTGAAAAGGCCTGTTGTGGATGTTGCTTTTAATGTGTTCAACTGTTGTTTGATCAGTTCATAGAAACGGAGGAATTTGAGCAGCTGATTCTTAAAGATGCGGCTGACATTAAAAACCGAGAGGAGACGGATTCCATCATTGTAGTGGATGACATCCGACATCACATCTCTCGATTGGTCGAGACTTTCAGTGACATGACAGAGGCTCAGTATGCACTGCATACCCTGGATGTACTGCTTCTCAGGTTAGGCTTGGACTGTTAATTCACTATGCAATTCGTAGGTATTTCTTTTTGTTTTTTCGAGCGCCATGTAAAGAAACAAACACTTAACAGACAATGAAGAGATTAAACCATGCAATCCTGATGCATGTATAAAGCATATTATATATTAACTGCACTTGTTTGACAGAGTAGCCTATACTCACGTATCCTTGTCCAAGGCTGTGGGCTTTCCTTAATGCGCCAGCTATATGGCCAAGCCGCGTAGAAAAGCCTGAGGAAATCCCTGTCAACCCGGTGCAGTTGCATGCAGTGACCGCGTGCGGCGAATAAGCTGGTTACTGGAATATCTTGGTCTAGAAACAGACTCCCCAACTGAGGCTCAAACACAGCCTTGTTCTTTATGTATGTGGCACGTTTTATGGGGGAGGGGGGGGGACCCTTTATGCTAATTTTTTTAAAAGAAGAGCACCGAGATGTTAGCTTATTGGCTAACAGTTGTTTTGACGATGCAATACGGCGCTGTCTCTACGTACGGTACCCAGTTGGTAAGTTCACAAACACATCACCCATGCATAAAATAGGCTATTTTATGGTCTTTGTTAAAGTCATCAATTTGCAATTTGTCGGCTGCATAATTTAAACTACCGTTTATTTCCTCAGTTGTAACAGTGTCATGCACTGTTTACGCAGTCATGACCTGCAATACTGCATACGCAACGACAAGTATATCACTATGGCTTACGTACACACTGACACATGCTTGCAAGCCTGGCCGGCCACGCCCAAAATAGTGACCTCTGATTGGATGTTATGCAAGATATGAATATTTATAACCACTCGGGTTTCACAAGTAGTTGCGTCGGATTTCCAACGCAGATATAAAGAAACACATAACGCGCCACGTACAAAAAAAACAAGGCTGTGTTTGAGCCTTAGTTGCGGAGTCTGTTTCTTGACCAAGATATTCCGGTAACTAGCCTATTTGCAGTTAGACAAAGTTCGCCGAGCGCGGTCGCTGCATGCAACCACACCAGGTTGACCAGGATTTCCTCACTGGCTTGGCCATATCGCCGGCGCGGTAAGAAAAACCTACAGCCTTGGACAAGGCTAATACTCACTTGGAAATATTGCTCAAAAGATAAAGATATTTTATCATATATATAGTATTTATTCAAAGGATTGGCATATTGTTTGCAACATTTGACGCTAATGTATGGCAATTTAGTGAATGCCAATATTTTTTAATGAGGAATATGTAAATACCTGAGTGAAATTTGCTGTTTATATCATATTAAGAATTATTACTAGAAATTACAATATGCAAATATTGACTGCTCATCATGAAGGTGATGATACAAATTAATGCACCAAGTTGATCTTGAGACGATATACTGTACATGTAGTTTGCACCATCTCCAAATGAAGAGACAGTCAATATTTGTTTTTATATACCTGATGCATTGATTTTCTTTTTGTGTCCAATGATCGGTATTTTAGGACAAGATTGAGAGCAAACGTACACTTTTCATAAATGCACATTGTCCACGTAAACACAAACACCACTAGTTGGCTTCATGGCACTTGTGCGCACAGGGGTAGTACTAGTCTATTGGCAAGACTGCCTTTTGGTGCGCGATACATGACGTACATAGATTATTAACCATTTGCCGCCCCTTAAATACAGTAAAAAAAGAGTCTTTTTTATTCCGTATAAATCGAGTTCACGTCGCGAGTGTAGGTACGACCTTTGGCGGCTGAAATTAACAGTGCGTATATGTGGGAATTGCGAACTCCAACAGTAAATTAAATTCGGTCTTGCATCAAGACTAGAGTATTGGTACATAAAAATGTACTTCATGATGCGAAAGGTCAAACAATGTATGTACTTTTTTTCACTTGTGCAGGAAAATGGTTGAACTAATCCATGTCGCGAGAATCAATGTATGAGGTACATGTACAGTATATAATACACAATATTTTTCCGTGGCTTAGCCATTTGCAGCCAGTTTATTACAAGTGGCCACTAGTCAAGAAACATACATATATACATGTACTCGGAGTTAAACTGAGGAGTGATCTATGAAAATGTGCAGATAGATTTACATTCGATACAATTTGTGTTTATATTTCTTATTTTAAAATACAAAGGGTTGTTCTTTTTAAGAGCCTTTAATTCTTTTAAAAGATGCACAATATGTCACAAAACACTGAACAATTCTGCCATATTTGAAAGTTTGGAATTAACTTGTGTACTACATGTAACTTGGTATGTTTAGTTCAGGAATTCAACTTTTTACTGAGTTTAATAGCATGTATTTTTTTATATGATTGTAAACATTTTCCTATTGGTAAATAAGAGAAATTGTCCTTATAATAATGTAACCAACAGTCATGTGATACATCTAAAATACCGGTATCTTTTATACACTAGACCAAAAAAGTTCTGTCACCAGTAAGAAATTTGTAGATATTTATTATGAAATTGGGTTTAATGTAGGAAAATAATTTATCAAATTTTAGCTGAACATATCACTCAACGGAGTCCATGATGGCAAGCTTCAGGGAACAGGAATGCAACAAAGGAGTGTGGGGTCAGAATGAAAAACACAAAAAAACAACGATGTCAACTTTATTGCACTCAAGCAAGGGGAGTTACAGTTCAGTATTTTGCTTCCACCATATATGCAATGGCACAATCAAAACTCACTTAAAAATTTCCTAATTGTCTACACACAAGTTGCATTGTTCTTTGGTGTTTTTCATTCTGACCCCACACTCCTTTGTTGCATTCCTGTTTAGTGAAGCTTGCCATCATGATCTCTCTTGAGCTCCATTCCTTTCAGTTATGTTCAGCTAAAAATTGATATATTATTTTCCTACATTAAATCCAATTTAATAATAAATATCTATAAATGTCTTACTGGTGACAGAACCTTTTTGGTCGAGTGTATATAGAGTCGGTGACAAGAAATATACATTGTAATGTAAGTTTGGAGTGTTGTTCAACCCGAGCATGCTATGAAGTTTTTCATAGTGTCAAAGGAAAGCACCGAGTATACAGTGTTAAACAGCTAGAATCCCTCCTTCCACATTTTTTTAGTTTTTCTGTTTATCATGGAGGTGTATGTGTCTACAACACCATCACAACTTGTTTTTCACAAATAATCGACAGGCCTTTGCTTAAAACGTAAAGCAGTTCCGACCCTCTTCACCCGAAATTCTGAAACGCTCGAGGTCACTTGGTTTGTTTATCAACAGGGTTTTGACGTCATCCTGAGAAACATACAAAACGGTCTGTGCAGTATTGAATGGAAAATACACGAAGTGAATGTTTATCATGCCTGTTTTGTCCTTGTAATTCAAAATACAAACGTGAAAAACACTTCATGTATTACATTAAATATGACAACAATCTACTATTACCTGTTTTGTGAAAAAACGGTGAAATTGTGGCTCACAATTAAGCTTTTTTGAAGTAAATACATGTACTGGTGCATTGCGACGGGTGGTTTTGTCACGGAACGAACGGCTTTCACAGCAGTCTGTGTACAGCAGAACGGTTCCCTGCGGGCATCGGCCGGTACAAGTTAGAATGAGCGACTCATGTTTTCTTTCTATTACCAAGAGAGAAAACAATTTCTGCTCTTTTTTTCATAGTGTCTGGTAAAACATACAACCACGCAGCTACTGGGCATATCTCTGGCTTTTTGGACCAACACAAAAAACACCATCTAACAGAGACGGTTTTCCAAGTTTTTTGCGTGTAAACGTATGGAGCTAACATCGTGTTGACTTCTCTTTCTCGGGATTGCGTCACGGGGTCACGCGCATATCATGAATGCCTAATAAGCGTTTCAGAAATCGCGAAAAAATCATTTTCGAAAAGCGCAATTTTGCTTGCAATTTATCCACTTAAAACCGACAATTAAAAAAATCTACGACGGCAAGAGGAATGTTTGGACTATCGAAAAAAGCCTAAATGCTGGATGTTCGTCAAGGGGGATTCTTCCTCTTTAATAATTACGTCGGGTAACGGCAATTTCCCCGACGCAAGTCTAAATCAATTCCTGACTAAATTGCAATCCCCGTTGTGAAATGAGTCCCACCTGAGCACGCTATGAAATTTTTCATAGTGTCTCGGGAAAGCACTGAGTAGACAGTGTTAATAATTACGTCGGGTAAGGGCAAAAAAACAACTTTACTGAACATTGTTCAACATAGCGACTTCACTTTTTATGATGACATGCGCATGCTTTCTACCGAGCTGTTATGCTGAGTGAGCTGGGGTCTTTCTATAAATTAGGGGTCCATTTTTGGTGTCCCCTGTCACATCTGAGATCTTGTTTTTGTAAATTCAGGACACATTCTTCAAATAATTTCCATCTCAGAGAGATGCAACATAATGTACAGTTCATAAAAAAATCGTTTGAAAGCCATTTTAATGATTCTTGTATAAAAAAAATAACGTTTCGGGTGTAACGGGGAAACTAAAATGTTGCACGTTTGGACCCCTATTCTACTTGCATTGTAAAACAAGATACTTTACAAGTTGAGAACATGCTCAATTTGATAGTATTGCAAATGCATGCATGTGGCAGTTTTGGATTGTTTTTTTTTTTACGTGTACAATTTGGCTTGCATGTGGTTAGTGATGGTCAACATATTCAATGGTTGAAAAAAAATTTCGGTAAATGCAGTGGAACTATTTACAGGGCTCGAAATTCCCATTGAAGTGATTGAGCAACGCAAGTAACCCAAAGCACAAGCTTTGCACAAGTTGCCATAAAGTACGGTTAGTAGGAGACCAGCCTGTAGGCCCCGTGACCAAATTCTGGGAACAAAGGTTTGAAAGTGTTTTTGTGTTCCCTGATGAATACCGAACAATTTTGACTTGGGCTGCCCCCCTTGAAAATGTCAGGCATTTCCGGGAGGGGTCAACAAAGGTCAAACAGGGGTCAAAATTCAAATATATTCCAATCGTGTCGATATGCATATCAAATTACTCGTCTAGTCATGAAGATAACAAACATGTATAGTTTGTTATACCTCCGACCTTAAATGAGGGCGCTGTGGTCAAAAACGTCGAAAGGTCAACGCACTTTTGACTGGTGGTCAAATTCACCAACACAGTTAACATTATCCGATTCTAATGATTTTAGTGTCTAATAATATGTTTTCTGACATGGCAAATTCAACTAAGCAACTTTTAAAAGTAAAAGTGGTTGCCATAACCTTGAAATTTCAAAATGGCTGCTAAAAGGTTAACATATAAATTACCCAAAAACAACAATTTTTTTCCCAAACCCATGGATAAGAAATTATTAAATGTTTGTCATCGAAACGTCACGAACAATTGAAACACTCCATTTTAAAAACAAATAATGATTTTTAATTATGTGTCAGTATCCTTTTTCTTTAGAGCACATGCATGTTCGATATAATATTGTACAGTACACCATATAAAGTGTATAGGTAAATGATGATGATGGGCTGTGAATATCTGCAACAATATAGCTTCAACAACATGTTCCCTTATTGGGTAAAAGTTTATGGATGCAATGAAACTGACATTTTACGCTTGGTAAGTACCTCATTGAACCTTTCATCCTTTTTTTCATATGTGATTGGACCAAAGACACAACAAAAAGTTAATATTTACAAAACAATTGATGGCTTTAAATGGGCCAGAGCCCATACGGCAATATTATTACATTCCTCAAGCTAGTAATATTAATTGAGTACATACAGGACATATATTACTCTGAATCATTGCGACCTTTTTTCATGCTTGATGAAAATTGGTCGATTTACTTGATCTTCTCTGACCCATATGAACAACTTGCGCGCATCTGCTCACTGAGCTCCGTGACCCTACTACGCTCAGCGCAGGAAAATGACACGGAAAACAGCGCCGCACTGCAAACTTTTCTGAGTACATAAAAAGTACGTCTATGTTTCTCACCAAATCGCTACGCATTTCAAAGTACAGAGTATTACCTTTAGTTTGGTTATTTTTTTAAAATATATGATGCACGGGGAAAAGGGGCTTTTTTCACTCAAAGAACGGGTGTTAAACCTCAAAATCTGCAAAGTCAATAGAGGTCAACACGATTACTGATAATTTTCCAGTGGGTTGTCTCACTGAATTGACAAACATTTAATAATTTCTTATCCATGGGTTTGTTCAATGAGGTACTTACCAAGCGTAAAATGTCAGTTTCATTGCATCCATAAACTTTTACCCAATGAGGGAACATGTTGTTGAAGCTATATTGTTGCAGATATTCACAGCCCATCATCATCATTTACCTATACACTTTATATGGTATACTGTACAATATTATATCGAGCATATGCTCTAAAGAAAAAGGATACACATAATTAAAAATCATTATTTGTTTTAAAAATGGAGTGTTTAAATTGTTTGTGACGTTTCGGTGACAAACATTTAATAATTTCTTATCCATGGGTTTGGGGAAAAAATTGTTGTTTTTGGGTAATTTATGTTAACCTTTTAGCAGCCATTTTGAAATTTCAAGGTTATGGCAACCACTTTTACTTTTAAAAGTTGCTTAGTTGAATTTGCCATGTCAGAAAACATATTATTAGACACTAAAATCATTAGAATCGGATAATGTTAACTGTGTTGGTGAATTTGACCACCAGTCAAAAGTGCGTTGACCTTTCAACGTTTTTGACCACAGTGCCCTCATTTAAGGT
The DNA here is from genome assembly GCA_037783545.1 of Henricia sp. BOLD:AAB3569. Classification (NCBI taxonomy): domain Eukaryota; kingdom Metazoa; phylum Echinodermata; class Asteroidea; order Spinulosida; family Echinasteridae; genus Henricia; species Henricia sp. BOLD:AAB3569. The sequence goes on from JBBELK010000757.1 coordinate 856,245, forward strand.
TGGAGGTATAACAAACTATACATTTTTGGAATCTTCATGACTAGACGAGTAATTTAATATGCATATCGACACGATTGGAATATATTTGAATTTTGACCCCTGTTTGACCTTTGTTGACCCCTCCCGGAAATGCCTGACATTTTCAAGGGGGCAGCCCAAGTCAAAATTGTTCGGTATTCATCAGGGAACACAAAAACACTTTCAAACCTTTGTTCCCAGAATTTGGTCACGGGACCTACAGGCTGGTCTCCTACTAGGTTTCAACCTTATTGCACCTCGACATTACTTTGCCGATTAAAATTTACTTGATTTGATTGAATAAAAACGACTTTACTTGAAGTTCCTTTCTTGTCTTCCATGTTGTCTCGGTCATTTACGCTGTTTCATGTATTCACTCTGTCGGTACGTGCTCATCTCAACATTGGCACGTACATGTACAATGTAGTATGGTGCAGACGCGATGCACCGATAGTTTGCACACATCGAGTTCGGGTGGTTTCTTCCGACAACTCCCCATCTTAACGCAATAATTTTTAGAGGGAATTTCTACCCCTGCCTTAATGAGAGATTGATCGTTGCATTTTTTTTGAGGTACAACTGCATGACATATAAACCAACAACTGCTATACTTGGATGCATTTACATACTGTGTTTGGCTAAATCAACACATGATTGGACAAAGGCAAGTCTTACAAGCTATGCTTTGTTCGTGGATTTTAACTGTTGGTTGGAATGTGAAATGGCCTTAATAAACTGTTTAAACAAACAAAACATGTATGGCACTTACACTGTATATCTAATTTTACCTCCTGTACATGTAATTAAATAAGTTAAGCAATATAGTACATACCAATGTTTCAAACTTACATGTACCTGGAAATATTTTTCAGTGGAGGAAAAAAGCCACCGTCTTCCTGAGATGTTCATAAAAAGTAAATGTACCTACACGTACAGTATGTACTTCTTTCTTGTACCCAATGAAAACTCTAAAACCATAAGGGAAGACACAAATCTAACCGGCGCGGCGCCGTTACTGGCGTTGTTTTATCCGTGCAGGCGCACGAAGGAAGAAACTCCCTTTTAAACAAATCCCATTTCAAAAAAATGCCGGTATCGCTGTCAGATTTCTGTCTTTCCTAATGGAGTTCCCAACAAAATGGGAGTTCTTTAAAATACAACTGAGGATTTGACAGTCTACATGTACAGTCTCCGCCATGTTCCAAACTATACCAACAAACAATTCCACTTTTTGATTGGGACAAATTATATCAGAGTGGGATTTTTTAGCACCTTGAAGCTGTTGCATGACTATTTTGATGTCAACTTAATTACTGAACTGAAAATGCGTTTCTTTTGTATATATATGCTTTCTGCCCAGCACTTTGCATTGATGCAGCTAGAGGGTATCGCACCCTACCATCCCCCCCCCCCCCCCCCCCCCGCCCCCATTGTGACTTTAACATCCAAGGAATTCCTTTGAGTTTTGTGACAAAATCCCCACCCCTGGGGCATGCACACAGGACCGCCTCTGAGACAAGGTTCTAGACCGCAAACGGCACGAAGAAGAGACTACGTCAATTCGCTGGTTTTGATGCAACAGGGAACCAGTGGCAAAGACCATACAATGTGTATGGTTGGGAACGGTGGTTTATCTTCACATGTCGTGATGCATATGGGTCTGTCCACAGTAATGGGGTACATTTCTGTAACATTCAAGATCTTAGGTCCCAGTTCACTTCAAATGTCTTAATTTTATCTTTAAATTATCAAGCTAAACTGAGGAAATAACGTTTTCACCAAGGAGTAAGAAAAATAGTCCTACAACATACATTTGTGAAAACCTCGTGCACAAATTTTCCTATTACGCATGTAACAAAGACGGAAAAAAATGTCACAAAATTGTCTGGTCCACGTTACCTACGTAATAGGACAATTTGTACACTTGCTTTTTAAAAATTTATGTTGTGGCAGCAATTTCTTACCTTTTTGGGCAAAAGTTATCTCCCGAGAACAAAATAAGGACATTTCTTTAATTCTGAGATAAACTAAAGACATCTGAAAGGAATTATTGACTTATTTTTCAAATGTACCCCATTACTGTGGACAGACCCACATACATGTATCTCGGATTGGTGTGTTGAGGTATAGGGGCGTTAGGGGGGAGAGTCCGGCCCTTTGCCATATTGATACATGTATGTAACTTTAAACAAGCATGCATCACACACTGCAATATGGTTTCAAAACTACATGTATAGCATTTGATTGTATAAAATGCCCCTTTTGCTTGACCTTTATAAATCACAACATTGAAGACGGAAAGACAATAGGTAACACTTTTTTTTACAATGCAACGTTCTAAACCTTTCATATACATGTAAACATAAATATGCAGATTGCAAAAAAATAATCTTAGCCACCACATATATTTGTAGCTTTTGGTCACCGTTAGTCCATGGCAAAAAAATAAGTCTAATAGACCCGTTCAGGGTTTTACGAACACAATGGAATTAGCATATTTACAAATTGGTACAGCTGACTTTCGACATTTATAGATTGGTTCCCGCTAGAGATGGCATTCCGCAATAAGCGATAGGATTAGGAACCGGTCCATAGTATGTCAAAGATCCGCTGTACCATGAATATGCTAATTCCATTGTGTGCGAAAAACCCCGAACAGGTACTGGTCTATTGAAGTAAATGGCTGTACCAGCAAGAAGCACACACATTGGAAAGTAGAGCATCTGGCTTCTACTATTACGTAATTTTAAGCATGAAAGAATTCACACCAAATAAATATCGTTGCAAAACCACTAGATGGCATATTTGGCTACATGTATACGTAGGCCTACCTAAAATAAAAACAAAGGATTTTCTTCGCAACATCATGTAGTGCCATGTTTAAAATTATAGATCGATTCTACCCCGCTCACAGTCGGCTTAAACTTTGATACCGGTCTTACAATAATACCTCAATATTGCAAGCATGCAGTAATAATAGACAGGTATTTTAAACCACTTACTGCATGCAATATGCACCTGGAATTTAAACCGTCTTATTATTTTATCAAACAAATGTTTGTTTTATTGAGAAATTCAGAATTCTGTTTTTTTTGAAGCACCAGCAAAAGATGTATTTCTACAGTTCTTTATTAACACCTGCTATATGAGATGCATGTGTATTCAAAAATCACAATTATTTCCCACTTTAAAGGCACATCATTATCATTCATGTAAATCTGATTACACATGTAAAATAAAAGCTCAATATTTACTCAAGCACGTACCAAGTAAAAAGAAAATTGGTCAAGGGTTTTCAGCTAAACTTACTGCAGGTATTTTGCATATTCAACCATGTGCCTACTGTACATTGTACATGTAAAATAAAAGCATTGTGACAACATGACTGGAGTACTATTATATAACACTACATGTTATAAAGCAACTTTCACATACCCCAGCCCCGTCCTGATCAAGATCCCAGGGTATTTTCACTCTGCGAGTATAGAGTGTGAAAGAGGCACTGTTGCAAGAGGATGAACCACCCCCACAAAAAATACTGTATTTGTGCATGTATATTTAAAGGGACACACCGGCTTTGTTGGGCTCGAAATAGACCCATACATGTACATGATTCTGAAAGTTATTACGAAATAGATTGAAGAGAACCTGAAAAGAAACCACAAAATTGCCGTTTTTGAGCATTTTTCAAAAAACTCGGTCACGTGATTTATCGCAACCAGATTCTGGTACCGATAAATAACGTGTCCTTGGAGTTAGTTTTATTTCTAGCCGTGTAATACACAGTTCGTTCCTGAAGTTTATTACTACAAATTTACATGTAACTCTGATTTGTTTTCAAAATATTTATGAGTATTTGACAAAAGAGACTATTTATTCAGGTTATGAAACAAAGTTAAACATAACTCTACAAAATCAAACATAAAATTTTGACACAAAGTCCAAGGAACCGAAGCGAGTTCCACCGGACAATGTGACATTTAGCCCCACGGTGCACACACGTTGCCCACCCAAAACCGGTACCGGTGCCGTGGAACTACAATTGTACATTCGTGAAGACGAACAAAAAAATCCATTAGGCTGTCCAGTGAAAATGAGAAAAATGAGATAAAGCAAAACGCTGCCAAGTGAAGACCGAATCGTTTCCGACAAAGTCGCGAGTCTTGCGCGATAGTGAACGGCTGCTAAAGCGTATAACTCGACTATTGACCATTTTCATTAATTTTAAAGGAACACGTTGCCTTCGGGTTGCGCTTTATTGGGCGTTTTGGGGCTATTACAAGCGTTTGAAGTATAATGAGCACGATCTGAAAGATGTTTAAAAAGTAGAATATAATGATCCACACAAACGTGCCTTAGAACTGCTTCAATTTTGCGTAATTTCTCGAAGCAGCACGCTCCGCCATTTATGGGAGTCAAAATCTTGACTCCCATAAATGGCGGAGAAATTATATTAGTCTTATTTCCAGCCTGGACAAAGAAATTATTTTTCCTTCCTCCGTTGCGTGTGATGTGCCTGTTTTTTTAATTCGTGTCTACAATAACCATTGGGTATAAATCATCCAAGTCCTTTCTATCGGTTTGTCCCATGACAATATTCTTACCCTGATTGGCGAGGTTTTCGTTTTTTTCTTTTTTGACGCGTCTGCTGTGTTCTCTTGACGATCCATTTTTTGACAGCCAGTCGGTGTGTGTGTGTGTAGATATGTGTGTTTACATTTCACACATGTCTCGGGAGGCGGAGAATGGTATGGTACCTTGCGTTCATCTGATAGGTTTACCTGACCACTGGCTACGGCGCCAGCCTAACTCCTGTTCGTCGCTGCATTTTGCCCACTACCCGGACGATCGTATTGACGGCTGAAATACGTATACATTTCGCGGGACATGTAGTGGGGGTCAGAGGTCAGTGTTTGTTTTTTTAAATTACCATTCACTAATTATAACACATTAAATGTGTTTTATTGCAAGAACAACTCTTAATAAGTATAAGGAACACCCTCAAACGTGAGATTTCGTGAAATCTGAAGGCAACGTGTTCCTTTAAGCTTTTGTAGTTAATTACGGGACATTTTGACGAACATTAAAAAATTATTGTCAAGGATGCTGTATCGCTAAATTACGTAAACAGTAGGCCGGTGTGTACCTTTAATGGTAGTCAACAGTTACTACAAAATATATATGGGCCTACTACTACTATTCCACCTCAATTGACTTTTTTTTAATAGTTATAACAAAGCGTGCATAGGTATCAAATACATGTATGTCCGATGCAAATGCTGAAAATCTTCCAACCATAGAGCTATGGTTTAGATTTTTGTTAACTTTAAATTGAATCGGATTGAGCGAACTTTAATTTAAGTACGAATTTGGAGTGAATGCAAAATAACCGCAGTTTGCACTTACATGTATTTATAATTTTGTTTCTGTAGGCCTAACATGATCACAACAGATAAAACAAAATTTTGTTAATACATTTTTACAAAATATTCACACCCAAATAAAATTGTGCCTTTTCCTTTCTTTCCGTCACACAATGTACTCCGAGAAGGCTATATGACAGTGGTGATAAAGCAACTGTTTAAGAAAAGTCCCATTCCCTTTTTTATTGATATTCTGAATAAGTAAATGTCAGCACTTTTAAACTTTGAATAGGGATTACCCTTGTCAGGTTATTATTATTATGTTAGGATGTGATGTGGTTATATGGTGTCTTATCTTCTGATGTATTATTTCTGTAACATACATGTAATTTGGCCGTTTGGCCACGAGGTGTATGAAATAAAATACCAATACCAATACCAAAACTGCAACAAGTATGGTATTGGTTACAAAACAGGACAAACTAAAAATAAAAAGAGGTTACATGAGCCCAGTGCAGCTTGACCAGTTGGTTCACTTCATGGAAGGCCGACAAGCAAGCTTCTTGTAATTCTACAAACTATGCAGGAGGCAGTCTTTCCAGCACCCAATCTACCAACTCCTTTATCACCATCTCACCATCCTCCCCTGGCTCCTTGTCCAATTCATGGTAGTATCCATTGTAAACCTGACAAATTAAAGCGAAAGTGTTTGTCAAAGAGAGAGAAACACTTGTGTGAAATTTGTCATGTTTATAACAAACGCTAGGTCTACATGTATGTATTGCCCGACGCATACACTGTATGTGCGTAAACCCTCTTTGGAATCTGGGGCACTTGTTTTCAACATCAGCAACACAATTAATTTTGATGATAAACTTTGAAGCCAATGTGGCTATGTGCTGTGCCATATTTTAAGAATGCATCTTTTTTTACTGGACTGGATGGACTCGCCCCAAATATCCGAGTCCTTACTACTCAAGTCCGGACCAGAGCCCTATACATGTAGTGCTGGTTTGAATACTCACAGTAAATTTTTTGTCCTTGCTTTGTGCCTTTTCATACATGAGTCTAGATCCGGATATTTCAGTCAGTCTGTCCTCGTCACCATGCTGTAGAAGAAATGGCCATTTCACATCCAACAAGCCATTTTGAATCCGCTCCGTTGCTTGAATGGTCTGCAAAGCTAACCGTGCTTGTATTTTGCCATGATACACCAGTGGGTCTGTCTCATAATCCTTTACCTACATGGAGAGGAATCAAATTGTAAATAGAGCATACAGACCAAAGACATTAAGGCCTTTTCACACTTGAAAAATCTCTGGCTGGATGCAGGGTTGAAAAAAGCAACGTTTCACACTTGAGAAATTATAACACCGCGTCAACCCCGATATTAAGTTTCAACCCGGATTGAACTTAACCCTGCTCGGGACCAGGGTTGAAATGTTTCACCCCGGGTTGATAGTTGATACGCTCGCCCCGGATTGAAAACATAAGTGTGAAATGAGCAGGGGTTAAAGTTCGCCCGGGTGGAGATTCTGACCGCTTGTGAGCTACAAATGTCATGCCAAAGCGCGTAAATTTTACCGTTTTAAATAATAGTTTGCATGAATACTACCAGCTGAATGAATGTGTTCAGGTACACGTTTTAGTGGCCCTGACTAGCAGCGGCGTACACATGAACATGCATGTTGTGCATATATGTGTGAAGATCGGACCGTCCATTTTGAGGGCCTTTTTTACATCGTCTGTCGTTCACTTTTGCACTTTCCTCTCGTGTAAACAAAAAAATTGTAAAAAAATGACATAAGCAGCCAAAAAAAAAAAAAAAAAAGGGCAGAAAAGCGATGATAAATTCGAAAAATTTGAACTATTTACAGCAGGGCACAGCACTTACGCATGCGTTCACCACTTAATTATCACTAATCCCGATTGACATTGCACAAGTGTGAATCCTCTCCGTTCAACTCAGGGGTTGAACTCGCCCCGGGGTGAGATCAACCCGGTTTGACCGCAACAAGTGTGAAACGATGCGGAGTTGAATGTGGGGTAGAAAATTCGCATTTTAACCTGGGCGGTCTCGCGGTTTGCCCCGGGTTGAGTTTAACATCTTGGTTAGGCAAAGAAAAATACCATTGAAGTTTCCAATTACACACGTGTACATGTGGAAAGCCAAAATTTTACTTAACGAGTTGACAACAAAAACCTGACTAAAAGTGTTGATAGCAATGGTACATGTACATGAAACAAACACATTTTTTTTCGTGAAAATGGTACCTTTGTGGAAGACATTGCCAATTAACTGAAGGTGCTTTTTTTGGTTAAAATCTGCAGACAACTTTTTTAACATTCATTATATTCATGCACAAACACCATGCTGCTGCATATATTTGAGATTTTTAGGAGTATTACTGCATCCAGTGGCTGCAATTTCTACCTAAACTTTGTTTTATAAACAAAGGCGTTTAATCACGATTGAAAATAATGCCATTTTTAACAGTTTATCAATCATGTTCTCCTTGCACCTTATAAGCTAAAACATGATGTAGACAATGGAAAACAAACGTTTTTTGCTGCCACCATGCATTTAAAAAGTCTCCTATTAATGACCTCGCATGCTGAAAAGTACTGGTGCATGTACACTGTACCGGGTACATGTACCTCATAACATTGCCACTTCTGAAAAGGTATGGTCAGGTGTACATAAAATGTACACTGTTTCAAAATCTGTAGAGATATGAAATTTTGTCACTTGAAATTTTGAAACTTCTGGTTGACAACACCCCTGCAGTAATTGCACCAACAGTAGTACATGTATTTGCAACTTACCACTTGTGGGTCTCTACTTATTGTGGTGGTATCCAGTTTGCCCATGGGAGCATTAGGCCAAATACTAACAAGCATCTTCCCCAAGAACATCTGAAAAACAATTTCGGAATAAGATGTGGAATTTGCAAAGCAAAGCATGAAGGTAATACACTAAGCAAAAAACATTTTGTACAGTAGACACAAATTTGTATACACTACCCATCAAAACGTTGGAAACACCTTGAAAGTTTTAGATTTTTGAGAATTAATTAATATTTTGTTTTAATATTCATAATAAACTAAGTTATTAAAGCAAACGGAGGTGTAAGGGGTATATCTGGAGAGATATCAGTCATCTGGAGTGCTGTCCATCATGGAATGGTCTGCCCAGTCACCTGATTCCAATCCCATTGAGCTGCTCTGGGAGGAGTTGGATCCTAAGGTCAGAAGTAAATGGCCAACCAGCCAAGAAAACCTCTGGAGAGTCTTAAAAGAGGCGTATTTCCACTGAATGTTTGGAGAAACAGCTATCAGGATGCAGAGATTGTGTGTAGCTTTCATAGCTGCTGGGGGGATTTTTTTACATCAAGTTTCGCCGTTTCTTTTTGCATGCTCTCTAATTTGTTGACAAAGCCCACTGATGAGGCCGAAGATGGCACTAAAATTAACATACTACCGGTAGACATGTTAGAACACACCTACATTTGCTTTCACAAAATTAACATTCACAAAATTATGTTTTCTTCTAAAAAAAATAACTTTCAAGGTGTTTCCAAAGTTTTGATGGGTATAGTGTACTTCCCTACATGATACTTGGCAACAAAAATGCATCTTGCAATATATATACATGTACATGTAGGTGTTTTTGATTAGCTACAATGTATTACTATACCTCATAAATATTCATCAGGCAGCCGCGGTATTTCATTGGTCTATTCCAGCAACTCAGCCGTGTGTTAGTTTTTATTACTATACCTCATAAATATTCATTAGGCAGCCGCGGTATTTCATTGGTCCATTCCAGCAACTCAGCCGTGTGTTAGTTTTTACTAACGGGTACTATCACACGGCCTAGATTTGTCCCAGTACACTGTGATCTTTTTACCAACAACGCATTCACTTTTCGTTTGTGCAGTGGAGATTAGTGCTCATTGTACCAGTCTATTACAGGTATAAATCAAAATGGCGTTTACTGTGCTCGCTTTGCGATCGTACAGAGGAAGAACTTGATGAAATTTTTGACAAAAAAGACGCCAAAGAATCAAAATGAGCTTTAGAAAATGCAGTTTGCATACTTGCAACAAACACTGAATGCAGGGGAATGACCATAAATAAAGTAGAACAGTTGGAAGAAAGGTAATTAAATGACTTTCTACGCCGAAGTTCGCACCAAGTTTGACAATGACAGATTTGACGGTGTTCCATTTAAAACCCTTAAAGTTGTTGCAAAACTTTAATTTTTTAAACATAATTCCAGTGTTTGTCTGAATTTCAAAAATATTAAATGACTAGACATGAACTTTCTGCTCTGTGTCTCCTTAAATTGAAAAGAATGTTTTAGTTTAACCAACTACTGCACGATAAAATTAAAACACATGGTCATGATGGTGGAATGGACCAGTGAAATACCGTGGCTACCTAATGAATATTTTATGAGGTATAGTAAAACAAATACAACATGGTTTTCTTGGGAGATAGTGAAAACTAACGACCCCTCGGTGTTGGATGATTGGCACTATCTCCCTCGGCTTACGCCTCGGGAGATAGTGCCAATCATCCAACACCTCGGGGTTGTTAGTTTTCACTATCTCCCATCAAACCATGTTGTATTTGTATACTACCATATGGGTTGACCAACTTTTACCGGTACATGTAACTGATCACACAGCATGATGTGTAGTTTAACATTACCATTCCCAGGTTAAGGCTTACTCAAGGTACATGTAGTTTTACATGTACGTATACAATATGTATGTTACCAGGTTAAAGGCACAGGCTCGTCAGCAATGCGCGCGCCAAATTCGTGCGATGAAATACCGCACATTGCTGACGAGCCTGTGCCTTTAAAGCATCAAATATACCCATAACCAAAATTGTCTCATCATCAGTGTTTAGACAGATCTATAGACCTTACCGGTATCATGGCGTGGCCATCTTCCCTTTTCTCCTATTAAAATGAACGCAACCAAAGCAAGCTTGCAGAAAAAAATAGTTTGGTACCGTTTTAAAATTGTTCATTGTGTGCATCACAATGGCACAGGCGTTGCGCGATGAAAAGAGCGCGCAGCGTGGGCAGTGATTTTTCAACATGAGATTACAGGCGCTATCGCGCAGACACGCATATACGCATTGATCGTACCTGACACGTACCAGTACTATGGGGAACAAGACAAAAATTGACGCACCGTAATAAAAGTCTACAGAGGAACACAAGATGTACACGTACATGTACCACAGGTACATGTAAGCAATGCTCTTCTTTTGACCTACGGTACCTTCAAGGGTGTGACCAACTTAGGATCAATCACAATGGCTGGTGAGCTCAACAGAACTCCGGTATCAGCAAACAACGATGGTCTTTCATATGCCACAAGGATGGCAATAGTTCCTCCCTGAAAGTTACAACAAAATAATCAAGGTTTGGCCGGGGGTCTAGGTTAAGTACAAACAACAACATATGGGAACAATTATTTGCAGTGCGTGGCCTCCAAAATTCACCTCCATTTGGAACCTCCGATTTTTTGCATTTATTTAGCTATACATTTTTGTACATGGTACCGTAGATACACTGATAAATCTTTTTTATGGACTTACCATTGAGTGTCCATAAATAAGTATGGGTACATCCGGATATTTTGCTCTCATTAAATCAATGTGCTGATGACAATCTCGGACAAAGAACTGGAAAAGTTTTACATCTCCTCGCACACCTTCGCTCTTTCCATGGCCAACTGAAAATTGAAGGTTTATCAAATAAGTGGACTTCAAAGAAATGTCAACTGTAATTCCAACATGTACCGGGGGTAGCTCATGCTGTGCACGTACGTGACAGTTAGTGGCTTACATTTATTTTGGATAATTTTTCGTGTATGCTTAACCCGACGGAGCTGAAAAGCTAGGGGAGCATCGATCAAGGCGGCACATTTTTGTATTTTTAAAAAATATAACCTTGGGTCAGATTCCGGTCAAACTTCATGTAATTCTCAACTGATTACCATAGTCTGTGCCCCTGTAGTCACCTTTATTGTCGAGTTCACTTATCGGTCAGGTGCACCCTGGGGAATCTTGGCCTCAAGCCTAGGCCCATTGATTTGTGTACAAACATACATATGTTCTTTGAGTAAGGCCCTTTTTCATTTCATGGAATGTGCTATGTGTATAATGCATTAAAAATGTTTTTTTGTGTACCAATTACTATTTAAAGAAAGACTTAAAATTTGGAACATATGTATGGTGCCCAATCACCATTAAAATTAAAACAACAAAACTTGGGATGAGACAAACATCATATGGGCCTTATTGAGGTTTATCAGTATCACGCTACGTCACGAGACATCCAAAGGATTATTAGCATTTGTGTATTTCTATAGTAGGCGAGAGAATGTAAAAATGCGTGGAAGGCACGTGATATCCGCGTGATTTGAACACAGACGTCCAAAAGACGTCAAAAAAGCATGTGGGTGAAAACCTCAATTGGGATTCCAACCGCCAACCCAAGATCTCAGACTTGGGGGGAGCACTGCTTTTTAGTGAGGGTGCCTTTCCCTGTCTCGACCTAACCCCAGTGTCCTTCGACTTTTAAGGAGTGTGCAATGAAATAACAGGCTGATGATTGCATAATTTGGAGGCCCAACAAAAGCCCTGCACTGGGCAGACATGGTTCATTATGAAAACATCTTTTTGGTGCAAGACCAGTTCTGACATGGTTGATTACACTGCTCCGTGCTTAGTATATGTGTGACCGTAAATTGGATGTCGTGGTGTCATAAGAATTTAAAGAGGACATCATTAGCTAATAGATGGTGCAGGTTGCCAATTTCCAAAATATTTAGCCATATCCACGAAATTAACAAATTAATATCGGTTTCCTTTTTTTTAAATAACACCCTGTAGGACGGTATACAAAAACCCGCGCAACGAATAATTAAAGGCCCTCTAAGCGGGTAAGACCCCTTTGGACCAGTCAAGGCTGGTCGGACCTGACGAGAGCAGATCTAGACCCCTAGGAACACAGGAACCAGCCTGACCCAGTCCAAAGGGGTGGAGTATTTTTAAATAATTTTTGAAAACACCCATAATATGCGCATTCGCAATATAGGACGGTACAAAAACCTGCGCAACGAATAAAGCCCTTTAAGCGGATAAGACCCCTTTGGACCAGGCAAGGCTGGTCGGGCCTGACGAAAGCAGACTCTGCAGAACCCAATATAGCCTCATGAACCGGCCCAAAGGGGTGGAGTATTTTAAAATAATTTTTGAAAACACCCATATTTCCTAATATGCGCATTCTCAGTCACTACGCGTGTACAGACGTGCGTGTACAGATTACAGTGGAGTACATACGGTACATGTACAACATGTACAACATGTACAATGGCGGCTTCCGCAAGAGCGTGGTGGCTTCAACCGCTTCCATAGAGCCGTGCGTAGCATGCTTAAACCAGTGTATAAATATCGATGCTGCTTCCCCACGGCTCCCGACTGTTTCCAGACTGCTCCTGACGGCTGCTGACGTTATACACATGTACATGTAGTCTGGTTCCCGGACCAAAACATTTGAGCACTAGACTGATTTTAAGGTCCGGCAACCGCCAGTACATGTATACATGTTTGTCCGCCATATTGAAACAGGAGGAATCCCTCCTTTTTTCCCGAAGGTTCCCGAACTTACCCGAATGCATGTCCGGATGTTATCGTTAATCGTCGGGTACAATTCGTCAGTGTTTCGAGAAAACCCTTTTCAAATTGTTGTACACTCATGCCATACAGCGCATAGCCTTTAGTCAAGGCGTCCGTGGCGAGGTTTGTTTTGTGCACTTAGTACATCATGTACGCGAATGTGTATGAAATTTTTTCCTTGACATAGCCTTTGTCTGTGCATAAATTCACTTCGTGCAAAACAGTAGTTCATCGTGCGGCATAGTGGCCGGCCATGCACTAGCGGCAGACAGCCAGCGGCATATACCGGCATGGCCGGTTCGGGAGTAGGCCTCGGTGAATTTAATATTCCCCTGTTCACGAATAAATCGCGATCATCTAGAGCATTGTTTTGGCCTAATTATGTTGCGACTTATTAAGTTTCCCGAAATATTTAGCTTTTTTTCTTCGGAGATTGTCGTACTGGCATCCTAATAGTCTAGGACCTGGCTTAGACATGCATGCACATAATTTAGGAGAGGATAACTCAACTGTTATATAGGCTAATATGACCCCAAGGAACAACTTGGGATGTGTGCCAAAATCTCTATCCGGGGCGAAAAGCCCGAAAATGACCACACCCTTTTTAAAATGACCACGCCCCTTTTTATCGGAAGTGCTACTTCCGATATAGTTGTATCTTCTAAACCGTTCGAGCTACAGATTTTCTAAGGTGCTCAAAATGTTGAGAATGGCCTTATTTAGGGGAGGGGGGGCAGAGGGGGGGCGGGGGAAGGGGGGGTGGCGGGGGGCGTATGAGGATGATGAATATACAGCTTGTTCATTCAGTGACAGGGTTTTTACAACCTTCACCTCCCTTGCATTTGCAGTACTTGCAACACTTGATTCCAGCTACCCTGCATGGACACCTATTCTTGCGAGCACACTTGCCACACGTGCAGGGATCTGGAAGGCCTTCGGGTTTTGAGATCACAATCTCAGGGACTAATAAACTGCCCCTTCTTACAAAACCATAAGACTCGGCATTCATAATCGAGGTGGCGTCTCTAAATGGGGCTTGGACCCACAGCTGCTGTTGGTAATAACCTCTTTGGATATGTTTCTTTGCATTGGTTGAGGTGCACGTGGTTCTCTCAAAGTCCATCTTGAGGGCATTGCTATCAAATGAAGCGAGACGCATGTCGTCAAATGTCTTCAGGTCTGTCCGCCATCTGTATTGCACTTTCTGTTAACTGTGGACAGTCGAATTTCAGGATCAGAGAGGAATTTCCTGGTTTGCGGACAGCATTCAGGGCTGCAAGTTTAGTTGATATCTTGCTGGTTGTATCGCACCCAGTCAGCGCAAGGAGTGCTAGGAGACACTTTGTGAGCTCGTCTCCCAGCGCTAAGCAGATATCATGGAGTGGTAATATTGATCTTTTCACTCCTGAGTTGCGGATGAGCCAGAGCTCTTTGAGACCAAGATCTCTCCAATTGACTGTGATGTGGTATAACAGACACACAAAGACATCTGTGTCACCTGAAGACAGCGTCAGGGATGTAGGTCCTGACCGGTGACTTAGAATGTCCTGCACATGGAACATCATCGTGTCATCAGCTTCCTCGTGTGTGCAGTTGAGCCGAGGGAATGGAGAAGCACACCCAGCTGACACCATCCATGCCTGTGGTGATATACCAAGGTATAGAAGTTTGGTACCTTGGTAATTGGTGGTGAGCCACTCAACATAGAATGCCTGGAAAGCAGTTTTGCTGATGGAAGACGACAAAAAGTTCTCTAATACCACTGGAACATTTTGGTTCGGTGATATCACATCAAGGACAACCATTTCTTTTGACTTTCCTCTTCTCTCCCTCTCTCTCTCCATTTTTAATGCTGTCCTCTCTGTAAGTGTCGAAAACGATGTGGATTTCATCACAGTTGTGCCCAGCTTTGGTGACCATAGATGTCAGGGCAATAGCAAAGTCATGGAAAGTCTTGACGGGCGGATCAAGCTTCTTTAAGGGGACCTTTCTCACCAAGGCCATGAAGTCGATAATGATGGCGTGGGTTTGTGGGGAGGTTTCTGGCCCTTTTTTATCTATTAGTGGGCACAACTTCAGCAGCTCAGTCCCAAGTTGTGATTTGGCACTCTTCCTCAAGTAACCATATTTGTCAACCAAGAAGAACGCAGAGTTGGTGATCTCATGCTGGAGTCGCTCCTCAACAGTGAACCCCCGATGACAACCATACTCAATAAACATGAGAGCTTTGATTGTCTCATCTTTGATGTCTACTTTGGGAGCCAAATTCAAGGTGGTCTTAGGGGACGTAAACTTGATTTTGCTAATAGTTGAGTGTATCGATATCGACCTATTTGAGTCGATCATAGATAAATGTAGCACAAGCAGCACTGCCCTCCTTGATACAGCACAACTTGTCTACGTTTACGTTGGTCACAATTGCTCCAGTGAGAACATTCTTCAGCGATACCTGGTCTTGTAGAGGACTGCATACCTTCAGGAGATACTTCTCTATGTCTTGCACCACCCCAACTATCTTATTTGCAGTACTCGGGTTGAAGTCGTGGTGAAGTGAGAGTTCTCCTTCGACATCATCCTTTATCTTCAGGTCAACGTACTGGTCTTTTTTATGCTTGATGATTCCCCACAGAGCTACTGCTTCCTTCTTCCTGGTGACCCCAATTATTCCCCCACTCACTTTTGCAGGCCGGTTGTAGCACTGCTCTAGCGCCTGGTCAAAGGGCACTCCACTACCTTTCTTGGCAGTGTTCACGACAAATCCACCATTCATGTAGGAGTCGTACAGAAGTGGAAACTTCTCCTTCAGTTGATAGCAGTCCTGCAGGAATAATGGTGTCCATCGACAGTAGTTTGTTCTCCCAAAAAAGAAGAACAATGAAGTTGCCCTCTCCATAGCACTGAGGTAGAGAATCCAATCTCCAGAGCGCAGAGAATTGGTCAGATCCCTGACTATTGGGAACAGGTCAGAAACGTATGTGTTCCAGTAATCAAAGGACTGGGACAGCGATGCCCTTTCCTTAAGGTAGACTTGAAAGGCTGCTTGTATAGTGTAGGCACGCTGTGGTGTTCCATTCTTCGCCCGTGAGCTCTTTGGACTGACAGTTGACCTGCAGTGCCTCTAGTTCCGTTTGTCTCTCAGGGTATTTGGAGAGGAATGCTTCCAACATCATAGATGTGAGGACCTCGTGTATCATTGAATGGGCAGTGCGGGCCCTGGAATAGTGGGAACCGGAGATCACAGTCTTGATGACATCAGTACCATAGCACTCTGTCTCAACTAAAACAGCAAAAATTCCAGAGGGTTCCAGATATGTACCAAGGCAGGCCAACACAATCTTCTCCATATGAAACCCACCTACATGTAGACCAAGGAATATGTTGTTAAACTGGTCTGGTTTCATGAGCTGGATTTCCTTGGCAATACGGTACACACCTTCGTCAGCCCACAACCCACCATAGGTATCGCCCTTCTGTTTCAACGCATCCTGAAAGTTAATCATCGTGGTGAAGATTGCATCGTATGTTGTAGCTGGATAGGGAAGGATGGGAGTAAGAATTGTGGTGGTAGGATGAAAGTTGCAATTCATGGTTGCACTTCTCACAGCTGTAAATCCTGGGACATAGTCACTCTCATGTGTCGCTCTTTTGGAGAAGCGATTGACTATCCACACAAAATAGTCCGAATTTATTGACTTGGTGGACTCGGTGAAGTCTATCGCTGTGGCGGAGCTGTCCGTTGTTGTGGGAGAGGGGTCTGTTGACATATCCGAGACTTCTGCTGCTACAGTAGTGGAGCTCGTTGTGATGGGAGTGGGCTCTGCTGCCACGGTGGGTATCTCCCCGCGCTCCTTCACTGCCCCCATCCTGATGAGCTGTTGGCAACTGACTGTAGACCTAAGCTTTATTGTTGTCTGGCTCTGAGTGGCAAGGAGCCTTGCAGAGATCTCACTCTCCTCTGATGGTTTCTCCAGATTAATTGGAACATTTTGGAAGAGAACAAGGATGGTATCGTGTGTGGAGCCTGTTCCTGCCAGGGTGCTTTCATTGCGGTCAAAGTTGTCCAATGCCCCATTTAGTGGGCTTGTTGCTTCAAGGACAGTGGGGAGAGGTACTCCGTTGCCACCTGCTGTAGTGATGATCCGTTCAGCGAGGTCCACATCAATCCTCTTTACAGTGTTGTAGCCGACACATATTCCATGATGGTTAAGAGCGGTCACTAGCTCTTTTGATCGTGTCAGACTGTGCACTCCTTGAGCCACCATGACATGGAAAGGTGTTGGCTCCTTGCCATCAGTCAGGATGTAGTGCAGAATTTGAAAGACTACATCAGTCTTCAACTGAGAGGTTGTTTTCCCCTTGAACATATAGGAGCAAAACAGATTCTGAACAATGTGTGTATTTTCTTCTGTTTAAATGTCTTGCGATCCGCACCACAAAAGATACAGACATTTGTAGTTACACTGGACTTAAATCGCTTGCTGTGTCGCTCAGATGTATCAATAATAGGCCCCAGCTGAGATGGTTCTGATTGTTCTAATGGTTGGGTTATTCTGTTAGTCTTGGCCATATCCCTTTGAAAACTTCTGTAGCAAGATGAGGCGTGGTATTTTATGTTACCCTGCTCTTGCACTGTCAGTCGAAGAACCCTAGCAGCTCGAGTGTCATTACTCTCGGTTTGTTTGGCAAGCGAAACAATATAACCCCTGCCGATTTCACCACTAGAGAGGTACTCAGGTCGCTTCTTCTTCTGGCATAGGATGCACTCCTCAAGATCGATCGGCTTGATCGGCTTAGGTGTAGCACAAGGAGCAGCGAGAGGAACCACATCCTGAAAATAAAAGAAACATGTTTCAAATTCTCGATCGGCATGGGCTATTACTATCACCAATACAATTATACTACTATTAGATTGCTAGGCAAAGCTAAGACTAAGAAATAATAGGTAGGTAAATAATGAATTAAAGCTGGTCTTACCATTTTGCTGTACTTCAGTGAGATATTATCTCTGTGACACTGAATGGATAGGTCGTTTTCACACTCTCTCCGAATCTTTTAGCACTGGTGCTATGAATAAATCTAAAGCAGTCTTGTTAGTTTATAATTCGATGATTATATTAATTAGCAAAGGAGTCCGTTAACTTAGACATGTATGCACATAATGTAGGATAGGATAACTCAACTGTTATAAATATATGGCAATTCCAGTATGTAGGTAGTTGTATGGTAATAAGTTGACCTAATGGTTTTTAGCCATTTTCTAGTAAAAATATGAAATTATAAATTTTACACTCTTCTATGACCACCCCCCCCCCCTTCCCTTCATCCCCCTCCCCCCCCCCCCCCCATAAATAAGGCCATTCTCAACATTTTGAGCACCTTAAAAAATATGTAGCCCGAACGGTTTAAAAGATACAACTGTATCGGAAGTGAAAAGGGGCGTGGTCATTTTTAAAGGGGTGTGGTCATTTTCGGGCTTTTCGCCCCGGATAGAGATTTTGGCACACATCCCAAGTTGTTCCTTGGGGTCATATTAGCCTATAACAGTTGAGTTATCCTCTCCTAAATTATGTGCATACATGTCTAAGCCAGGTCCTCTACTATAATTGTCTATGCGTATAACGTCATGCAGTTTAACAGTTCACCTTCTCATTGGTCAATAGGGAATCCTGACCTCATGCATTATGCACGTAACTCCTCTACCAAAACGATACACAGAAATAAAGAAAAACATAAGCTGTAAAAAACGTGATGGTAAAGGCTGTCGGGGCGGACAGTCCATGCGTGCTAGTCTTTTCTGAAGCGTTGCTAAAACTGACTGCGCGCGAATATATAACTCGCCACGGCAGCCTTGACTAAAGGCTACATGTATACAGCGCGCTTTGAAAATGAACGGTTATGCGCTCCTAAAAATAAATGCAGGACGTACATGTAATGCTTAAAATATAGTGCAGTGTTTTAAACACTACAGTTGCCGGTCCTCATATTTAGTTATTGTATGTAGAATATGTGGAGCGAGAACCAGTCTAGCCGACGGTAATGTCCCGACGACCTACTGTACGGCGATTAGTAGGTTTCTTCCATAGAGCTCTATATGGTGTCGTCCTAATCGATCAACAACGTGGCTGCATGCAACTTGCAAGGCGGGATGTGCAGGGCCAAGGCATGCTGTGGTTTTCGAAGGGCCTAATCTCCAAAGTACAGATTGATGAGGTATACATGTAGTTGAAATTTTTGCTCAATGTTAAATCGGACAACTGGAAGTTGGCACTGGTAACAAGGTGGATCGTGGAAAACACCGAACGCCACATCCATGTATAACAAGCCTCATGATTGGTCCAGAGAGGCAAAACGATTTCTGTCGCTTGTTCCCCAGCGAAATGGGGCCGGTTTCCACAGGGCATGCAGGGCATCGGTACGCAGGAGTTGGGGAGTGCATTAAAGGGACACTGTTGCAAGAGGATGATATTAAACATGTTAATCACTACCATATTTGATCACTACCATAGTGATCAAATTACAACATCTGATCAACGTGACCTTTTTCGTGTAGTCAATAAGCTGTCGTCTCCAAAGGAGTCGCAAGCATTACCTGCGCACAGTTGCCCTAAAGATCTGACCGACAGTTTTGCGGAGTTCTTTCAAAGTAAGATTATGAAACTTCGTGATGGGCAGCATGTCACTATTAGTGGGCCCCTCTGTTAAACTGAATGAGTCATGTTCCAGTTGTTTCTCCGAAGTCTCTGAAGAGGAGGTTCTTAGTGCCATTAAATCTAGACCTATTAAGTCATGCTTGCTAGATCCACTCCCGGCCAACGTTCTGAAAATGTGCATTCATGATCTTCTTCCTATTATCACTAAGATTGTAAATTCTTCCTTATGTTCTGGTATTTTTCCCATAGCCCTTAAGCATGCGCATGTAATTCCACTGTTGAAGAAACCAGGTCTGGATACCGAATGCTTCCTCAATTACCGCCCAATTTCTAATCTGCCATTTCTTGGGAAGGCGATTGAGAAAGTTGCCGTCAACCAGCTACAGTCGTATCTCACAGTACAGAGACTGCATTGTTGCGTGTGCAGAATGACATCCTGACGGCTCTTGATAAGCGTAATGAAGCTCTTCTAGTATTGTTGGACTTCAGTGCAGCGTTCGATACGATTGACCACAAGCAGTTGATTGCTCGTTTTGAGGAACGTTATGGAATTAGCGGAACAGCACTTCTGTGGTTTTCATCTTACATGGCTGGTCGTACACAATCTGTTTCTGTCAAAAATATTGTGTCTGACCCAATTGCTGTCGACTGTGGAGTTCCTCAAGGCTCTGTCATTGGGCCACTGGCTTTTATTTTGTTCAGTGCCCCTTTACAAGACATAATTGACGCCCATGGTATTCAATCTATCATGTATGCCGATGATACCCAGCTCTACCTGTCATATAAGCCTCATGAGCGTGATACTGCTGTATATCTGCCATTAGATCTTGGTGTAAATTCAACATGCTTGTGCTAAATGATAGGAAGACCGAGATACTGTTTTTTCGTTCACATTTTAGTAAAGCGGTCTGTCATTCCTTGCCAGGTTTGACTATTGGCAATGATGTCATCTAGCCGTCAGTACATGCTCGCAACCTTGGAGTTTCCATGGATTCATCTCTCACAATAACCAATCATATCAACAACTTGTGTAAGGCCGCTTGGCATGCATTAAGAAATATTGGACAGATTCGACAATATCTTGATCAAACATCGACTTCTAGATTAGTGCATGCTTTTGTTACCTCGAGGTTAGATTGCTGCAACTCCTTACTTTTTGGATTAGGGTGATTCCATAAATTAGGGTACCAACTTGTGACATGCACATTTTAGGCCCTAAATCCATAAATCATCACCATTCATCCTTTATTTTGTAAAACCATTGATTAAATTTGCATATTTACTCAGTTTCCTAAAAGTTATGGTATATAAGTTCTTTTCAGGGGTTAAGAATCATGTATACCTCTAAATATCTCCATTCATAGAAAAATTATTGGTTTCTCGCGTAAGGGGGGACACCAAAATGCCTTTTTCTCATTAGAACCAGTGTAATATTTGTTTCATACCATTTATGTGTTTATTTTTGAACATGTAGTCAATTCCAAGCTAAAAACTCAATTGATTAGTCTGTCAGTGTTTTCATTACACTTTTATGGCACAAAAACAAATATTTCACGTGTAAGGATTTTTTGGGGACACCAAAGTTGTTTTGCCTAAATTTTCTAATTCTGAAACAAGTTTACAAAATGTTTTGTGCTGTATGTTAATAAATTTTTTGCTAGAAAAGTCCGTATGTTAAGCTAAGCAAATATTGTTATAGTAACTGTAAATTGTCACGACGTAAATATTAGGGGGACACCAAAGTGGTCCGACGAAAATCAGAATGACCATATTTTTATTGTTTGCCTAAATTTCCATGTCCAAACATTTAAGTGATTTGAAACTAAGTACAGGCTTACATTATGCATGGAAATTGAAAAGTTGTGGCAGTCGATGTGGCCAGAACACTTAAAAGTTACGTACACATGTTTCACGCGTAAGAGGGGACACCAAATCTTACACGTGAAACCATTTTTTCCCAAACCTTTTGTATTACGAAAATATCAATTTGTTCATCAAATGTGGGTTTTATTGTCAAAAGCAATGTGTTATCAATCATTTCAGTTTACAAATAACCAAGCTTACCCACCGAAAACAAGGAAAATCTTAGTTTTAAAATGTTTGCCTAAAAAGTGATAATTTTAGCCTATTTTTAGTCAGAATTAGGATAACGCATATTCATGATACCAATTTTAAAGGTTTTGTTTAGTACAAATTGATGTTGGTGACACAAGCAAAACTAAAAAATAAACATGTGGACTAAAGTAACTTGACAATTCAACATGAAAGTACAATCTACCCATTCATGCCATTGGGGCCCGAATTTATGGAATCACCCATTACCGGACAAAGAAATTGCTAAACTTCAGCGGCGGGTGCAGAACGCTGCGGCACGACTTGTACTTCGTGTCTCTCGACGTGAGCACATGACACCAATTCTCTTTCAGCTCCATTGGCTTCCAGTCAAGCAAAGATTAGCATTGAAGACTCTTTTACTTACCTTTAAGACCATTCATAACATAGCTCCGGGTTATCTTTCTGACCTTGTCCAGTTGTATACCCCATCTAGGTCTCTAAGATCATCATCGGACTGTCAATTGAGGGTACTTGCTCGTTCATCAACAAAATTCTATGGTGATAGATCATTTGTTTTTTCAGCGGCACACCTCTCGAATGGTCTTCCTAACAGCATGCGTCAAATTCATTCCATCAGTAATTTCAAGTCCCAGCTTAAGACACATCTTTTTGTTCGGTATTACCAGACTTGATGCTCTTGATGATGCTCTTTGGTTTTAACGTTTAATATTTTTTTATTATCTATGTACATGTACATGTATGCTATGTTATCGCTTTGGTTTATACTGTAAAGCGCCTATGAGGCCCTGGCATTTGGCGCTATATAAGATTGCTATTATTATTATTATAAAGGAGTTGAGTTGAGATGATGATTTTTGCATCAAGTATGGCTAAGATATGTACATGTATCTTTGAGCTGTGTATGTTTCATTTTCATTGCTACATGTAACTATCTACACGTGCAGTTATGCATCCCCTTGAAAAGAGGGGTGCGGCAGGTGCTGTTGAGCCGAGACCCTTTTCAAGTACTATAAAACACTGATAATAGTACCTATACTTTTGTGTCCCAAAAACATAATCCAGTCGAATATTTGGTCTAGGCCCACAATTGAACCTACCGTATGACTCAAACTCAACGAAAAGTGCTATCCGCCTGATCAAAATCCGATTTTTAGAAGCTTACCGGTATAACTTTTTAATGCTTTACCAAAGCCCAATTCTGATGCCAGATTCTGAAAGTGTGAGCCTTAATAAGTCATACATGTAGTAGCAATGTTCAGCTTTCCATCATGTTTACAAATGAAGTTATGACTTTTCAAAACCCTCACAATTTAGTCAAAAATCAGTCAAGTGCAAAAAAGAGGCGTGGCACCCTCAATTGAAAGGGTCAAAACTCTGAAAGCTCTTGGAATTTTTCATTGAAACGTTGGGGTTTTTCATTACACTCTTTAACCCTAACCCTGCACTCAATCCTCAAATCAATATGATTTTAGGCATGAGGTCAAAATAGAAACGGTCTGTACATGTACATGTATACGTACATGAATGATACACTTGTAACCGAGACGGTACGGTGGGTAAGAAAAATAAATTGATTGACTACGCCAGTGTCAAAGACACACACAGGAAACAGAAGTGTAGGCACAAAGAAATCCGGTATCAAAAATTTATGTACCGGTACACACTGTACAAAATGAGTATTTACACAATGTATGAACAGATATGTGTCTGTTTTCAATACTGGAGAGACCTTTTCCTCCAGGATTATCTCTGTACAATGTCATTCATCTTCTCTCAAAACAAAAGAAATATCTTAAGCATGTTAAGATGGATCTAAGGAGATACTTCAGCTGAAGAACTGCAACAAATAATGTCACAACATAACTTTTTGAAAGCCCTGTGTGCAAATTTCCAATATACGGTACCGTATGTAACAAGGACACCAACAAATGTCACAAAGTATGTGTCCTATGTTACATACGTTAAATAGGAAATTTGTACACAGAGTTTTTAGAAAGGTATGTTGTTGCATTATTTGTTGCTTACAATGTAAGTTATCTCATTAGATCTGTGTTAAGATATTTATTTTGTTTTGAGAGAAGATAACTGGCATTGCACAGAGTTATGATCCTGGTGAAAAAGTCTCTCCAGTATTGAAAACAGACTTATATGTATACAGTAAGAACTTTGGAACTTTAAGTGAATGCGTATAAGCACAGTAGTGAATCGCATGTCCATACCGTAGATTAAAATGTAGCAGATGATCATGAGGATTCTCATGTGAATCCCAATTCCATAGCGACGAGGAAAATGTAGCAGATGAGGATTCTCACAATGGTGAATCCCATGTCCATAGCGACGGGGAGAATGTAGCGGATGATGAGGATTCTCACAGTAGTGAATCCCATGTCGATCCATAGCGACGGGGAAAATGTAGCGGATGACGAGGATTCTCACAATGGTGAATCTCATTTCCATAGCGACGAGGAAAATGTAGGGGATGATGATGATTCACACAGAAGTGAATCCCACGTCCATAGCGACGGGGAGAATGTAGCGGATGATGAGGATTCTCACAATGGTGAATCCCATTTCCATAGCGACGGGGAAAAAGTAGCGGATGATGAGGATTCTCACAGTAGTAAATCCCATGTCCATAGCGACGGGGAGAATGTAGCGGATGATGAGGATTCTCACAATGGTGAATCCCATGTCCATAGCGACTGGGAAAATGTAGCAGATGAGGATTCTGACAATGGTAAATCCCACTTCCATAGCGACTAGGAAAATGTAGGGGATGACGATTCTCACAGTAGTGAATCCCACATCCATAGCGACGGGGAGAATGTAGCGGATGATGAGGATTCTCGCAATGGTGAATCCCATGTCCATAGCGACGGGGAAAATGTAGGCGATGATGAGGATTCTCACAGTAGTGAATCCCACATCCATAGTGACGGGGAGAATGTAGCGGATGATGAGGATTCTCACAATGGTGAATCCCATGTCCATAGCGACGGGGAAAATGTAACGGATGATGAGGATTCTTACAGTAGTGAATCCCATATCCATAGCGAAGAGGAAAATGTAGCGGATGACGAGGATTCTCACAATGGTGAATCCCATGTCCATATAGCGACGGGGAGAATGTAGCGGATTATCACAATGGTGAATCCCATGTCCATAGCGACGAGGAAAATGTAGGAGATGAGGGTTCTCACAATGGTGAATCTCATTTCCATAGCTACGGGGAAAAAGTAGCGGATGATGAGGATTCTCACAGTAGTAAATCCCATGTCCATAGCGACAAGGAAAATGTAGCAGATGAGGAGTCTCACAATGGTAAATCCCATTTCCATAGCGACGAGGAAAATGTAGGGGATGAGGATTCTCACAGTAGTGAATCCCACATCCATAGCGACGGGGAGAATGTAGCGGATGATGAGGATTCTCACAATGGTGAATCCCATTTCCATAGCGACAGGGAAAATGTAGCTAATGATGAGGATTCTCACAGTAGTGAATCCCATGTCCATAGCGACGGGGAGAATGTAGCGGATGATGAGGATTCTCACAATGGTGAATCCCATTTCCATAGTGACGGGGAAAATGTAGCTATGATGAGGATTCTCACAGTAGTGAATCCCACATCCATAGCAACGGGGAGAATGTAGCGGATGATGCAGATTCTCACAATGGTGAATCCCATTTCCATAGCGACGAGGAAAATGTAGGGGATGATGAGGATTCTCACGTAGTGAATCCTATACGTCCATAGCGACGGGGAGAATGTAGCGGATAATGATGATTCTCAAAGTAGAAAAATCCCATGTCCATAGCGACGAAGAAAATGTAGCAGATGAGGATTCTCACAATGGTAAATCCCACGTCCATAGCGACGGGGAGAATGTAGCGGATGATCACAATGGTGAATCCCATGTCCATAGCGACGAGGAAAATGTAGGGGATGAGGATTCTCACAATGGTGAATCTCATTTCCATAGCGACGAAGAAAATGTAGCGGATGATGAGGATTCTCACAATGGTGAATCCATATGTCCATAGCGACGGGGAAAATGTAGCGGATGAGGATTCTCACAGTAGTGAATCCCACATCTATAGTGACGGGGAGAATGTAGCGGATGATGAGGATTCTCACAATGGTGAATCCCATGTCCATAGCGACGGGGAAAATGTAGCGGGAAAATGTAGCGGTTAATCCCATTTCCATAGCGACGGGGAAAATGTAGCGGATGATGAGGATTCTCACAGTAGTGAATCCCATGTCCATAGCGACGAAGAAAATGTAGCAGATGAGGATTCTCACAATGGTAAATCACATTTCCATAGCGACGGGGAGAATGTAGCGGATGAGGATTCTCACAGTAGTGAATCCCACATCCATAGCGACGGGGAGAATGTAGCGGATGATGAGGATTCTCACAATGGTGAATCTCATGTCCATAGCGACGGGGAAAATGTAGCGGATGATGAGGATTCTCACAGTAGTGAATCCCATGTCCATACCGACAAGGAAAATGTAGCAGATGAGGATTCTCACAATGGTAAATCACATTTCCATAGCGACAAGGAAAATGTAGCGGATGAGGATTCTCACAGTAGTGAATCCCAGATCCATAGCGACGGGGAGAATGTAGCGGATGATGAGGATTCTCACAATGGTGAATCCCATGTCCATAGCGACGGGGAGAATGTAGCGGATGATGAGGATTCTCACAATGGTGAATCCCATGTCCATAGCGACGGCCGGGGAGAATGTAGCGGATGAGGATGATTCTCACAGTAGTGAATCCCACATCCATAGCGACGGGGAGAATGTAGCGGATGATGAGGATTCTCACAATGGTGAATCCCATGTCCATAGCGACGGGGAGAATGTAGCGGATGATGAGGATTCTCACAATGGTTAATCCCATTTCCATAGCGACGGGGAAAATGTAGCGGATGATGAGGATTCTCACAGTAGTGAATCCCATGTCCATAGCGACGAAGAAAATGTAGCAGATGAGGATTCTCACAATGGTAAATCACATTTCCATAGCGACGGGGAGAATGTAGCGGATGAGGATTCTCACAGTAGTGAATCCCACATCCATCCCAGTGCGCAAGCCACCGACGGACCGCCGTCGGCTGCCGTCGGCTGGGAAGCGGCCGGTCGGCATCGGCACACCGACCAAAAACCACCGGCGGTTCGCCGGTGGCTTGCAAGTGGCACGCGAACAGCGTTTTACAGCTCCCGAGCTACTGGCGAACCACTAGCGGTATCCAGTGGCAAACCACCAGTGCCACTGCCGCTCCTCAATCGCCAACGGAGCACTAGCGGTCCGCGGTCCGCGGGCGGCTGCCACCAGCGGCCCGCTAGCGGTGCCGCTAGCGGGCCGCTGACGGCCCGACCGCGGCTTGCGCACTGGGATATAGCGACGGGGAGCTGTAGCGGATGATGAGGATTCTCACAATGGTGAATCCCATGTCCATATAGCGACGGGGAAAATGTAGCGGATGATGAGGATTCTTACAGTAGTGAATCCCATGTCGATACCGACAAGGAAAATGTAGCAGATGAGGATTCTCACAATGGTAAATCACATTTCCATAGCGACAAGGAAAATGTAGCGGATGAGGATTCTCACAGTAGTGAATCCCACATCCATAGCGACGGGGAGAATGTAGCGGATGATGAGGATTCTCACAATGGTGAATCCCATGTCCATAGCGACGGGGAGAATGTAGCGGATGATGAGGATTCTCACAATGGTGAATCCCATGTCCATAGCGACGGAGAGAATGTAGCGGATGAGGATGATTCTCACAGTAGTGAATCCCACATCCATAGCGACGGGGAGAATGTAGCGGATGATGAGGATTCTCACAATGGTGAATCCCATGTCCATAGCGACGGGGAAAATGTAGCGAATGATGAGGATTCTCACAGTAGTGAATCCCATGTCCATAGCGACGAAGAAAATGTAGCGGATGACGAGGATTCTCACAATGGTGAATCCCATGTCCATAGCGACGGGTGAAATTGTAGCGGATGATTAGGATTCTCACAATGGTGAATCCCATTTCCATAGCGACGAGGAAAATGTAGGGGATGAGGATTCTCACAATGGTGAATCCCATGTACATACATGTAAATGTAGCGACGGGGAAAACGTAGCGGATGACGAGGATTCTCACAGTAGTGAATCCCATGTCCATAGCGACGAAGAAAATGTAGCAGATGAGGATTCTCACAATGGTAAATCTCATTTCCATAGCGACGAGGAAAATGTAGGGGATGATGAGGATTCTCACAATGGTGAATCCCATGTCCATAGCGACGGGGAAAATGTAACGGATGATGAGGATTCTTACAGTAGTGAATCCCATGTCCATAGCGAAAAGGAAAATGTAGCGGATGACGAGGATTCTCACAATGGTGAATCCCATGTCCATAGCGACAGGGAGAATGTAGCGGATGATCACAATGGTGAATCCCATGTCCATAGCGACGAGGAAAATGTAGGAGATGAGGAATCTCACAATGGTGAATCTCATTTCCATAGCGACGAGGAAAATGTAGGGGATGATGATGATTCTCACAGAAGTGAATCCCACGTCCATAGCGACGGGGAGAATGTAGCGGATGATGAGGATTCTCACAATGGTGAATCCCATTTCCATAGCTACGGGGAAAAAGTAGCGGATGATGAGGATTCTCACAGTAATAGACAGTTCTTATATAGCGCATTTCAGAACCGACGGAACTCTCAATGCGCTTTCTGCATTATTACCCTGGTCATTGGGCTCAGTAATATCATTCCTTAATCCTTCTCAGCTCCCTGGGGAGTATGCAGTCCCGTGCAGCTTATGCGCACAGGGACTAATCAAACACATTAGCTTTCTCTACCCTCACAGGTACCCATTTCCTCCTGGGTGGAGAGAAGCAATTCATGGCAAAGTGCCTTGCTCAAGAGCACACGCACCATGGCCAAGCCGGGATGGGATTCGAACCCACGACCTGTGGATTGACCAGAGTCTTGGATTCAACACGCTACACCACTCGGCCATGGTACCCCATGTAGTAAATCCCATGTCCATAGCGACAAGGAAAATGTAGCAGATGAGGAGTCTCACAATGGTAAATCCCATTTCCATAGCGACGAGGAAAATGTAGGGGATGAGGATTCTCACAGTAGTGAATCCCACATCCATAGCGACGGGGAGAATGTAGCGGATGATGAGGATTCTCACAGTAGTAAATCCCACGTCCATAGCAACGGGGAGAATGTAGCGGATGATGAGGATTCTCACAATGGTGAATCCCATTTCCATAGCGACGAGGAAAATGTAGGGGATGATGAGGATTCTCACGTAGTGAATCCTATACGTCCATAGCGACGGGGAGAATGTAGCGGATGATGCGGATTATCAAAGTACATATAGAATCCCAAGTCCATATCGACAGGGGAAAATGTAGTGGATAATGATGATTCTCAAAGTAGAAAAATCCCAAGTCCATAGCGACGGGTGAAATTGTAGCGGATGATTAGGATTCTCACAATGGTGAATCCCATTTCCATAGCGACGAGGAAAATGTAGGGGATGAGGATTCTCACAATGGTGAATCCCATGTACATACATGTAGCGACGGGGAAAATGTAGCGGATGACGAGGATTCTCACAGTAGTGAATCCCATGTCCATAGCGACGAAGAAAATGTAGCAGATGAGGATTCTCACAATGGTAAATCCCATGTCCATAGCGACGGGGAAAATGTAGCGGATGATGAGGATTCTCACAGAAGTGAATCCCACGTCCATAGCGACGGGGAGAATGTAGCGGATGATGAGGATTCTCACAATGGTTAATCCCATTTCCATAGCGACGGGGTAAATGTAGCGGATGATGAGGATTCTCACAGTAGTGAATCCCATGTCCATAGCGACGAAGAAAATGTAGCAGATGAGGATTCTCACAATGGTAAATCCCATGTCCATAGCGACGGGGGAAATGTAGCGGATGATGAGGATTCTCACAATGGTGAATCCCATTTCCATAGCGACGGGGAAAATGTAGCGGATGATGAGGATTCTCACAGAAGTGAATCCCACGTCCATAGCGACGGGGAGAATGTAGCGGATGATCACAATGGTGAATCCCATGTCCATAGCGACGAGGAAAATGTAGGGGATGAGGATTCTCACAATGGTGAATCTCATTTCCATAGCGACGAAGAAAATGTAGGGGATGATGATGATTCTCACATAGTGAATCCTATACGTCCATAGCGACGGGGAGAATGTAGCGGATGATGCGGATTATCAAAGTACATGTAGAATCCCACGTCCATATCGACGGGGAAAATGTAGCGGATAATGATGATTCTCAAAGTAGTGAATCCCATGTCGAGGAAATATAGCAGATGAGGATTCTTACAATACTGAAGCTGATGATGTCTTGGAGGATGACAATCCTTGTTCAAATCCGAAATCCCGTGTGCCACATGACGCAAGTGATGGGGTGTTTTCGGAAAATCCATTGTCGAGTCAGGATACGCTCAGTTGACATTGCATTTGTAGACAGCCTAATGACATGAATGATGGCAGATCGTATATGTTCAATGCGACCATTGCTCAAAATGGTATTATTTCGAGTGTGTTGACTTCATCGAGGATAGCACTACTGCAGATCTACCGTATTTCTGTCCTTTATGTTTACGTCGAAGCAGAGATGAGATGCAACAGGATGAAACAATGACCAAGCTTGTTTGAATGGTGATGAGTTAACTGGTGAGATACAGACAGACAACATTATGGATGAGCAGCAAGAATATGTTGGTTCTCCTGCAAATAGTCTGGCACTGCCCCAAGAAATGGTCACTCTGTTTGACTAGCAACGAATGGAAGACGTTAAAACCCACTGAGAAAAAAACTTGTCTCCGGAATAACTGGACTGAAATCATGGCAGACAAATTCAAGACCGGTAACAAGAGTTGCGTCCTTGCATTTAAATACAATCACTCGAAACTGCCAGGCAGCAGGAAACTGCCAGGCAGCAGGAAACGCCGAGGTCCTTATGTAAAAGTCATCGGGGTATGCAAAATTATCAAGTGCACCAAGTATGTACCGGTATAAAAAATTACCATTCGAAAAGAACCGACAGATGACCAACAACATGTCAAAGTACCAAAGGGTGTTTGTAATAGCACTATTTGTCACCCATACGAAGATGACGGACAAAAAAGGCACATTAAAGGTGCAAGTACATGTACATGTAGAAATGTCACTGCACAGGAATTGGAAAGAGAAGGGGTCACAAACTGGTTCTACAGGACTGTTTCTGAAATGACCGAAGTAGAAAAACAGGCAGGAAACTTAACAGCTTGCTTATCTCTCGATGTTTTAAGGAAGATCTTGTCAGAAAGATACATGTACACACCCAGTTACTTCAAGAGATTTACCAGGAGATACATTGTACATCCTCGTTGTCAGCACATCGATGGTGGTTTCATACAATATTTCTCTGCCTGTCCATTTAAGGTGTATTTAATATTAGACGAGCAGATAGATTTGTATTTAAGCGAGTTGAAGAAGGGACCGATGGTCCTTTATTTCGATGCAACCAGTTCACTGATAAAGATTCCAGGTCAAGACAAGAGGATTTTTTATTATGCTCTTGTTGCACAAAACCCAGTAACCGGGAGGGCTGCAATTTCTATCAGTGAAATGCTATCCAATGACCAGCATGCGTCCGAAATAAAGCATTTCCTTTGTAGGTTTGTGAATGCGATAACAAAGACTACATGTAGACCTCTGTCAGCAGTCGTACCCCGAAGAGTTGAAATAGACTTCTCGTGGGCAATGATCCAATCTGTTCTGTCCGCATTCAATGCAGAAGACTGCAAATCGTATCTGGTCAGGACTTTCCGTCTTGTCCATGGAAAATACAGGGCAATAGATGTAAAAGGATACACTTACATGTATCCGCATATTTGCGCCGCTCACATCTTGAAGGAACAAACTACGGACAAAGGCAAAAGACAGTTCATACTGTACACCTTTGCATTGCTTCAAACTGAGCACCGTTTCATTCAGGCCAAAGCGATCTTCCGTCACATGTGCATTGTCCTGAATTCACAATTTATGAGTGCTCGTATGAGCTTGTCCTTGAAAACGCTTCAAGACATGATATCTAGAGGCACCACTGACAGTGTTGATGATTTTGACATTCACAATACTGCAGAGGAGGAATGCTTATTCCTCACGCTCCTCAACCATACCGGTAAAGGAAAGCTCACAGTAGTGAATCCCATGTCCATACCGACAAGGAAAATGTAGCAGATGAGGATTCTCACAATGGTAACAAGAGTTCAGAGATGTTGCGAATGCTGTAAATGCAGTGTGTGATGCTGATTCCGAAGATGATGAAGACTCCATGGAAAGTGTACATGCTTCAACAAACACATACTTCACACCGGGTGTTATAAAACGCATTCTTGACGGATTTCTTCACGTATCCTTTATGGAGTGCTCTACTTTTGGGAGATTTACATGTAAGTAGCTACTGCACGCAAAGAAACCCAGAGGAACCACCCATCAACAGAGCAACAAATAGCTTACACTGTAGTTAAAAACTGGTTTGGTTTGGTGAAAAAAGACTTCTGTCCAGGCAGGAGGGTTCGTCTAACAGCAGGCCAGTTTGTACGCAAATCTTTCACTGTTTGCGGACGACTTGGCGAAACTGAATTGAGGCCCGCGCAGAAACGGAAAAGAAAGAACGATGACGACGACAACCCAGAGGAAGTGTGGAAAAGGCCGCAAATGAAACGAGCGAAATATTTCTCAAGACCTTTCACTATGCCAGCACCAAAAAAGAAGGGCACTCCAGCCGTGCCGAAGAAGGGCACTCCAGCCGTGCCGAAGAAGGGCACTCCAGCCGTGCCGAAGAAGGGCACTCCAGCCGTGCCGAAGAAGGGCACTCCAGCCGTGCCGAAGAAGGGCACTCCAGCCGTGCCGAAGAAGGGCACTCCTGCCGTGCCGAAGAAGGGCACTCCTGCCGTGCCGAAGAAGGGCACTCCTGCCGTGCCGAAGAAGGGCACTCCTGCCGTGCCGAAGAAGGGCACTCCTGCCGTGCCGAAGAAGGGCACTCCTGCCGTGCCGAAGAAGGGCACTCCTGCCGTGCCGAAGAAGGGCACTCCTGCCGTGCCGAAGAAGGGCACTCCTGCCTTGCCGAAGAAGGGCACTCCTGCCGTGCCGAAGAAGGGCACTCCTGCCGTGCCGAAGAAGGGCACTCCTGCCGTGCCGAAAAAGGGCACTCCTGCCGTGCCGAAAAAGGGCACTCCTGCCGTGCCGAAAAAGGGCACTCCTGCAGACATGTCAGAGTTTCCACTATGGGGGGGATGGTGTTGGGGTCTTATATATGGGTCAAATGATAACACATGCACCATTGACAATATGTTACTTATCCTCTGAAGAATGATCGACGATTTTCCACAGATAAGGAGGGCTCTAAATGAAAGTATACCTTTAGTTGCATGCAAATTTTGATGATTTGCAATTATTGTTCACTAGGGCACTGGGACATTATATGGGGAAAAGTCTTGTGGCTACACAAAATGTGTCAATTGGAAGTACATGTACATGTAAGTGGTCGTCAGCATCAGACATGGAATGCATACGGTACCAAGTTTGATATGTTTGTAAAGTACTCGACAGTTTTCCACACCAGTCGACGGACAATGACTTGCTCAAATCCGACGTGCATACGGTTGAGGACAACAGTAACTCCGGATATTCACCTAAGGTAATTTTATATTAAAGGAACACACCGGCTTTGTTGGGCTATTTTGGGCTCGAAATAGACCCATACATTATTCTGAAGCGCCTTCGAGAGTAAATTAGATATATCCTGAAAAGACGCCGTCAAATTTGGCCGTTTTTGAGCACTCTTGAAAAATTCAAGGTCACGTGACTTTTCGGAACCAAATTCTGGTTCCGAAAAGTCACGTGGTCTTGTGAGTTAGTTGTATTTCCAGTCGTATAAAAGTTTGTTACTGCAGAACTGCACCAAATTCAACTCTGATTTCAAGTAATTGACAAAAGAGAGACTATTTATACAGGTACATGTATGAAAAAAGTTAAACATAAGTATGAAAATTCGAACATAATTGTTTGTTTCGAGAGTCCGGAGAACGGGAGCGAGCGCGTGCTACGGCAGGCTACCGTGGAGTGTAGGATATTTGCCCCGCGCAGCACGGCAAATAGCCTGAGTGAACACACACACGGGCATGTTGCTTCGGTGTACGTTCGTTAAGAAAAAACATGATGCCAACTCCTCAAAAGAAAACGGAAATTCCTATTCAGTCGTCCGGGCTGTCCAGTGAAATCGTGAGCAGATAATTGGAGATATCCTGAGCAGTAGAAGAGCGAATCGTTTGTGACAAAGTCGTGAGGCTCGCGCGTAGTTGCAACGACTGGTAAAGCGTATAACCCGTCTTTTGACCGTTTTTGTTAATTTTGCACTTCTTTAGTAAATTACGGGATATTTTGATCTTTTTTTCACAACGACCATCAAAAAAGTATTGTCAATGCTGCTACATGTACATCACTAAATCATGTAAACAGTAGGCCGGTGTGTACCTTTGAGACGAACACGCACCCTCCCACTTTGTTTTAACGAAAGGTCCCACCTAAAGGAAAAACGATATGCCTAATGTCAGTGACAATGGAAAAAACCTTGAAAAGAGACGAGGCCAGGGGTGAAGGGTTAGGTGTCAGGGGTTAGGTGTCGGGGGTTAGGTTTGAATTCATTAAAAAGTGATGAGCTTGCAGCGAGTTCGTTTGGTGTAGTGGTTAGAGTGATAGACTTCCGTTATGAATGGTTCGATTCCCATTTGTGACAGATTTTGTGCAATACTCGTTACTTTGTTTTAAAAAATAAAGTAGTTAGAAGCTTGAAAGAGCCAGAAAAAAATGGTAGTCTCTGTTCTGAGTATTAAATATGTTAAAGAAAAATGAGCATATGGTCCAGGACCAGTATTGTAGGCCAGAATCTCACGCGTGCGGCCAGCCTTGCCTGGTCCAAAGGGGTCTTACCCGCTTAATAAAGGGCCTTTATTCGTTGCACGGGTTTTTGTACCGTCCTATATTGAGAATGCGCATATTATGAGCGTTTTCAAAAATTATTTAAAAATACTCCACCCCTTTGGACCCCCGGGTCAGTTCCTGGGTTCCTAGGGGTCTGCTCTCGTCAGGCCCGACCAGCCTTGCCTGGTAAAAAGGGATTTTACCCGCTTAAGGGGCCTTTATTCGTTGCGCGGGTTTTTGTACCGTCCAAGGTTGTCATAGCCGGGGGTGGTAGTGGGGTTAAGCTCCCTCTACTTACAAAGTCCTCCCATATGGCGTGCGTCTCAAACAGCCTCTGACAACTAAATCCAGCTCCCAGCCTGCACGCGTGGCTTAGATACTAGGCCAGCCCGGCGGAACTGCTTCTACCGATGGGAGAAGGGGTGAAGGCGGGTCACTGGCGCCATAAAACCAGTTGCTTCGGGTAGGTGAGACTCGTCAGCCTGGGAAGGCAGCTCATCTAGGAGTTCTAGGAAACTCTGATTCAAAACCTCCGCTGCCTTGCGGCCACATCCACCCATGGGAGTAAACCTCGAATGAAAAATCCCCCTCGTGCCTCCGAGGTAGTAGGCTTTTGAGCCAGAGGCTAGGACAAGGACAGTCTGATGTAAAACCTACGACCCGAGGACCTCGCTGTCACCGTCCTAGCTTGCTTGGCCATGGCAGATGAACCCTGGGTGTAAAGGGTGGGGCCAGTACTGCGCACACTGCACTCCACCTAAACGCTCCATTGCGCAGGCTCGAAGGGCACATCCAAGTCCACGAACAACCCCCACTCCCCCAAACCCCACCAACTATTACAAGTCCTGCAGCGATGGGAAAGAGGCGAAAACGGTAGGTGAAAGATGTCATCACTGGCAGCCGTAGTCTCAATCTGCATGCAGGCGGTTCAGGATATTGGTCGCCTGATGTTGACCCGGAGACGACGGCATCGCTCGGCAGCACCCTGAACGACCAAGCAGCCTTTTCTAGGGACAGCACTGCTTGCTCCATATGGAGAGGGGCCTAACAAACTAAAGACGACCTGGATGCATCCGCGGTCCAAACATTGGCACCTCACCGACTACATTCTGGTTCGACAACAAGACATAAAAGACGTCTTACACACCAGAGTAATGCCTAGTGCCGAATGCCACACCGACCATCGTCTCGTCCGCTGCAAACTCAGGCTTCACTTCAAACCAAAAAGGAAAAAAGGTGGGGCGTCCAGGAAACAGCTCAAGCTAAACAGATTCCAGTTAACTGAAGTGAATTCCGACTTCCAGGCAGGCCTGCAGTCGAGGCTTGAAGAGCCAAGCTGCCCCACAGATTCCTCGCCTGAAACGCTTTGGGAACACATGAAAACTGCCATCCTGCAGACGTCTGAGGAAGTGCTTGGGTTTTCCACAAAAAAGAACAGAGACTGGTTCGACGAGAATAATCAGGAAATACAGGAGTTGCTGGCAAAGAAAAGATCTGCCCACCAGGCCCACCTCACTCAGCCGTCTTGTCCTGAGAAGAAATCTGCCTTCCGACTTGTGTGCAGCAGTGTCCAGCGCAAGCTTCGAGAGATCCAGAACGAGTGGTGGACAAATCTCGCAGAGAGAACTCAGCTTTGCGCTGACTCTGGTGACTACAGGGTTTTTTATGTACGGCCCCACCTACCAGGTCCAGAGCCCATTGCGCAGTGCTGACGGCCAAGAGCTTCTTACAGACAAGGCATCTATCCTGAGCCGTTGGACCGAGTACTTTCAGGCTCTCTTCGACGCAAACCGCATTGTTCAAGACGCAGCATTCCTCCACATTCTTCAACAACTAATAAAAGCGGAACTGTACGAGATACCCACCATCACAGAGACTACAAAAGCCATTGACCAGCTGAAAAGTGGCAAGGCTGCAGGAGTCGATGGAATTCCACCAGAGATCTGGAAACACGGGGGTCCAGCCCTGCACAACAAACTCCATGAGCTCTTCGTCTGTTGCTGGGAGCAGGGCAAACTTCCGCAAGACCTTCGCGATGCGATCATCATCACCCTGTACAAAAACAAAGGGGAAAAGTCCGACTGCTCGAACTATCGTGGGATAACCCTGCTCTCCGTTGCGGGCAAAATCCTCGCAAGGGTACTTCTCAACAGATTGGTACCCACCATCGCTGAAGACCACCTCCCCGAGAGCCAGTGTGGCTTCAGAGCCAACAGGAGCACCACGGATATGGTGTTTGTCCTCAGGCAGCTCCAAGAGAAATGCCGCGAGCAGAACAAAGGTCTGTACATAACATTCGTTGACCTAACCAAAGCATTCGACACCGTGAGTAGGAAAGGAATGTGGCAGATCATGGAACTGCTCGGTTGCCCCCCGAAGTTTCTCAACATGGTCATCCAGCTGCATGAAGACCAGCGGGGTCAAATCAGACACACCAACGACCTCTCCGAGCCTTTCCCAATCATCAACGGGGTGAAGCAGGGCTGCGTCCTCGCACCGACCCTCTTCACCATCTTCTTCAGCATGATGCTCAAGCAGGCCACTGAAGACCGTGATGAGGAGGACGACGTATACATTCGTTATCGCCTCGATGGCAGCCTTTTCAACCTGAGGCGTCTACAGGCCCACACGAAGACCCAGGAGCAATTGATCCGGGATCTCCTCTTCGCCGACGATGCTGCCCTCCTAGCGCACACCGAGACTAGAGAGCCTTGCAGCGCGTAACAACCTGCTTCGCAGAAGCCGCCCAGCTCTGATTAGAAGTCAGCCTGAAAAAGACAGAGGTTCTTCACCAGCCTGCACCTCGGGAAGAGTATCAACAGCCCCACATCAACATCAGTGAGACTGAACTGAAAGCAGTCAATCAGTTCACCTACCTGGGGTCTACCATTACATCAGACGCTAAGATCGACAGGGAAGTCGACAACAGACTGGCAAAGGCGAACAGTGCATTTGGTAGATTGTATAAACGAGTCTGGACCAACCAACACCTGAAAAAGAGCACCAAGATAAGTGTGTATAAAGCCGTCGTACTAACCACCCTTCTGTACGGCTCGGAATCGTGGGCCACCTATCGGCGCCACCTACGACTCCTCGAGCGCTTCCATCAGCGCTGCCTTCGCACCATCCTCAACGTCCATTGGAGTGACTTTGTTACCAACGTTGAGGTCCTGGAACAGGCGAAGACCACCAGTATTGAGGCCATGCTGTTAAAGATACAGCTGCGCTGGGCAGGGCACGTCTCCAGAATGGAGGATCATCGCTTGCCCAAGATCGCCCTGTACGGTGAACTGGCCACTGGCCATCGTGACAGAGGCGCACCAAAGAAAAGATACAAGGACTGCCTCAAGAAGTCCCTCGGTGCCTGCCACATTGACCATCGCCAGTGGTCCGCCCTGGCTTCTGATCGAGCCTCCTGGCGGCACATCATCCACAAGTCCGTCTCCTCCTTTGAAAACACCCACAGAGACAACCTCAAAGACAAGAGACGAAGGAGGAAGGAAAAAGCAGTCTCTGCACCAAAACCGGACCAGACCTTCGTCTGCGGCCGCTGTGCTCGGGCCTGCGGGTCTCGTATAGGCCTCGTCAGCCATGAGCGCGCCTGCTTTCGACGTGGACAGCTACCCCCTTCCTAATCTTTGTTCGCGAAGCCAAGCCATGATGATGATATTGAGAATATTAGGAAATATGGGCGTTTTCAAAAATTATTTAAAAATACTCCACCCCTTTGGACCGGGTCAGGTTATTGGGTTCTGGGTTCCTTGGGGCCTGCTCTCGTCAGGTCCGACCAGCCTTGCCTGGTCCAAAGGGGTATCACCCGCATAAAGGGCCTTTATTCGTTGCGCAGGTTTTTGTACCGTCCTATATTGAGAATGCGCATATTATGGGCGTTTTCAAACATTATTTAAAAATACTCCACCCCTTTGGACCTGGTCAGGCTATTGGTTTCTGTGTCCCTAGGGGTCTGCTCTCGTCAGGCCCACCAAGCCTTGCCTGGTCCTAAGGGGTATTACCCGCTTAAAGGGCCTTTATTGCATGTGGTGCACCCCAATGTGCCCAAAGCCAGGTTCGTTATGGGACATACATGTACAACCAGTCTAATACTAGTAATAGTGTAAAGGAAGAGGTATGAATATCAAACGTGCGTCTGGCTGCACGTTCAATATTGAATATCGAACGTCGAATATCAAACCAACTTCACACCGGTTTGGAAAAGACCCACCTCTAAGGTAATATACTGTATGACTCCGAATGGCTCGCAAACTTGAATAAAATCTATATGACCTTGTGGATTATGTGCAAATACGGTATTTTACTTACTGTGATCGTGGGCGAACACCAAGATGCCATTGCTGGTGAACTGCTGTGCTATTTTTCCGTAACGTTCACAGTGCTCACCCATACCATGGGCAACAAACAAAAGTGCCCTTCAATTGAAAACCAAAAAAAGGAAGCTTAAGATGATAAATACCAGTACTTAGTTACTTAGGTATTTCGTTCGTATACATTGAACAAATTACCTCCTGGAATCAACACTACAGATCATCAAATTCCAACTTGCACTTCTGTCAAAATACACAATGTATGTTGCATTTCTGAGATAAATAAATTATAAAATTACTGCATAAAGTAATGCACAAAATGACGCGGTGAGCGGTCTGTGCGTAAGCGCGACAACAGAGGGCGCTGCGCCAGCGCGTGAATAACTATCTTGTGCACTAACTGATGGCAATTTTAGTAGGAGAAAATGTGATTTTTCTACAATAAAGTGTGAAGTATCTTAAAATCACATTATCTGTTGATTCCAGGAGGTAATTTCCTTAAAATTGTGTTCAATGTATACGAAAAAAATACCGTTACTTATGTATGTACGAGGATCATTCAATAAGTTCTTATTAGCCGCGCCTCCTCCTGAAGCGTTAGATGAGAAAAGAAAGTTATTGTGTTATTGACATACATGTAGTCGCTCATTCCTACCAATGCACTTGTTGGTCCACTATTTACTGCCCCCCTATGGAGACAACCCCAGCAACGCCGCTGCCACACGCCTTTTAAAAATATAATTTCAGTAAAAACAGGCCTGGGTCATACTCCTAATCCTATACTTCCATAGCTGGAAGTATAGGCCTAAGCCGTGGTTACACAGACCGATTTTGTCGGCCGACAAAATTGGCGTGATCGGTCTGTGTAAACACTTCATTTTGGCAGATCGACCGACAAAACCAGGGGCTGATCAGAGTCTGACATGTCAGACTCCAGCCGGCCGATAAAATCGGTGTCGGGCTGTGTAAACAGCAAATCGACCTGTGTAACCACGGCTAAAATGTGATACCGATTACGTCAGCCGATAAACTTACGCAAAGCACGTGCAAATGACAATTTAACTTGGTCGAGTTGACCGATAATTACGGCGCTCTGTGATGAGTGCCATCGTACTTGTACAGGTACCGAGAATTTATCTTGCCAAGTTGACTTACGTCGACTTGGCGAGATAATTTATGTCGCAAAGTCAACCTCCTGAATTCAATAATTACGTCGACTTGGTAGAATAATTTGTTGCCAACACGAATTGACTTACATACTTATTTTACCAAGTCGACTTGGTAGATTTGGAAAGGCGACTTGGCAACCAAAATATCTCGCCAGTAAATCGACTTATAAATTTCAGTCAACGACTATTATTGATTTCGGGAAGTCCACTTGGCAATAATATCTCGCCAAGTCGACTTATTCCACGTTTAAATTGATATAAGTCAACTCTGAGTGTCTCGGTCTCGGTATCTAAACAAGTGGGGTGGCACTCACAGAGCGCCGTATGTCATGTATGTAATAAGCACATGGGCGATTTATAATCGAGCAGTGTAAACACTGCATGTTTTTCTCGAAATCGGCAAACAAATTCGGCCGACCAAATAAAACGGCCGACTTAAAAAAAAATCGGTCTGTGTAAACACGGCTTAAGCATGCTAATAAGCTTCCTACCTGATTGGTACACCCTCTTCTGGGTGCCAATATTTCGCGTAGAGGCACTGTCCATCAGCATTGATAAAGTGACTCAAGTTTCTGGGGTTCGCTTCCACAGGTGGATCCATTATTCTTGGCATTCACTGATTCAGTGGCAGTGCTCACTCAGTGCTTGCCGAGTCCCGAATAACTGCCGGCCATGTGTACGTACTATACCATAGAGCTCTATAAGAAAACACTACACTAGTACTAGTACGCGTACCAACTCGTACGCGTACCAACTCGTACGCGTACCAACTCGTACGCGTACCAACTCGTACGCGTACCAACTCGTACGCGTACCAACTCGTACGCGTACCAACTCGTACGCGTACCAACTCGTACGCGTACCAACTCGTACGCGTACCAACTCGTACGCGTACCAACTCGTACGCGTACCAACTCGTACGCGTACCAACTCGTACGCGTACCAACTCGTACGCGTACCAACTCGTACGCGTACCAACTCGTACGCGTACCAACTCGTACGCGTACCAACTCGTACGCGTACCAACTCGTACGCGTACCAACTCGTACGCGTACCAACTCGTACGCCGGTCCGGCAAGCGCATGTACAATATTAATGATGTACAGTGGGGTTGTTACGCCCCAACTATCGTATCCGTCCCAACTATAGTTGGAACCGTCCCAACTATAGTTGGGACAAACGCCATAGAGTACAGAAGCGATGACGTCACAAAAAACTTTTTTAACATTTCAGCGTTTTGGATACCATGTATCGGTGGAGCATGATGAAAAACATCCACAGCCCAAATTTGGTGGGAATCGGTTCAGTGGGGCCCGAGATATGGCCGCATGAATACATAATTAGCCCCATTGAAATCAGTGTAAATTGGCCTGGTTCCAAAAGTTACGATCCAGGCCAATTTACACTGATTTCAATGGGGATAATTAGGTATTCATGCGGCCATATCTCGGGCCACCATGAACCAATTCATGTCAAATTTGATGTGTGAGGGTTTTTCATCATGTTCTACCGAAATATGGTCATAAAAATGCTGAAATGCAAAAAAGAAAATTTGATGACGTCACACTTCGGCTGTCTCGTCATTTAGACGCGTACAGTATATCGCATGGGCTTTTCTGAATTCTAGCTTTGCATCTACGTAGCCTGCAGAGAGGAGAAATTACCTTGCGTTCACCCGTGAAGTGAATTTCATGTTTTACACGGGAAATTGGGAAGGAAATTGTGCGTAATGAAGCAAATTAATGTTTGAGGTTTCTCAAACTCGACCGTTTGCCAACTCGACTCAAACCAACTCGACCGTTGTATGCTATTCGATCGTTGACCAAGTCGAGTCAATTCGACCGTTGTGCGTAATCTTTCTTGGGGAAGAGTAGTTAATCAGACATTTTTTGGATATAGGCCTACATTGGAATAGCCGATGTGCAGATTTGATGAAATTTTTTTTTAAGAGAACAAAATTTAAGATTTTGTGAGGAAACAAACACGTACGCGTACCCGGGATCGACACTCCGACTCCCCACTAGTTGGGACAGTCCAGTCTTCCTTGTCATCTGTCCCAACTATAGTTGACAATGACCTTGTGTGAGAGGAGTCGTGTTCCTAGTGTTATCCAACCACACTCGCAGTTGGGACGCAAGAGTGAAATGATCGGACACTCCCCACTATAGTTGGGACAGTCCAGTCTTCCTTGTCGTCGGTCCCAACTATAGTTGACAATGGCCTTGTGTGAAAAGAGTCGTGTTCCTAGTGTTATCCAACCACACTCGCAGTTGGGACGCAAGAGTGAAATGATCGGACACTCCCCACTATAGTTGGGACAGTCCAGTCTTCCTTGTCATCTGTCCCAACTATCTTTGACCCATGCTTTGACAATGGCCTTGTGTGAAAAGAGTCATGTTTCTAGTGTTATCCAACCCCACCCGCAGTTGGGACCCATGGGGAAATGATCAGACACTCCCGAAAAAGTTGAAAACAGCCTTTAGTGTTTTCATAAGAACCCAATGAGTTTGAGAATAAAAATTGCAATGTTGCAAAAAGGAAAACTTACGCAATTCAAAGTAGGCCTACAGTGTATGCAGTTTCTCCCAGACACATTTAGTTTAATTGCTTGCTTTCAGATACCGGACAACAGTATAGATGCTTTATTTTGTTCAAAGTATACTTTCACAATAGACGGCAGATGACCAGTGGGTCTTTTGAGAAAAATGGCAGCCAAACTAACATTTTAATGCTTTTTAAAAGGGCTTTTTCGATTACCAAATCTGTAAAGAAGTTAATGTGCCGTTTGTACAAAATGGCAAGGACTCTGGAGTTAGCTGGCAAAAAATAAAAGGACACGTTCATGTATGTATGTATGTTTGTACACTACATATAATAAAGGAACATGTTTCTAAACTACATTAACAAGTACATGTGTATATTTAAAACACATACATAATGTTCTATAATAAACAGTGAAATACCAGCATACATATGTATTTTCTTCATCTGTTAATAATTTTAATTTTGAAGGAAATGGTTTAGTTTGGAAACTGGTATCATGGCAGTGAGGTATCACTTGGTAAATGGACAGATATCTGCACCTCAATCTACATTTTATAACCTGAGATTAAGACCCTGTTCTCACTACAAAAATCGCTTCAATCGACGAAGATTAGTTAATCATCGTTAGTTAACGGAAGCGTGCATTCACATCTCACTTCACAAAGATCGAATAAAGCTGATTTTCTTGAATATTTTCAAGACTATGATACCAAGACATGTCTAAATTATTTTAAATATTCTACGTTATTTAGAAATTGCACAGAAATTTCTTTAAACATGCATCAAAATGTCACACTTTGGCTCCTGCTTTTATGGAAAGACCCATTTTACACAAAAAGGTATTTATGAATTGGAATAAAGGTGCATTTTTTCAAGTCATAATTAACAGTGCATTTAAGACTGGCTAGGGACGCTGATAATGGCCCTCCCCTGTGGCTTGGGGCCATTATCAGCTTCCAGGTACCTATCTGGTTTTAAACGCCCCGTTTAAGACCAGACAAATGTTTATATCTTAAAGTGGAATTACACCGAAGAAACAAAAGACATCGTGTAACTCGTACATTATTTTTATACATGTACAAAGAATAAGGAATTTGACCCACTGAAAATCGGATACAAGCTTCACAAAGGATGGCGATTGCAGTGACACCGTGTAACACGTACGTCGCCATTTTGCCTGGAAGCTTGGCAAAGACTGATGTTTTCGTGGACAACTCCTTCGTGTACTACTTTTGCAGTACAGGGGTTACCAAAAAGGAGCCATTAATCATTTTTGTGGGCTAAAAACAAGCAAATTACATGTTTTCTTCAATTAAATTTGGCACAAACACGAACAACAATCACCCCAAACTGTCAGCGGTTTCACAACACAAACAACCCCTTTTTGGACTAGCAATCTCACTATCAAACAAACATTTTGCTGCGCCCCAATACAAAATTTTAAAAATGCATATCGTCGGAAAGTATGCTTTATTTTTAGTATCTATTACAAGTGTTTCAAAAACCTTTGAATTGAACAATGATGTGATGTTTTAGAGCTTATTTTTCATGATGCGCATACGGCAATAAAATTCAGAAATGGCAAGAATGCGTTCTAAAACTGAACACTAATAGTGTACCCAGTGCGCTAGCGATGACGTCACAGATTTCCAAGTCCC
The DNA here is from genome assembly GCA_037783545.1 of Henricia sp. BOLD:AAB3569. NCBI lineage: Eukaryota > Metazoa > Echinodermata > Asteroidea > Spinulosida > Echinasteridae > Henricia > Henricia sp. BOLD:AAB3569. The sequence continues at coordinate 900,819 of JBBELK010000757.1, forward strand.
TATCCATGGTCATCTTCTGCCACGTCTTGCTCCTCCAAGTGGTCTATCAGCTCTGGAAAAACCCTCTCCAATACTTCAATTTGCAACTGTCTCGTCAAGGCCCGAGATACTGACATCGGCCCATTCAGGGCAAATTCTCTCCTATTAAAGAAAGCAATGAAGGTGGAATAAATGGCAATTTCATATTTACTGAATTTAAAGATATACAGTCGGTACGTGGTGCTCAGTAAATTTTTTAAGCATTAATTTTATTTTAACGACAAAACATCATACTTTGTACACTGTGAAAAATGCTGTTTTTATACAGCCGTTTTGCCTCGACTTGCCCAGGTCTCACTTCCCGTGTTTGGTCTGCAATGGCAGCGCACAGTGCGCCCTCTGGACTGGGGCCTGTCAAATTAATATTTTATTTGTTTCTGTCTCGGAAGACTTTCTGAGACAGGCTACCAGTCTGGAGGGTGAACTGTGCGCTGCGCGTTGCAGACTGAGCACGGGAGGTCTGCGCCTTAATTATTGGTGGACCGCCAATAATTTGAAATATTGACAGTAATTGTTAGATAACTAAACGTGGGTCAATTGTTTTTGTTGATGTCTCATTTTATGTTTCTAGAAAATTATCAATTCAAAAACTTATTTAAGTGTTTTTTGGGTAGAGTGGCTTTGGGCAAAGTGGCTTTTGGGCGCGATGTGGTTAAGGGCGAAATGGTCCAGGGCGAAGCAGTTTCAACAGGGGCCGGTTTCAACAGGGCCTCGGTACGGAGTTGGGGAGTGCGTTAAAAGGGCACTGTTGCAAGAGGATGACTTCCCACTTGCACTTTTGTCGCAAATGTTGCCTTTCTGTAGAAAAATCACATTTTCTCCTTCACAAATTGCATTCACTTAGTGCACAAGATAACCATTCGTGCGTGCGCGCAGCGCCCTCTGTTGTCGCGCTTGCGCACGGACCGCTCGCGCCGCAATTTTGTGCATTAACTTTATGCAGTAATTTTATCATTTCTCAGAAACGCAACATTACCGACAGAAGTGCAAGTGGGAATTATATCTTAAAATTGGATGATCTGTTGATCGATTCCAGGAGGTAATTTCATCATTCAAATCTTTGTTCAATGTATACGGAAAATTTTTTATTGAGTGACTGACTGCCGGCTAAATAGCCTAGGTGGGGCGAAGACAATGGGGCTTAGCGCCCGACACCGGGATCTGTTCAGTGTTGATTCCAGAAGGTAATTTCCCTCAAATCTTTGTTCAATGTATACGGACAAAATACCGGTTTGAGATAATAAAATTACTCACTTGTGAAACGAAATGCCATTCCCTCGAATTCTACGGTTTGTGCACCCATAGCATGCGAACGATCTCGGCATGCCGCCCCGAATCTGCTCTAGCCGGCCTGCGTACGCGTAGTAAACTGCGCCGGCCTCTATGTGACTGCCCGGTTCTCTGACCTGACGACTCTTTAAAAAATAAATCGGATTTTTTTTCTGGGAACCAGACTAACTCCCTGAGCATGCCTGCACGCAACGCGCGCTGTGGCAGTGATAAGACGCGCCTAGCTGTCCCAACAATAGTTGGGAAGTCCCAACCACAACGCTACAGTTGGGACCATCCCAACTATAGTTGGGACCGGCCCAACTATATAGTTAGGACAAGCGCGATAGTTGGGGCGTAACAGGGTCATTCTATAAATTTGGGGTCCAACGTGTGACATTTTCCTGTCCCTGTTACACCTGACATATACTGCCATTTGCCATACAAGTATTATTAAAAATGCCTTCAAAACATATTTTTATGAATTGTACTTTATGTAATCACTCCTTGAAATAGAAGGCATTTAAAGAATATGTCCTGAATTTACAAACTACAACATTTTACAAGATGTCAGACGTAACAGGGGACAGAAAAAATGGACCTCAAATTTATAAAATAACCCAGTGTAGTGGCCCCAAACGTTTGTAGAAAGTCTTGTAAACAGTTTTTAACAACTCATTTTCAAGAAAAATGTTGCCGGGCATTTACAGAAATCTCTGTGGCCGGCCCTGGAAGGTCGTTTTGTTTTTAAAAAAAACTTGACAAGAACCGAGTGGTTTTGGACGGCCCTGGTTTTGAAAGAACCGATTGTTTTTTTGCAGAAATCTTTTTTGGATATTAAAAAGCCCTGGAGGGCAGTTTTCTACGAAGACCCAGAGGAGACATTTAAGTATTTTCCTTTTTTTTTTTTTTAATACGTACACGTGTACGTGATATTAGTGAGGTTTCGGTGTGCACGGTTAGTGATTACGACTACGATTAGCCAAACCTCAAAATCGTTACCTTTCGCTGTCCGTTTTTCACTAAGGTGTAGAGGCGTTGCTATCAGTGTAAACAACAAAACAACACTTGGGATATTTCTGTAAACGCCACAAGTACGCACAAATCGATGACGTAAAATTCACTAATAGTCGTCGTTTTGCCTAACCGTATGCGACCGAAACCTTAGTGCAGTGGGAACCCGGCCGCCTTAGTACGTACGTGATAATACTACGTACGTACGTGATAATAGTACGTTGTTCGTGATAATTTAATACGTACGTACGTGATAATTTATCACGTACGTACGTGATAATTTAATACGTACGTACGTGATAATATTAAGTACGTACGTACTAATAGGGAGGTTTCGCAAGCCGACGGATACGCGTACGCATACGTTTAGCTATCTGTAACCGTTAGTGGCATTTTTGTGGTTTCGCAACTTCAAAACTACAGCGTGTTAGCTAAAAGGCGTCTATTTCCGACAGCGGGAAAACTACCATGCACAACACGGGTTTGAGACTAATTTTACTTTTAATCCAAAGCTTTGAAATGCACAAAACGTTCGTATATGACATTCATTATTCATACTCTTTTCAACCTGTGGCTACGTAAACACAACGACAAATTAGGAAGGACACTAGAAATCCGAAATTTCACTACGCGTTTAGTGCTTACGCATAGCGAGCTCGATATCCGTGCCGTTCAAACGCGTAGCGGATAGTAAGACGTGTATGACGTCACAAACTGTGACGTATCCGTCACGCTATCCGTATCCGTGCGCTTGCGAAACCTCTCTATTATCACGTACGTACGTGATAATAATATTTTTTTAGTTTAGGCCTATGTCCCAACTCGAATTTATTGGAATCGATAGCTTGGACGATTTTGGAATATCTTTTCCATTGGCATTTCCGTCGCAAATGTTGCGTTTCCATAAAAATTCTGTGTTTTTGTCACGCCCGCCGCCATACAAAAGTGTGTGAAACTGCTGCCGGGCGGCGATCTTTTTTTCCGTACCACATTTTCGCTATGGACCCTAACTGAAGCCTCTTGGTCCGCTCTCCTCAGTCAGTCTAGACTTGGTTCCAAGTCCGAGATCCTGTTTTGTTTTCCGTTTCCGATTTTTGAAATGTATGGACAGGGAACTAGTCTATTTCGGTTCAGGATCTCGGACTTGGGACTTCTGCACGCCAGTTGTACACGGTCTATGGGAATTAAGTCCAAAACAGGACGTAACGATATGATTGGTCGAAGTCACAGGGAGCCTTACGTTTAATGAATATTCATTAGAAATCTTCTAGAGGATGTATTTGCGAGTCGTGTCGTCTGCTGCTGTCGTGTTGGATTGTTTACAAACCTGTTGTAAATAATACAACATTCTGACATATCGGTTGATAATTTACTGACATTCGCAGATGGTTGAGATGGTGAAAGAATCTGGGGGTACATGACATGGTTATAACATCACCTGAATTGAATCTTCAACAGGTAATCACTTAAAATTAGAAAAGATTACCATACGCGGACTGTGCCGGCACATGCCTGGCTGGCCTAGCGCTGCCTGGGCCGGGCGGTCGTGGGCCGCGCCGGGCTGCGGCGCGGGGCCAGGCGGCCTCTACCCGGTTTCACGGTACGTTGATATGTTAACATATGACTAAGACTTACATGCAGTAAGAATGGAGAAGTTGAGCAGAAAAAAATCTTGAAAATGTTAATACTTATCAAACCTCAGTAACTTGCTGATTTAATGAAAAACCCAAATTTAGGAATACAAATCTCTCATTTGTTGTCCTACTCCTAATAAAATAAGTAATAATATTAATAGGCCTGAGGTCTGACATTGTCTGAAGACTGAAGCCAGAGTTCTCCATTCTTTCGGGTAATCCTGCCAAAAAGTCAAACTTGAGCAAGCATGCTAGTGAGCTAGAAGCAGGCATCTGCTTTGTTAGCAGGAAGTCGTGGGTTCAAATACCACCTGATCCGAGCACGTATATGCTATGAACTTGAAGTTTTCCCGATAGTGTCTTAGGGGAAAACATTTATTGTATTTGTCATAATTGGGAAAGGGCAAAACAATTACATGTCATGATGTAGGCCCTATGCACATAGGCCTACATGTATGAATTGTTTCCCCAACTACTTCCCCGCTCTATCCCACCTCAGAGAAGGGGATTGTCACTTTTCGAGTGACAAAATCCCACTCCTGCGGGGCAAAATCTAGGTGACAAAATCCCCACCCAGGGGTACGGGTGTGCGATGCAAAATAATGCACGTTTTGCTCCCATGTGCACAGACAATATGATTTCCTTTTGTCAAAAGGGGAAATATTACCCTAATTAGTAAGCAGAAGCAGGTAGATTCACGTAGATTCACTTTTTGGGGGCGGTGGAGGGGTGTGTGGGGAAATTTTCTATTATTTGGTCAGGTGCTCGAATTCAGAAACATGCATCCAAAAACTGCATCTGTTAATTAGCTCCTGTGATGCATGTATATGTCAGGAAAGGCAAAGTATGGTAATTTATACCAATAACCTTTTTACTTGTATTTGTGCACAGAGTCCAACTGAGGCAGGACTACTTCGAGAGCTCAGCTTGAACTCACTGCAGGAAGCCTTGGCGGATCTGCGCCTTGGCAATACCTTTGTGATGAGTTGCAGATTCTCAGGGACTATTCACAAGTACAAGATTAAAGGAACTGCCACAAAACGTAAAGAGGAGTTCAGCATGATATGGACAGCATGATATTTTCCTACGGTGATTAGAGCACAATTTGAGTACTTTGCAACATCCTAGCTCCAACACACAGCCTTGGGAAAAAATTATTGGACCACCTACAACCTGCATAGACAACAAAAATAAGTATGTAAGAATTTTTTAAGGCATGTCTTACATATTTGATGCCTTGTAAGCCTCCTGAGCTAATGACTATTGTCTAAGACCAAATATCATAAACATAAGCCTTAGATGGACATATAGGTGGTCCAATATTTTTTCCACGACTTTATGTCTCTGGGGCCTCTGAAGAGGCCCCCAGTCCTTCCTAGGTTAATTAGCCAGATTAAAAAATATATATTTCACTCTGTTTCACTGAGGTATCTAACATTTTTAAAAGTAGAATTTACTAACATAAAAATACAGGTACAATTGAATTGTCTCGTAGGATTTGTTAAATTTGCTACAATTTGCCATGATCTTTGTTTGATTTCCTTTTTCTTGTACTATATTAGGTAGATTCACAAGCTGCAAAAATGAGGGCGTTTTTTGATACCCATTTTGTGCCTACAAATTCATATGCAGCACGATATGGGGCCGAGGGTACTCCCCCTACCATTGTCCACCTCCCCCCCCCCCCCCCCCCCCCCCCCCCCCCCCCCCCCCCCCCCCCCCCCACCCCCTACCATTGTCCCCCTATTGTGTCTGAAACATCCAAGGAATTCCTTTCAGTTTTTAGGGGTGGTTGGTGCGTTAACAAAAGGGAAGAGAGTGTGTTGAGTCATAGGTCCCAAATCGTGCTGGGTATACATGTATACAAATTGTGACAAATTTTTAAACCTACAATCTCTTCGGGAGGCATTTTAAGCAATACATGTATAAAATGTTTAATGTAGAGCATTTTTTGTTTAAAAAGGAATACCGCAGTATAAAACCAACTAAATATCTGAATTACAACAGTGTTACAAGCATATTTCCTCATGCCGTTTAAATGTTGATCCTGAACATGATTGCTAAAATTTGCCTTATTTTGTGCAGGCGATCTCGAGACTCAGACTCTAGTTGACTCGAGACTCCAACCCCAAATGATATGGCTCGACTTGAGACTCAAACCTCAAAAGACTTGACATGAGTCAGATTTTTTTATTTGATTCAGCCAAAAATAAAATATTTTTTTAATGCATTTTTTGTCATTTTGGGGACCGAATTTCAGCACTAAAGAAACCTTGGCTAAAAGCATGCGAGTTCCATTGTTAAGACTCAATTTGAAATTAGTTTGACAAATTTATTGTCGTGACTACTCGACTTAACGAGCAAACTTGACCAATATGCCCGACTTGACTTGACTTGGGACTCGAGCAGAAGGAGACAAGTTACAACCTTGATTTTGTGCATCAAAATCCACATTAACATCAGTTTTAATAACCTGAAAATTGCAGACCTCTCATTTGAAGGAATTTGTCAAGATAAATTTTGAATGTGTTCTTAACCCATATGAAGAGCCACGACCACTCACTGCAAGGTTTTTTTTTCTTAAAATATGGAGATTTTAGGGTAGGAAAAAAGTCTTCTTGAGTTGTCTCATAGGTTTAAATGTAGGAGGGCTTATGTGACGTCGAACCCTTCATCAGGAAAGTAGGTAAATTTGTTACGAAATGGATGCAGTATAATACTATGGACTCGGGTCAAGTCGACCGTTTGCCCAACTCGACCGTGAACCAACTCGACCACACAGTGCATGCAACAATTAAGTCACTTTGCTTTACGTCCACCGATTGACTGACCGAAGTTACGGGTGTAGTGACACATCATTAATAGTTGCAGTATTTTTGGACATACAAATTCCAAGTTTCAAAGAAAAACTTGAACTACGGTCGGTTCGCGGTAGATTTGGTTTACGGTCGAGTTGGCAAACGGTCGCCTCGCGTCTTTTGTACGGGTGCGGGGAGCTCGCCGGGCGCAACGCGTTATCAAATCGGCCGGGTAAATCGGTAACGATCACTCTCAAACCGCTTCAAAAGAATATATATTTTGTCATCAGAAAGGTTCTGCTGTTGCGTGTCCCCAGTTTTGACAAATACCACGAATACAACACGTACCCCGGTACGGTAAACCTGCTTTTTTTGCGTTTTGGTCTCGGCATTTGCCTTGAAAACAAGTGCACAATTTTTTTTAAGTTTATCGCACCCATGTACGTTAGCAACAGCAGTTGCACTAAAATACATGCACTGAGAGGATTACAAAGCGACTATTCCATTCTACCAAAAGGTAACAGATGTGTATTGTGACACGAGTAAGTGTCAGGAGTACGTTTTATTTTTATTTCCATTCAAAATATTACAACATTTCATGCTTATGGCACTAATTCTTCCTAACAACAAACCACAGAAACAGTTTTAAAAAGAAGGCTGCGAAAATGGTAAACCTCATCTTACCTGTGAAGCATATAGACCCGACCACCCGGATTTGTATACGTTCCAATTGGCCGTCGCTACGGAAACCGCGCTGTATGTAAATCAAACTGGTGAATACATGAATGTAGCTGGCGTGCAGAAGTCCCAAGTCCGAGATCCTGAACCGAAATAGACTAGTTCCCTGTCCATACATTTCAAAAATCGGAAACGGAAAACAAAACAGGATCTCGGACTTGGAACCAAGTCTACAGTCAGTCATGTTATTATGCATGATCCGAAGTGCATGCTACGCCACGTGGCGTACATGTGTCCATCGCGCGCTGGCTACAGTATATACATGCATGGTGGATCCATATCCGCAATGCAATAGCGTAACAAGCATTGCAGTATACTGGTGTACTAATTCTGGCATTAACGTTTTCGGGTTGCATTTCAATGAATTGATTGAAGTCCAAAAGATTGTGTAACAGTGCATACAAATAAAAACCACCCATAAACAATTAAACGCAATACTGCATGAAAATCCACTAAATTTATCTTGAAGTAGAACTGCCATAAGTGCATAGTATGCTTTTATTGCCGTTGTCACGCGTGTTTGAGTTGAACCATAGTAGTACGTACAGATCTGAAACTACCGCCTTGGGGGTTTGCAGTCAGGCAAGGGCCAAGACCCCACCGCTGTACTGGGCGAAACCAGTAATGCAGTTGTCCTTGCTCTCGTCTCGCAATGGCTACCGTCGTTTTACACACAAAACCCTGGAGTGTCTCCCTAATTTTAGGAAATTCATTAAAAAGGATAGAGAAAACCTGACTTTTTAGGCCTTACGAATTTCTCCCATTTATTAAACGAATCCGAGTTGGAGCTTTCTAACTCGGAAAGAGCGCATCGCATTCAAAAGTGACAGCTGTCCCCAGCGGACATAATTGTAATAGCCCCTTGTGGGGTCACAGCCAAGGTAGTAATAGCCTATTGACCTCTATAAGTGTACAGTGTGCCACCTGGGTAATGGAATTGACTGGTTTTTTTCATCCACTGATGGTAGTTATCAATGGTTGCTGCAATAACCACCAGCTTCATGCGTAGGAATATGAAAATAAGAAAACATGGAAATTAAGTCATTATTAATTTTGTTGGGTCCAAACAACGGTCCTGTCTCAGAGTTTGGGTGGAATTTTTATCACTTAGGCCTACATATAGCAGGAAAAGCACAAAAGTGTGAAGTACATGTACGTTGCTTCAAATGGTTCAAGGACTGATTTACAGAGTACACAGGGAGTCACTCGTGCCATTCATACCTGTTAAGCATAATGTATTTGACACAATGTATGGTTTGACCAGGGTAGTAGAAAAGTTGTTGAACCTTGAACTCAAAAAAAAAAAATTGTCCGAAAGACACAAGGCACAACAACTAAAACAAAGCACACCAATTCAATGAAGCAACTTATCGACAATTTAGTTTCAAATATCAATAAAAGGAGTATCCGACAAGGCAATTTTCAAATTAATTTTAATAAAAGCGGAAAACAAGAACCCATCAGTCTTAGCAAAGATCATGCATTATAATTAGTCCTGTTCCACTTGGGAGAAAAGCAATTTTCCCATGTTATGAAAATGTTGTCCCCAACAAATTGGAACAGCATTTATGTATAATGTATGACATTTTAAAGACAGATCCAGAACCACAATTGTTACCAGTAAAACTTCAAGGCTCTGACGTTCCGTACTTTCTTGTATTTTTCACAGATTACAGAATATTATATATGGGGGTACAGTACGAAAACAACCTTTTATAGCTCCATGCTTTAAATAAGAAACATGCAGAGTGTTTCTATCAATTGCTCTGTAAGCGTATACCTGGAAAAATATTACCCCGTACAAGGCAGAACCAGATATTTCATGTACGTTTTCAAACTGAGCGGGTGGAGATAGCGCACCTCAACTATATGAGTCGCCATTATTTTCAACACACGACTAGACATGGTGGCAAAACAAAGACCGACCCATTACTCTAGCTCTCTCTATTATCAACCATGTACATGTATAGAAAATTATCATATCAAATCATGTGTTCATCAGAAAGAACAGTTGGAGAAACGATCGAAGTATATATGGCGTGTACATGTTAAGAAACATGTCGCTGCTAGCTTGCTTGATACAAGCGGTATTTCGGGGTTATATTACTCTGTCGAAAGTTGTCTCTAACGTACAAAGAGTGGACAAAGTTGAGGTTGTTGACGAAATCCATTCAATATTACACCCATCAAAAGCAGAGTATCCATCAAATAAAGGGCTCTTTGCAGGTGTCACATTTGTTTTAGTTGGTGCAGTCCCTAAACAGGCTGGGAATAAATGGACTCATGAGACACTTCAGCAAAAACTAGTTTCTCTTCGTGGCAAAGTAAGCAATGCCCTACCAGGCAACACTAAGTGACAGTCAACAAAAATTTACCATATCCCTGTCAATGAGCAAGCAATAATCAATTCCAAGAAAATTCCAGATATTGCAAGAGAGGCCATACAACGGAGATATCCGGTTGTATAATACAAATTCATCTTCGACAGTATTAAAAGCAACACCCAAATTTGCAAAGACAATTTCATGCCGGACCTAATCAAACTACTCGGGAAAAATTAATCAGCAACACTTCATGACAAAATTTTTGTAAGAAAACCCGAATGATAAGCCTCATTAAAAAAACAAAAGAAAGATACATGCATCATGTAAATCAAAACAGTCTGCCAACAATCTCAATGTTGAAAAAAAAAATTTGGGTTTTATAGCAAACTTAAAAAGAAAGCATCATTTAAGTACTCACAAGCTAGGTTCTTTCCCTGAACAAGCAAAGTTATTTGGCCGGCTGCAAAGAGTATTCAGGGCTGTCTAATGTTGAAAAACACAAATATGGAAATGTGGAAAGCGAAAACAGGCCAAGCATCGAACAGAAAAAGCAAAATGCTAACGTGGATGATTTAATTTAAAATTCGGAACAACGAATAAATTCAGTGTAATTAACATTTGAAATTATGGACGATATACAGCTGCACATGGTTTGTACAAGTTTGCACATGCAGACTTGAATTGTTTCAAATGAAAATACAAGATTTATTTGTGAATATTCTTTGAGAATTTGTTCTGATAAAAACACAAGACTCGGTGATTTATATTTGCTTCGGCTTGGAAGTTTTTTGTATCAATTTTCTTATGTAGGGCCTACTTTGTTTCAGAGTACATATGTACATGTATCTTCACTACATGTATTAACGTTTCATTTTACCAGAGAATCTGGTGATTGTCATATTTTGTCATTTCCACTTCATTGACCATTTTATGCATACGTACGTTTTGAGGTTCTCCATGTTTTGGGCTGCTTTATTTTCCCTATTTTTGTAGGTTTTTTTTTAGAACTCCATTAGGCCTACTGTTAATAAATTGTGTTAGTCTTTGCTTTTATTGGTTAACTTATTTGAGTGCAAATAAACTTAACACGTGAAGCTACCAAATTTAAACCTTCATCAGTGACCCAGGTCCCTGTTTTAAATACCTAAGTTGTTACGTTTTGTGAAATTTTTTGATTTATGAAATTGCCTCACAGCACTTCAAACTTGACATTTTGCCAAAGAAAAACCTGAAATGCGGTTGTACATATGTTAGCAAAACTGCTACATGTGCTTGCATAATTAAATATGCCCCATCTTTGATTTTGTGTAAAGCTGCGCCAACAGTTTATTTGTTGCAAATAATATTCAACAAACATTCGGTCGCATGGGAACAAAATACTTATGTTGTTGTTGTGTTAGCGCTCTAATCAGCTGTACATCATTATTCAAGTTTTATTGAATCAAATCTACATTGTGTGAAAAATGCTGTATCTGCCATGACGGGGTTGTTGAGACCTTAGGACACAATTTACACATTGGCAAGTGAACACGTACACCTCCCCCTCCCCCTACAAACACCTTGAATAAAATGGATCATTGAAGATTGTAAAAATGGGGACAACAAATAAAAACATTTTGAAAGGAAAAGGGGGCATACATGTACCCCTTAAGACTTACTTGATGTCGCAAATTTTCAAGAATTAATTACTTAATTTTTGTTGTTTAGAGCTCCTTGAGCACCCTGCAGGGTGGATATGTGCGCTTTACAAATACTATGAATTGTAGGATAGGGCGACAAATCGTGTTTAAAAAAAGCTATATTAGGGCGACCTGCTCAATAGGGCGACATTTTGGTGTCGCCCTAATATTTTTGAGTTTAAAATTAATTTTGTTAGGTCAAAAACCATTTTTTTTAGGTCGAGAACCATTTTTATGGGGACTGGAGTCGTTTCTCTTCGGTCTGTGACCATCTCCGGAAGCTTTGGGTAAAAAAATAAGGTGTTATTTTGAGTGACTCTTGCCGAAATTTCGGTGGTCCCCGGTGAGAGTCTTCCCGAAATGTCGCCCTATTGCGGCATCCAGCGTTGTTTAAAATCTCATTATTATTATTTATTATTATCCCCACACACAAACAAGTGGGGTGGTGGACTTCCTTCGCCATTCCCTTTGGAAACAACAAATATAAATTAATATTCATTTCACTGTGTTGAAAAACAATCTGAGGTTTAAACTTTCTCAGCATTTGGGTACGGGTGTGCATAATCTGAATCTAGATTCAGTACTACATGTACAATGGAGGGAACCCTGCATCAAATAACTACGAACAATTGTGTATACGCACAAATCCTATATGAGATAGCCTATGTACCTACCTACATGTACAATGTGGGCCACTTATTATAATTTTCCCCCAAGTTTGTGTGGAAATTCTCAGAGGAGTGCTAATGGATTGAACTTAGTTGACCCAGGGTCAGAGCACCATCAGTTGGGAATTCCCCTGGACCATGTTGGTGACGTTTGTAGACTGTTAGCATATCACAATTGGCATGTTTTAGGAGGGTTTGAGTGATTAGACTAATACTTATCCCCAGAGGAGACACGTTCCCATTAATCTTATCTCCGAAAAGGATGTGGGATTTTTAGAGAATTTTAAATGGGAGAAATTCGTAATGGGCGGCGGGAGTGAAACAAACCATTAATGTTTCAAATTCCAGTGCTAATATACGTCGGGTAAGGGCAAAAACAAACACTTATAAATTGAACATTCATTCTCCCCGACGCAAGCTAAATCAATTACTGATTAATTGTAATCCCTGTTGCGAACAAACGCCTTTTTTATTGTTTTCATTTGAGAGAAAAAAATATAGGGGCAAAACAAAATAAAGTGGAATTGGCTTCAAAATGTCTTGGATGGCGTACCCTCTTTGAAACATATCGTACGTGCTGCATGTGCATGGTTGTTCTCCCTACATATGTACATTACATCTGTTCCTTCCTCGCGATGTACGTACACGTACATATACGCGCGATCTGATTAACTATGCTAATGTTAATGAGGGCGCTGGCCAGCGGACCAATCAGAGGCTTAGATTGCGGTCTCATAGCGAATATGTGGTACGGAAAAAAAATCGCCGCCGGGCGACGGGAGATGAGCGCCCTGTGCCGTGAATTCGTTAACGGAATGGTTATCGGGCTTTATTTCCCTTTTAATATAAACAATATTTTAAGTACAAAGTGTCCGAGAAGGGAGAATCTGCATGGAGACGGCTGTGAATGTGTTTGAATACGAGGGGGGTAGCCCGTCGGTAATTAAAAGAAAAGCGCCCTCTGGACACCGAAGTACTTTGAATAAAAACGTCACTGTTTCCGGTATTTATTTACCTTTTTTAAACATCCCTCTCGTGCCGCGATTATTCTGGGCTAGAGGGTTTCTGGAGACGCGGAGACGGCTGTGAATGTTTTGATTTCGAGGGGTGTAGCCCGTCGGTAATTAAAAAGAAAGCGCCCTCTGGACACCGAAGTACTTTGAATAAAAACGTCACTGTTTCCGGTCTTTATATTTACCTTTTTTAAACATCCCTCTGGTGCCGTTATTATTATGTGCAAAAGGGTTTCTGGAGACGGCTGTGAATGTTTTTAATTGGAGGGGGTGGGGGTAACCCGTCGGTAATTAAAAGAAAAGCGCCCTCTGGACATCGAAGTACTTTGAATAAAAACGTCACTGTTTCCGGTATTTATTTACCTTTTTTAAAACATCTCTCTCGTGCCGCAATTATTCTGGGCAAGAGGGTTTCTGGAGACGCGGAGACGGGGAGACGGCTGTGAATGTTTTGAATTCGAGGGGGGTAACCCGTCGGTAATTAAAAGAAAAGCGCCGTCTGGTATATATAGTTCATTCTAAAGAGGGCGCAATATTATGAATGTGCAAGTGCGTGACTCCGTCTCCGTCTCCGGCGACGGGATCGTTTCCGAGTGCCCAGCTCGAACATTTCTTTCTAAAGAGGGCGCAATATATGAATGTGCACGTGCGTGACTCGATTATTCTGGTCAAGAGGGTTTCTGTAAACGCGGAGACGCGGAGACGGGAGCCCTTATAAAAAAGTACCATGGTATAACCATGGTACATAACCATGGTAAATTGGCCCAAGTATTACCATGGTATTTCATTACCATGGTCAAGTACTATGGAAATACTTTGGTAGGACCATGGTAGGATCGTGATAAAACCATGGTAGTACCGTGGTAGTACCGTGGTAGTACCGTGGTAGTACCGTGGTTCCACCACAGTAGTACCGTGGTAGTACCGTGGTAGTACCGTGGTAGTACCGTGGTTCCACCACAGTAGTACCGTGGTATTACCGTGGTACTGCCACAGTAATACCGTGGTATTACCGTGGTACTGCCACAGTAATATCGTAGTATTACTGTGGTACTACCACAATAGTACCATGGTATTACTACAGTAGTACTATGGTATACCGTAGTACTACCAAGTAGTACTATGGTAGTACCGTGGTAGTACCACAGTAGAACTGTAGTACTACTATGGTACTACCACAGTAGAACTGTAGTACTACTATGGTACTACCACAGTACTACCATGGTATTACCATGGTAAAGAAATACCATGGTATTACTTGGGCCAATTTACCATGGTTTTAAAAGTACCATGGTTATACCATGGTACTTTTTTTATACATGTACCGCTGTACCATTCGTATCACCATGGAGAAAGTTTGGAAAGGTGATTCCAATAAAATGTGATTGGTAAAATTTGGTCATTCATTAATCTGCATGTACACTTCGACTTTCAATTGACATATATTCTTCAACCCAAATAAACAAAAGAAGTACATCTTGGCAAACATCTTTACAGTACAATTGCATATATATTATGCTGAAAACTCTGTACCGGGCATGAGCACACGTAAAAAAAACCAAATTACAAAAAACCCTGCTTGGTATCGACTATGGGGTGGATGGTACCGTAGACTTAATTATGACCTTTTAAAAAAGCCTCACATAATCGTTGAATTCTGTGCAATCCCAGCTAGACTAAAAATAAAGCCTACGGTACATACATAAAATATGGCATCATCCACCTTTGTACATGATATAAAGCATTTTTCACATGACCCCGTGCAAATCCGTTTGTTTATTTTGGAAATAATTCAGAAGTTGATCAGATTCCGACCTTGTGTGCAAAACATATGAGACAGGCTGAAAAGGTGTTTCTTTACAAAATCTTAAATTTTCCCACTTAAAAATTTAGGTTTTTCAAGATATCATTTAAAGAAAATTCTGATCAACTTTTCAACTCTTACCTTTATGCTTACAGGTATTAATAGTTACTGCGAATTTAAAAAAGTTAACCATTAACTAATCCGTAAGTTTTGAAAATAACAAGTACCGGTACTCAATGGACCTAAATCTCATAAATGTGTTCTTTGAAAACCTCATAAACTAGCTGGCAAGAAACAAATTGTCCTCAATAAATTGCATAAAATTGTGTCATCAGAAGCATCATATAAACTGTATCAGTCGTCAAAAAGGTTAAAAGTCAGTGGATAACTTTAAACTCCTCCATCGAAGCATTGATTTTTAAACTGAACACCAGTCACCAAGAAGCTTAACGCACCAAATGAACGGACCTCGACTGCATGATGCACAACATTTAAACTTATCCTGGTGAGACAAAGTCACATGACCGGCCGTGCTTCTGTCGGATCAGTCCTTGATGAAGCGAAATTGTGTGGAACAGTCTTTCAGTGCTTCGGTGTCCCGGCCTATACTAGTGGCTAAGCCAAACCAGCAGGTAGTTTCTTCTGGCTGTGCATCCCGTACGTTTGCTGATAAAAAAGTCGGCTCCAACTGAGATCTGTGTGTAAAATGGCAAAAAGGAAAACCAATTCATGCAGTGTATAGGCGCGTGTACGTATTTTATTCCTTCATGGTATGTGTGCCTGTAACTGTGTTCAAAACTGCGAAACTGCGTGCTTTCATCAGGTCATAAACCTAGCCTAATTTTTATTTTTATTATATATAATAAGGCTCATCTAATAACTGCCAAAGCTTGAGTGCCTTTCGTGATAACTTTGTTTTCGCACAATCAAACTACATGTAGGCCTATACACATAATACTAATAGCATATTCTTCACTTTCCATATGGAACATCACGTAGCAACTAGTATTTTACAGACGCCAAATAACTTGATTTATAAGAAGTGTGACAATATATACTAACCTTAATTATTAACTGAAGTTAAGAAAAGCTTCAATAACGCTCACTCCAAGTCATAAGCTAGTACTATTATGTCTCGCCCACTCCGATGATCGCTAAACCAAGTGCCAACATGTACATGCAGACAGACATTCACAGTTCAAATGAATAGTGCGTGTGTAGCACTAACGGTTAATAAAACACTGACCTCTGGCCAAGAATGTGACCTTCAGGGCACATGGTTTAGAGTTGCACTGCAAGTGTTTATACTGTTGTGTGCAGTGTGCAGTGTGCAAGTGATATTGCAAAGTTCAGTTTCCAGCATTATTCTTTGGTGCTTAAAAACAATAGGGGATGGCAGGTAAAGTGGATTCAAAATTAAATGTGGCTTGCAATTCACTTTTGGGTAAATGTCGAACAGAGAAATATACCTACATATAATGAATGGAAAAAAAAAATTTGATCCGGCCGGGTGCATATTTTATTTGCACATCCTGATGATCATGTCTTTTGCTATATTACAATTATTTAACAATTCTTCATTTATTTTTATTTATTTTGGTGATAAAATTAGTACCCATACAAACACCATGGTTAAACCATGGTAAATCCATGGTGAACCTAAAAACTATACAATAAAACCATGACTCCAGTTTGAAACCATAGTAAAACTATGGTAAATCCATGGTAAATCCATGGTAAACCTAAAAACTACAATAAAACCATGACTCCAGTTTGAAACAATAGTAAAACTATGGTAAAACCATGGTTAATTTTAAGAACCATGGTAAAACCAAAGTAAAACCACATTTTCTAGAATTTTGCTTAAAACACTATGGTACAGCCATGGTTAACCATGGTAAAACCACGGTAGAACCATGGGTATAACATATGGATTGAATTACCATAGTTTTACTATTGATTTACCATGGTAACCACCATATAACCAAGGTTATTATAGTAAAACCATGGTACTTTTTTATAAGGGAGACGCGGCTGTGAATGTTTTGATTTGTGCAAAGGTCACATACCAGTCTATGAACAGGCTTGAACAGTTCATTCTAAAGAGGGCGCAATATATGAATGTGCAAGTGCGTGACTCCGTCTCCGGAGACGTTGAGGTTAAGGTATAGTACTCCGTCTCCGGAGACGTTGAGATTGAAGTATAGTGGGCCCTGCATTCTATAATTGTACAAGAAACAGTTTATCAAACCAAATTATCCCGACGAATCGGAGGACTGGACGACTTCTCTTTCTTGCACACGCGCGAACGGTGCCGTTGCCGTACGCGGTGCGCGCACAATCGCTCACAAATAAAGCAGTGTAGCACTGAGTGTTGCGCCCTCTTTTGTCAATGGTTGGCTAGCACTGAGCTAGATTGGTTCCCGATCCCTATAGATTGGTTCGCTTATTGCGAAAATATAGGGATCGGTAAAGGGCAGCCATGACGGGCAGAATTCTGCCCGTCACGTGGTTATTATTATTTATTTATTTTTAGTAAGTGCGCAGATTTAGCGTTGACATTTGTAACTTGGCCGTGCGTGTCGAACATATCCAATTATGTAAATAAAGTACATTGCCTAAAGCAAAGGGCTTGGCCAATTTTTAAATATAAAAAACACAATGCGCACGCGCAAACACGACCAATTACAGATCAAGATGAAGCGCCCTTTACCTGTCCTTATATTCTCCTGTGTGGAATATGTTGACGGGAACCAGTCTAGCACTGAGCTAGCTCTAGGCACTGAGCTCTATAGTATATGCGAGAACCATGTGACCATTTCCGGCCAATCACAGAAAGGCATAGGGCGCTTTAATTCACACGACGGCACAAATCATGTGACCAGTCCCATCCAATCGCAAAAAGCGCCTGACACGGAAAATGGTCAATCTTTTTTGACCCGGAAAATATGGACAAAAATACGTGCTGTCAACAGGTCATGTGACCATTCTCATCCAATCGCAACAATCGTCTGACCCGGAAAAGGATCAATTTTTTTTGACCCGGAGAAATGGTCAAAAAATTGACTTTTGTTAAATATGTGTTTATCGTTATTTTTGTCCATTATACATGTATATCATATTTATCATATTTGGCCACTTTTGGCAGCCATATTGGCCACCATTTTGAATCCGAAGCATGATAGAAAAAAAGAGACCCCAGAAATAAATTTGCGAGGGTCAAAAACATATAACTAGCAATTTTATAAGTGCTTTCATCATATTATTTGGCCAATATATGATTTTGGACCATTTTGGCGGCCATTTTGAATATGCCGAGTGCATCGGTTTTTTTTCACTGTTATCAAAAATGTGTTTTAGAACCATAAAATGCACATTAAAAAATTGGTTTGGTTTAGTACTGGGGGGGGGGGGGGGTGGGGGGCGGGTGCACGGGGGGTCCCCCATAGATACCCGACTAAAAACCGCTACTGAAAATATTATGCACTGGGCCTATGAGTTCGCAGGATTTCCGCAAGTAACGGTCACCGTGATTGCGGATCAAAGTTCAGTTTTTCATGGATGAATGCCGACTCTCGTTAAAAAGTAGACTGGAAGTCGGTCCAAAAACAGGGGCTCGTCTTGTGAAGTCACACGGTGACTTTCCAATGTATGTCAAACAGACGAGACGATTACATTCTTTCCCAAAATGGACTTGGTTGAAAAGGTGATCCACGTTGTACTTCCAAAGTCAGTGGTAAAAAGTGACATTTTAGCCCAGATTTACCGCCATCTAATAATTAAAGTAAAAGATCGAACTCCCAAGTTTTAGTTCCTAAAACATGATCAAATACACGGCACAATATGAATTGCATCAAATGTTTCGTTTGAACAGTGAAATTAACCAACATTCAAAATCAAGCAACATTTATCCAAAATTATCAAATAAATTCAACTTACGGTTGGGAATTCGATGGCAAAACACATGAAGAAACTCAGATGAAGCTCTCTGGCATAGTGTCTGTGAACTTGGCTCAATAAATTCAAAGTTTGCAAGGTGTTAACCAAGTGTCTGAGCGGTTGCTAGCAAGTCCCCCACTAGTGTCAATCAATCAGCACTAGCTGTCAAAAACCCCACCCTAGAAGACTTGGCAGGAATTTCCTCTATTATTCTCCCAAAGATGGCATTCAATCAGAGCTAACACAATAGTCTCATTATGCACACATTCCATACCTTATAAGGAATAGGAATCACAAACTAGCAACCAGGCCCCAGCAACAACTCATTAGTTATTATTATTATTATAATAATATATTATATTATAATATATTTTAAAGTGAAAATACTGCTATTGGGTAAGTTTAGTTTTGTTATTTTATATTTATTCTCAGTCTGCATAAATGTCATATATAAAACTGAATAAAAAAGGTCACTTGTGACACTACGCTGCTGCCGTTTACGAAACAACCGGTCTAGTTGCAGGCTTGACATCAAGTCTAGCCTAGTTATCGCACAGACGGGAACGTACCATCCTGAGATATCAGGGAATTTCCACTCTGCAAAGCGACGTAACAATACCCTGAGGAAACACACGCAAATCTGTGGAGTGAGCCGGCTGTCTTGAGCCAACTCACGCCCGAGTCATTTTGATGTAATTTAATCAATTCGGTCATGTTATGCCGAAAAGAAACGATTTCTATACTTTCCAGAAATTGTATTGGGTTCCGTATGACTGTCCCATTCCTACCAAACTTTCAAACGACGATCTTAATTTACTCCGCAGTTTTTCAAATTAATAACAGGGATGCATGCTGACGAATGTAATGGAACGGATTCCCCAGTATGCTTTAAATAGCAGCCAATCGTCGACGCGGACAACGGCCAGCATTACCGAGTACATGTATCACATGCATGCACGGTGTTTACAATCTGCGCGCGTTACATTTTGAATGCCTGCAATCGTGCTGCAATGCACTGCCAAGCGTCCTGATTGGTCCAGCAGAGGCGACAAGATTTCTGTCGCTAGTCCCACCGCGAAATGGGGCCTTTTTCAACAGGGCCACTGTACGCAGGAGTTAGGGAGTGCGTTAAAGGGGCACTGTTGCAAGAGGATGGGAACGTACAGGAGGAGCAGGGGTACCGGGTAGGGGCGGGGGGCTCAAATGTTCGACAGAACATACTCCTCTAGTTAGTTCTTGTTTTTAATCGACTGCCATTAATTCTTGACGGAATTTTACGTTCTTGGTACCAAATGAAAGCTGAGAACTTTTTCTATTCTAGAAATATAGCAATGTAGCTTTGAAAAACAAAATTGATATCAAATCGGCCTAAAATCGGACAATGCAACTTTAAAGATAGTATACATGATTGGTAAACTGTTACAAATAGTTCTACTAATACCCGAGTTTACCGCCGGGTTAGTCTCTAATTCTACGTGTAACTTTGCCTCGTCGTCAATGTTCAACCTGAATTTACCTATTCCTATTTTTCGTTCCATCTAGAATATCTAGAATAATTTTTAAAATAATTATCATTTTTCTTGACACATTTTGGATGACAAAAAATAAATTGGGTGGGCGCCCGCGCGGGCGCCCATCTCTAGTATACAAAGGGGAAGAATTTAACACGGACTGCAGAGTGTGCGAGGATATTTTGAGTCTGTGTCAAAACCCTCCTTTTGTATACTACTACTTCGCCCCCTAACCATTTTCGCCCTGAACCACGGCCACTGAACCACGGCGAAGTGGCATTTGGGCGATGTAGTGTTTGGACGAAGTGATTTGGGGCGAACCGGTGTCGCGTGTAAATTTAACCGCCATGTAAATTCTTCCTGGATGACCAAATTTGGTCATCTACGTATGCAACGTCATGCGCACTGCATAACAAAAGTGCACTGCTTCCGTGCATGCTGAATCTTCCGGCCACGTGTGTACGTACGTACGTAGCATGCACGTATGTACACATACTGTATTTGCACTTGGCGCATCTCTATCTTTCCAGCGCGAAACTTGTACTGATGATGCTGACTAGATTTACTAACTGTCATGGCGTCTCCAACATTAACCATGGATGAACCGCGTTTTTCAGAGATGCAAACACGAAAGGAGAGGATAGTATACTATCTGAGCACTGGATCGTACTTGACAGGACTTTCTGAGAGTGAGAAGAGGTCGGTACGTTCTCAGGCCAAGTGTCACACCTATGACGAAGCTAGTAAGTATTAAACGCAAACGGTAAATGACACTTGATCGCCGGTCAACTCGACCGTTTGCCAACTCGACCGTCGTACCAACTCGACCGTCGTACCAGCTCGACCGTCGTACCAACTCGACCGTCATACCAACTCGACCGTCGTGTTGATAGTCGCCATCCTATCCATCAGCTAGTATTCATGAAGGATTTTTTTCATATAGGCCTACATTGAACACTGATTGGGTGAATTTATATTTTGGAATCAATTATCAATAGCTTATTCATACTTTTAGAAGGCTAAATAAAAGTGTTGTTTTTGACGTTTATATTTGGAAGTTATCATTTTCTAGTAACACTTTTATTAGCCCCTTAACATTTTAACCCCATTCGCCGTGTAGAACATTCCAACACGCCCTCAATAATCCAAATACCCGTGTGAAAATTCTTACCGTAAATTCCAAATCAGACATTGAAAAGCACACCATGGAGGTCCTTGGAGGTAATCTCAAGACTTCTGTACCCTTGTCGTTCTTTTTCCATGATGACTCAAACATCAAAAAGGATAAAAGGGAGCAAAATTTGGAGTAAAATCGAAAAATCTAGAACAGACGGGGGACTTGACTTCGCTACTATCGCGTCAAAAGGAAAGTAATCCCACCAACGCGGATGGATTTTGTTTACACTATGTTTACACATAGACTGGTCCCCTGTCTATGTGCGCTACGCTGCTCTCGCTCAAATACGACGCGTGGGGAAGTAAATATGTGGACAGGGGGCCAGTCTAGGCTTAACATAGTGTAAACAAAATCCATCCGCGTTGGTGGGATTACTTTCCTTTTGACGCGATAGTAGCGAAGTCAAGTCCCCCGTCTGTTCCAGATTTGTCGATTTTACTCAAAATTTTGCTCCCTTCTATCCTTTTTTGATGTTTGAGTCATCATGGAAAAAGAACGACAAGGGTACAGAAGTCTTGAGATTACAAGGACCTCCATGGTGTGCTTTTAAATGTCTGATTTGGAATTTACGGTAAGAATTTTCACACGGGTATTTGGACTATTGAGGGCGTGCTGGAATGTTCTACATGGCGAATGGGGTTAAAATGTTAAGGGGCTAAAAGTGTTACTAGAAAATGATAACGTCCCAATATAAACGTCAAAAACAACACTTTTAGCCTTCTAAAAGTAGCTTATTCAATTCTAAGATATACTTCCCACTGACAATTTGTTTTTTTAATTTCACACGATTAGGCATGCATAAGTACTCCAATAAAAACACAATTATTTTGGCAGTGTCATCTACGGAGGTAAATTTGAGTCTTAGCCAATTATTTATGTCAATTCCATAGGAGATGAATTGTACTACACAGGCACCAAGTCCGATGTCAGGAGGAAGGTGATTACAGATAAAGAAGAGGTACTTGGCATCCTTCGATTTCATCATTCTGATGCAGGAGCCCACAGTGGCATCAACAACACACTGTCCAAAATCTCTGCATCGTATACATGGAGTAAAATGAAAGAAGATGTCGTGGATTTTGTAAGTACATGTAGCATGATCCTTTTGATAACGGTGATGAAGAATCCTGTATTGAAATTTTGTAAAGTTTAGAAATCCTTAACATCTTGCACAATGTCATGTTTAAGTGTGGATTCACACTGGGCCTTTTCATGTGTAAACATGGTAAATGGGACGTGTTTGCTTTCATGGAAGCGGCGTGGAGGAAAATGTTTTTTGTAATTAATGGGGTATTCTGTTTTGTAATTCTGTTATTTTCAGTGCGTTTGTTCACTCCACAGTGCTTCTTTCTGAAAGTAACGCGCATCAACTTTACATGCAAAATGGTTTAGTTTAAATCTGCCCTTATAATGATAACGATAAATAATATCAAAAAATGTAATATTTAATAATATTGATAATAAGGTAATGTTATAGTGTACGTTGAACATATAACAAAGATTTGAATGAATTTTTTAAAACTGGAATCAACAGATAAGGCCAAACAAAATAAATGGTGTGTTTACGGTAACCCGACCTACCTGGAATTTTTTAGGCCAAATTACCAACCTCAAACTTTTTATTGCCAATTTTCAAGTTTATAATTTTAAATGAGCACTATTATGCAATAATTTCCAACGAACATACCCATTTCTACACTTGTACATGAACATGGTTAATAGTGTTAATAGTGAGTTTCAAACATTGCAAAACAACACGCAAATGCATGAACTGAAATGTAAAACAAAATGACAAAATAAAATTATTTTCCTACCTACATGTACACATGTACCTACCTGGATTTTATTTAGGTTGTTACCGTAAACGCACCATTTGTTTTGTTTGGCCTAATCCAATTCTAAGATATACATGTACATGTACTTCCCACTCGCACTTTTATCAGAAATGTTGCATTTCTGAGATGATAAAACTACTGCAGTTACTAAGGCACAAATTGTTGGCATGATTGGTTTGCGTGTATTAAGTGCGACAAAGGAGGGTGCTGTGTGCATGTGTGAAGTGGGTGAAATTTTTAAAAGAAAAATGAGATTTTTCTATAGAAAAGCTAGATTTGAGACAAAAGTACACATGGAAGTACATACCGGTACATCTTAGGTTCGAGTGTCTGTTTAATCTAGAAGGTAATTTCCCTCAAATCTTTGTTCAATGTGCATGTACAGTATGTATACAAATAATAATTGCTAACATACATGTACATGTAGAATATACATGTATGGTTTTAATACAGCAGAATGAACAAGTTATATGCACTGACTCTGTGAGGTATATGTGTTCAGAAAGCATTACTCTTCCTTAATTTTTAGGTCAAGTCATGTGATCGCTGCAAGCGGTATGACAAAATAAAAACTCAAGCTCCAGAATTAAAAACAATAAAGACAACAACACCACTGCAACTTGTCGGAATGGATTTAATTGGTAAGCTTATGTACATGTAGTTATATATTCAAGTATCAAGTACCTCGGTCATGAATAACGTGGTGGGGTATTATTATTTGTAGTTTTGGCATATTAATACTCTTTAGATTAAAATCATATCTAAAGGAAGGACATTCGTGTTGTTTACTGCATTGTCTCATTTTGTCTATTTTCCCCAGGACCTTTACCAACTACACGGGAAGGCTACAAGTATGTCCTTACTTTCACTGATTACTACACTAAGTTTGTAGAGTTCTTTCCACTGAAAAGTAAAGAAGCCTCTGGTGTAGCATCCTGTATCCAGACATTCGTTTACCGATGGGGTGCCCCGAAGAGACTTCTCTCAGATCAAGGGCGAGAATTTGTTGCAAAGGTAACATTTTGTGCTTTTGTAAAACATTTTGCTATAGTGCAAAAAAACGTTATTCTGCCTAACGTTCCATCTAATCAACAAAACGAAGAAATGCGTATTTTGTAACTGCCACCATAGAGCAGCAAAATTTCACACCAATAACGTGAAACATTGAAAATCTCATCTGTACCAATTGCCTGGGCTTGTGACCTCGTTGGATCTGCACGACATCTGTTATGCAACTTTTTAACTTAGATGACAGCAGAGAATTTTAACTGTTAAATGTGTGTGGAATTATTTACTTTCTAATTTACTTGTTGCAGGATTTGTTTCTTTTTATTTTACTAAAAACATCTACTTTATGAGATGACCAGCAATTAGCCTACCTAACTACTCCAGTGACAACAAAATCTTATGTTTAAAAAAAATGTTGTTGCTGTATTTGAGCAAGAAACGTACAAAGGCTGTACGATACACCTAACCTAACCTTACCGAATGCAGGTAAATGATGACCTTTGCAAGAAACTTGGGATTGCTCGTTCTGTGTCGAGTGCATATCACCCTCAGACAAATGGACTTGATGAATGCACCAACCAGACTTTACGAGTGCGTCTAGGAAAACTCGTAAATGACAATCAAGATGATTGGGCCGACTACTTAGATGCAGTGGCCTTTTCCATACGAACACAGAAGCAGGCATCAACGAAATACACTCCGTTTTTCCTGATGTTTGGACGTCATCCCAGAACAGTACTTGAAGTAAGTTTGTTGTTCTTTTTTTTGCATATTTTTAAGCAAAGAGTAACTATTTTTTTTCCAAATATACTTCACCATTAAAAATAGTATAACCGATCGCTAATTTGAGCTCATTTTCATTCTTTAATTGTGTTAAGATGGACCCAGCAGATGATGATGTGACACTACCACCGAGTGATACAGAGGATAGTGAAGCCATTGATGAAGAAGTCACTAAACGAGAACAAACGATGGCAGCAACCCACACCAAGGTAGTATACTTATTTAAGGGATGGACAATAAACTGATTAGCCGTTTAACCGAAGAAAAAATTGAACAAAAACCCATTTTTGCCAAAGGTTTGAACAAAACCCAATAGTAAATAATTTACAATGCATGTTGTTTTCAGAGGCTTATTTTTAATTTACATGAGGTCGTAAACCAGATAAAGCTTAATTATTGTGTACAATGCACGTACATCTATAGATACCAGCAACAATCTTTAATGTCGGCCGAACGGTTGCAAACCGGCTTTTGAATTAACCATAAATCCTCATCCCTATTTTATTTCTTGCTTTTGTAAATGTACGTCTGTGCAAGGGTTGTAGTTAAAATGCTTTGACTTAATTTACGGACTATTATTTTAAGCCACTTTATGTAGTTTGTCTACCTCTTCACCTAGCCCAGGTTGGACGTCGTCTTCATTGCATTACGAGTGACGTCCAGGTCACGATGTCTCAAAACAGGGTGATTGAAACTTCCACATCATTTTTTGAGCTATTTTACCTTTTAGTGGACGTCGAATTGATGTCCGTATGTTCTTGGCGTCTTTATTTACAGGAACGGAAGGTTTAAAAACCATGTACACCAAATTTGACGAAAATATGCTGGATTTTAAGCACGAACCAACGTTAAATTCCAGGAAAAGTATCATCGACTTTGGATAAGCGCGTGCCACGCAATTCCATTCACGCGCAAGGACTTGCGCGCGCGCGACTTGCCTAGCAACCGCAAATTGCGCGAGCGCGGTGAGAACAAAAAACGCATTGCGCGTTTCGAGCCGGCTATATACCTTATGTGTTGGGAAAATTTGTGCACAAATATATAGCAAATTAGCGTGACTTTTTGCCGTTTTCCTCCGGAATATGCAGTTCGGTGATGTGTAGTGGATTTCTAAACCCGGCAATCCCAAAGATTAGGACACATGGAACTTTGTTAGGACATTACTGGCTTCCTGCACAAGGTAGAAATATTGATTTTTTTTGTTACAAAAATTTTCACCCTGTTTTTGGAACTTCATATCCTGGACTCTGTATCCCCATGTAGTATGCGGTACAGAGTCCAACCTGGGCTACCTCTTCACCCTATTTCTGTTTGCAGGTAATGGAGAATGTTGCTGCTTCTCAAAAGAAGCAGAAGCTTGCCTTTAAGCAGCGGAAATCAAAGGGAGTTAAAACATTCCAGTTTAGTGTTGGGGACTTTGTTCTTCGGCGCAACTGCAGGAATATTGGCCGCAAAGGTGGCAAGATGGAACCGCTGTGGACTGGACCATACAAGTACGTATACGTACAGTAGGTTTTTTTTAGATGTTGACGCTGGTTTTATTTTTAGCAAAAAAAAAGTACATGTACCCATTTTTGAAAAAGTTAATTCACAAAAATACTGACTCTTTATTCATTTCTATATTAATTGTATAAAAATTCTCGCCAAAGATCTCACTCTGCAACACTCCAAGGTGGCGACCACAGAGTGAGTTTTGCTACACCATCCACGGCAATTAGGTTGAAGTTCAAAACATGTTGTGTACAAATGAATGGTGGACAATAGACGTGTTTACACGTCAATCAGGGATAGTGGCAACCCTGACGTTTTAACTGAACCTTTGACCTTTGACTATTGCTAACAAGTTTAAAAAAGTTTTTTTTTCTTCATATTTCCTAGTTCTGCAGTGTAGCAAGTTATAGTTTTTGATATTACAACATTATTAACACCCTGATTAAAGGCACAGGCTCGTCAGCAATGCGCGCCCGCCAAATTCGTGCTCGAAACACGCAGCTCCATGCCTTTGCTATGGAGCTGCGTATTGCGTGTGCCTTTAAGTGTTTTTCTTACTGGTTCCTTTAAAAAAGAAATATATTTTATGTACTCTCTAGACACGGCATCAGAGAGACCAGAATGTAGGGCAAAGACACCCTCAACCTGCAAAGACCAACCTCGGGGTATGTACAATGTGTGTTTATCGTTTGCATGTACTCTGGGGTACACTAATATAATAAAGCTCAGAAGGTGCGCTGCACATTCAGAGTGGATGCCATCTGTGACCATAAACAGCCTGTTTACACTTGATCCCGAGCTCGGGTTTGAACACCGAGCTTTGGACCAGCTCTGGATCACAAATTGAATGTAAATGCTCTCTTGACCAAATTGGCCCCAGATCAGACACCGAGATTTTGGTCTCGCGTCAGCGGAGGGTCGAACCCCAACCTCGGGATCAGTATGCTGCAATAGAGCAATACGTGCTTTTACGGTTCCCCCACAATTCACTGCGCACGGTACATTGGTAGTGCATGATGGGATGCAATTATGGTACACATCGCATCGGCGTGTGACATGTGTTGCCATGGTAATTGGCTACAAACAAAGCTGCCAGAAAATACTATTCAAAGTACAGGGTGATGTATTCATTTTGGTGGTCCACTTAGGTACAGCATATAGAACGGCATGTGGCACAAAGACGCCCTTTATTAATCAAGACAAACATAATTCTTTTGTATTTTTTGTCTTTACCATTGATGGTCAGGCGAGAAACCCAATGTGGACATCAGAGGCTTCTTAAGCAAACTGAGGCCTGCAGACAGTGTAAGCCTCTACCACCAAGTTGCTCAACAATTCAACTTGCCAAAACCAACATCGGCAGATTGCATGCAGCTCTCAAAGTCGCACCATACATTCTCGCTGTGCATGGAGATGGCCGAGAGCCATGAGAATGTGTTGGAGGAGATTATGCAAGAGATAGTTCCAAGAATTGGCTCAAGCACTGGTACTGCTTCTATCATTCAAGAGAGCAATGCTTGCCAAATCTTGTGTGCTCTTCTGACTTATGCATGTGCAACAGGTTACCAACCACGCATTATCATGGACACGCTGAAGCCACTGTCCGAGTTTAGGTTTCTGGCAAGGGTTGGCAACCCACAAGATATACCGGTAGCAGTGGAAGAAGTGACATCCCTCAGTGTTGGCCCATACACATTGACGAGGGCGGACATGCAGTGTCTTGTGATGGACTCCTGCCTAAATGACCAGGTAATCGTGTAAGTTTACTCGTTTTTACTTATACATTCAACAGTAACTGTGTACATTTTGGAAAAGTGTTGTTGGCTATTAACAGAATAAAATATGTACAAACAAATGCACATTCTTCTTAAAAAAATTGCATAAATGTTGAACAGAGACATTAGAAACCTGTTACAAACGGGCTACAGAGACACAAATACAACTTTTCAATACACAATGAAATTTGCTAAATGAAATGTTTGATCAATTTTGCTCATTACCTCAGGTAGTCCATGCCTATTTATGGCTCCTGGGGAAAAGACTAAACTTACAGTCCCACCTGCATTTTTTCAACTTCCCAAGCCACATCACTAAGCTGTGGGACAGGCAGCAATTTAGTGAATGGAGTTATCCAGATGTAAGTAAACCAAGGTCTTAGACTTGTAAAAACTGACTGAGCATATAAAAGAAAAACAAAGTTTATTTCAAGTTATGTATATTGTTTTTAACGAACGGATTTTTAAAGCATTTACATTATTTTAACAAAAAATGATACTTTGTATTTTAGACATTGCCAACCCTGTGAAAACAGTTTTATACGGCAGTTTTTGTGCCTCGTCTATATAGACTTGCCACAGTCTGACTTGTTTGTTTCTCTGGGCTGGTGGCTCGTTAGATCTTTCTTTTGTCGCAAGACTTTATGAGTCAAAAGAAAGGAATAAAAGAGATTAGACAGGCTACCAGTCCAGAGGACCTGCTGTGCACAGACCAAACATAGGAAGCCAGACTTGGGCAAGTCTACATTGTGTATGCCTTGCTGTGAATTGAATTGTTGCGGACCGCCAATAATTTGAAATCTTGACGGTAAATGTTTGATAACTAAACATTGGTTTTTTTGTTTTGTTGGTGTCCTTTTTGAAAGCGAATAATGTTTGTTTCTATAAAATACCAGTTCAAATAAATAAAAAATTTAAATGCACGGACAATACGTCTCTAAATGGGAATTATAACCAAGAGAAGATCTTGTGCTCAACAAGTACATCTTGTACATTATTTTAATTCAAAGAACAAGAAATATTACCCACTGAAAAGCTAATACAAACTTCACAAACAATGGCAAATGTAGCGCTGCGTCGCACTTTGGGCGCTGCCATTTTGTCCGAATACTGGGCAAAGAATGATGTTTTTGCGTACACGTCCTTCGTGCATTTAAATGGCATTGGTTGCCCCGATTCAGACAAAATGGCAGCACCCGCATAGTGCGATGCAATGCTGCAATTGCCATTCTTCGTGAAGTTTGTATCCGCTTTTCAAACAGTAATATTTCTTGTTCTTTGCATTACAATAATGTACTTATTGAGCCAAGGTCTTTTGTTTCTTGGGTAAGATTCCTCTTTAATCTATAATTTCTTTATTTTTGGCTTTCAGATCCCCTTCTCCGACTATTTGTGGCTGACAGTACCAGTGTGCATCGACAACGACCACTGGGTACTGTTAGCTGCAGACACATCAACTAGGAGTGTGGGGGTACTAAACTCGCTGCCTGGGTATACCACAGCAGAACAACGGTGCTGTTCGCAATTCATGTATGTTACATCAGTATGATTGTACATGTGGAACCAACAATTATGTGACATTTTATGTATAAAATCACAATTCAAGAAGTGTAGTCATCCTACATGGTTTTCCTGTCGCTTTTGTTCTAAACACCACAAAATGGAAAATTTGTCAGAGATACCAATATTTAGTTTTTGTGATAATTACAGAAAATACATGGATGCCAGGGTAAGAAAAATGCCAGAGACACCGACTGGATGGAGAGTCAGGAAATATTCAACCTCCCGCCAACAAGACACCCACAGTTGTGGAGCGTTTGTGCTCATGGTAAATAATTCATTCATATCAGTCCACCAATCTATACCTCTGTGATTAAAAGGATTGTGTTCATTGTACAACATAATCACCCTTGTAGTTGTACCTGCCGTGACGTTTTGGTCATACAAGACAATATACCTTCATGGAAGTTACACTCTGTTTATTATTTACAGTTTGCCGAACAGCTCCTGAATGCTGTGCCACCATGCATTCTTCGAAACTGCCATCTCAGAGATTTCAAGAAATATGTTGTGGCACAGATATTTAAAGAGGCAGGATGCACGACTCTGCAGTAAGCTTCCTTAAAAACCTGCGCTTCTAAGACTGATTTTGAGACACGGCAAGTTTGGTTCACGACTAAAATTAACCACTGGTCAAACGTCAATCTGGCAACGCACATACACAATAAATCCGAACGGCTTTGGTTAGTCGGATGGTTCCACGCAAAACACTGCATCAACTCAATGCATGATGGGTACCATCGACTAACCATCGTTGACCAGACTGCATTTGCTTGCAAATAGACAAAATATGGTTAACTATGGTCGTGAATTGAACTTGCTCACTATTCCATAGGTCTCATTCTATACAGGTTTAATTATTGACCAGAATTCACCAAATCACATTTTTCAGCCCAATTTTTCTGATGGGTGTTGAAATTGTAATACGATATCATGTCATATTTTTCTGATTACCATTCTCAAATTTCGTGCCCACAGTCCTTGTATTTCCAAGGATATTGTCGAAAATCCATAAAAGTATTGCAAACTGAATTATCAGCTTACAGTGGTTGGCTATACACCATCCCTTTTGCTTCCACATCCAAATTGAGGATTGCAAATTTTCAGTTTTCATGACATAATGATGATGATTGAGACATTTATATCGCGCGCATATCCATCACAAGGATGCTCAAGGCGCTGTCACACGATTATCATGGCAGCCATGATGTTTGGGGCCATTTACCATGGCAACCCACATCACACTTTGGCACTCTATTCTGACAGCCATCAATTAACTGAACTGCTGGATTTTCCCAGAAACAGGATATATCACATTTCAATTCATTGTGCTGTGAATCACTTTGCTCAAACGGCACAGTCTTGGAACTGATTCCAAAGTGATTAGTCGATAATGTTCAAATTATTAAAAAGACGAAGAGTGACCCTTTCTGAGATGCGTCGTAGCACTTTATGAAATCGACTCCTGTATTGAAGTTCACCCACTTTCGCGTTAAACATTTTGGTTCATGCAGTGTACTATAATAAATAGCGGTACGAAAACTGAAATGGTGACATTGCAGATAACATTGTGTTGTGAATGTTATTGTTAAAACGTCAGTTGTGACACCATTTGTAACTGTATACAATGTAACAAATAAGAATGCAAGCAAAGACGATTAATGTATTTACATGTATACAGTATTACAAAACATCGTTTTATCTTCGTTATCGGTTATTAAAATGTCAATGGTACCAACCTTTGTTAATGTACTAGTGACAATCACATGTTATTAATCTTGGTGGAACCAACCGATATCCCTCATGAGAATGTTCTTTGTTAAGGAGACTGTTGTGTTTGCAGTATTTGTACTTGTGATTTATGATTATTATTATTATTATTTCTTTCTGGTATTCATACCAAGGATCCCTTAATAGTGCTCATTGCACTGTCACTCGTAAGGAAACCCATGAAGAATTAGATTTGAAATAAAGAAAAAGGTCAGTTCTGTGGTTTATTCAGACCAAATACAATACTCACATAAAGTTGGGCGTATTGATATCATTTTTAAATTTTTCAAAATCGCTGCTTTAACCTGTGACAAGGTGTCTGTCATGTTCGGTATATATAACAAGTATAATGTATTACTGGAATTGTTTTCATGCATGATGTGGATGGTATGCAAAGTTGTGAAATTACCGTAATTAAGTGACGACACTACATCCACATTTTGATAAATCTGCACAAATAAATTATGATTTAGTCGCAACAACTGTTAAGAATATTTATTTGTCTTAATTATAAATTATTATTTACGTTGTCTTAATTATATTGTCTTCAACATTAGGTTCCGCTGGATAGCAGTTACTGTTCGTGTATTTAAAATTAGATAGACGATAACGTGACATCAACCGTCTCATAAGGCCAGGTCCAAGACCGTGCAAAGGTTTCGGGAGACATATTGGTGCAACACGTTCAATGACAAAAGGTGCCCTACAAAATGGCAGCTGATCGATATTTCATTAAAGACCCTATATATGTACCGTTCGTGGAATAAGAGTGTAACGTACCTAAAGAAGAAATGTTAGCTACACGGCCTAGATACATGCGTGGCCTTGTACAAGTGAATGGTTAAAAAAGTCCCGTGCACTGGACGTATTTTTATTTTTTTTAATTAAAACAAAAAAGAAGACTGCAGTACACTCGTTTGTCAATTTCCTGTATAAAATACCATTTTGGACGGAAATAAATTCCTCTGGTGTTTGTTACCATTACTATCGTCACTAAGTATTCTTGTACACCGTGAATAAAAAAATGGGGTCACTGCAAATGATAATGTACCTATTGTTTCCGCCTCCCCCCGCGCTGCCCCACTGCCTAGGTAGGAGTTTGGTCACGTTTTCCGTGCCCCAGGGTGGGGATTTTGACCCATTGAAATACAATTTTCTGTGCAGTTGTATACAAGATGTGCATGTTTTGCACCCGAGGGTGGGGATTTTGTCACGCAAAAAGTGACAATCCCCACCTCTTAGGTGGGGTAGCCCGGGGGGAGGGGGAAACAATTGATAGGTGCATAAGTGGCCTTTAACGACAATGATTATTAACAAAGCATCCATACTGACTGCGGTCAAAGAAAACGCAAAAAGTTTTGATAGATCTTGTGAAGAAAAAAACCCGCAAATTCATTGAAGCGTGTAGTGGTCTGAGTTGTCAACAAGTTCTTGATAGGCCTACACTATTACTGTTTTGGGTGAAGAACTGAACATTAATTCTGTAAAATGGCGACCACATACTAAATTATAATCGACACTAAAAGTAAACAAAATTGACAGAATCTAAAATTAACTGCATAATAATTGTTTCTGATTTCCTGTGAAAACGAATAAATGAAATCATTGGTGTGATATGTAGTTTCTCCCATTACACCCGCCGCGTTTTTTCTTCTTTGTACTATATATGTACTATATTTTCTTAATGTACAAAACGGATGTAACGCACGGTGGACAAAACATGGACTTCCACTTCATACAAACACCCGCCTATAAATGTTCCCCCGCGCTGCCTCGCTCCGCTCCCCTTAGGAAATTTGCCACTTTTCAAAGAAAGGTTGCACGCATGCACACGAAAGTGGGAATTTATGTTTACACAGCCAATGCACTGCGGACATACGTGACTGTTTTTGCACAGCGCTATGCCGTACGTATTGAGTATCCGGAAGTTTTAGCACGCACGGAATGAAATACATTCACCGCTACGTGCTGGAAATTCCTATTGCGCCACCCGGAAGAATTTACATGGCGGTAACATTTACACGCGACACCGGCACTCGGGCGAAATGGTTTTGGGGTGAATTGAATTTTCGCGTCATGAGAAGAAAACTAATTGTTTTACTAATTTCTCAAAGTCTACAGCACTTCAGACAAAACCATTTCTGGGGAGAAGTTTTCTACGGTCGTCATGTTTATTGTGTAAGGCTGCATCCAAATTTGTGGCTTCTGTGGCTGTGGCTGTTAATTGCTATGCTGTTTCTAAGGACTTTCATTGTCTGCCCGTATAACAACAGCATAGCAACAGCCATAGCCACAGCCAAAGCCACTAATTCGGATCCAGCCTTAGTTATGCGTAAATCTGTGAACATTTTTGATTTTCGAGATACCAATCATGTATACTTTAAAAGCACCACCCAAAACAAATGGTCTGGCAACATTGAACTTGTGCAAAATCAGTCAATGAATTATACGGGTCACGTCACCCTAAAGACCACATGGATCACTATTATAGAGAGCTCTGCTAGCAGCCACGTGCGTTTCCATGGCTCTAATGTTCTCTCCCGTTCTGGAAGACAATCAATAGTGCCCCGTGACCTTTTGACCCCCGTGAAAGCGCCCTATATTGTCCTTCAAAGTGATTGCAATGGTTACTTCTAATGTGTGTTGCTAAGCGTTAGCTGGGTCTGTTTAGACCCAGTTACATTGGCAAATGATGTCACACTGAGTCTATTGGAAAGAGTTTGAGCCAAGACAAGCTAAGATTAGAAAATTAATCTTGTTCAATATCTCAAGCTAGAAAAATACACATTCTAAGGTACTGTTTAACAGGGTGTTTACATTATACCGGAAAAACGCAGGAAACCCAGGAAAACACCTCAAAAACACGTACGACAAAACACAGAAAACATCAGATAACAATGACCGGAAAACACCCCGTGTTTTCCAGTAAATAGTAATATTATATAATTACCGGTTTATAGTACTACTCATTAATTTTTGCATCAATTTAAAGGAGCATTATTAGATTACTTTTTTGATGCACCCAACCCCCCCCCCCCCCCCCCATTTTGTTTCCATAGATGAGTGTTGAGATTTTGATACCATATCATGTGTCATACGTTTCTCGTTACTCTGAAATTTCACGCTCTCAATCCATATATTTTTAGGGATATCGTCAAAAAACCATTGATGTTTTGTAAACTAATTTATACCAGTTGCATACAAAGCAGTGCAGTGATTACACCATCCTTTTTGCTTCCACATCCAAATTGGGGATTATACACATTTCCCGTTTTCTTCCCATGCATGGATTGTACTTTGGGGAGGTATTTTATTTGATTGTTAGGTTAAAAAAAATCCATTTTTTAAAGAAAAAAATTTCATTCTGGTACACTCCTTTAAAGGATTTCCAGCAAGTTGATTTCGATCTAACCTAGCAATCATATAAAATACATCCCCAAAACACCATCCATGGTTAGAAAACAGGAACTTTGCAATCTCAAATTGTGGAAGCAAAAAGGTTGGTGTAATTACTGCACTACTTTCGGATAAATTAGTTTACTAAACTTCGGTGGACTTTTGATGATATCTCCGAAAATATACCGATTGAGAATCAGAAATTTCAGAATAGTATAGACCAATAGCTGCCATCTTGTGGGGGACCCTTTTGTTACTAAAACCGTTCAACAGTGGAAGCACAATATGTGCAACCATGCATGTCCTCAAGGAACAAAGAAACTGCCCCACGAAATGGGGGCTTTTCGATACGGTCTATATGAGAAAAATATGACACATTATGATTACTTCTTTCTGGTACTGAAACAAAGGATTCCTTAAAAGTGCCCAAGCGTGAGGAAACCTATATGAGGAGAAGACGATGAATTAGAAACTTTGACATGGTATCAATATCTTAACACCTATGGGGGGTGCAGGGAATGGGATGCTCAAAAATATGGATCTGGTCATCACGCTCTTTTAGAGCAAGAGCTACTGACATTATTTCTGAAATTAGGTACAAACAGTTTTCTTTATTCATCGCATAGACTGGTTCCCATACCTCATATTCCACATATGACGAACACAAATATGAGGACCGGTACCCGCCATGTCTTAAATAGCTAACATGACGTCATGCATTTATTTCTGGAAGCGCACTTGGTTGCAGCTCATAGCAACCGTTAATTTTCAAAGCACGCTGCGCGTAAATAACAATTGAGTATAGTAGTACAATACAATTAAGCGCATATGTCTTCTGGTCCACTTAAGATGGTGGACGAAGACAGTTTTCTGCCCGATAATAATACGAACGGTAAAACAACACAGCAAGGAATGATCAAAATTGGTTAAAATAATATTGCATAGCTGCAGCTCGTACCTTGAAGCTGCCATTGCTCGCTAGCTGCTTCCTATTAATTAAATTACTATGAATTAAAACTCCCACCCCATCACTCGCACCCCAACCTCCAACAAAAATAATTGGGAAGTTGATCATGACTTCAAACCTTGTGTGCAAAACATATGAAAAATGTCTGAGTGTTTTCTCAAAAAACCTTAATTTTTTCCATGTTTTTTGCATCAAATCGGCACATTCCAATGCTAGATGAGTCATTTAACAAAAACAAATTCTGATCCACTTCCCAACTTTTAGCCATGGGGATCTACCCCACCCTCCCCAATCACCCCAATGCCTCCACCCCACCACCACCACCATTAATTCCCCCACGCCACCCTAATTCCTATACCCAGCACTATATATGACAACGGGAGTCCCAAAACGCACCTATACATGTACCTCAACACTCTTCCCTCCAAACACACCAACTTCTCATAAAACCTGAAAGGAATTCCTTTAAAATTCCTTGGATGTTTGAGGCACAATGGGGAACAATGGCGCTGCATTTGCCAACCCCAAACAC
This sequence comes from Henricia sp. BOLD:AAB3569, assembly GCA_037783545.1. NCBI lineage: Eukaryota > Metazoa > Echinodermata > Asteroidea > Spinulosida > Echinasteridae > Henricia > Henricia sp. BOLD:AAB3569. The sequence continues at coordinate 937,543 of JBBELK010000757.1, forward strand.
ATTAACAAAAACTTCAACAAAAGACTTTAACAAAAGACTTTAACAAACATATTTAACGTTTTGAGCGGGCGGATGGGCGGAATTTGGTATTACATATAGGCTCGCCCCTGCTTCGCAGCTCGCCAAAAATTAAGTTTTAAAATGCATATAGATTTGAAGAGAATGTATACATTTTAAAACGCAACAGTCTGCTTTCTTATACAAAAGACACTACATTAAAGAGCTATAAAAGACCCTTGCACCAAGCTCATTAAAAGAGCGTGTTCAGATTTGTCCAGAAAATGGATTTCGTTTTAACCTGGGAATCATATAAAATAACTTCCCAGAAAGACTGTCAATGGGAAGAAAACGGGTAATTTAAATTCTCCAATTTAGATGTAGAAGAAGCAAATATGTTGGTGTAATTACTGTACTGTATTATGGAACCAGCACTTGTAAAAACATGCATGTGCACAAGCATCTTCAATTATCTGACGGGACAATTGTAAGATCCGTTCCTGTTGTAGCCAATACCGCAGAATGGACGCCGTGGCAATCTGGTTTGCCAATAGCAAGATACATCTCTGCAACGAAACACAATTTTACATTTTACTTCTATATCTCTGACCCGTCAACCAAACTGAGCCCATATGTGACAATTTTCGACCAATCACAACAGAGCTGTACGCAGGCAGCCCCCACCTGGGGCCAATTTCATGGCGCTGTTTTGCTATACCGTGCTCTACCGGCCCGAAAATCGAGTAAAATCGAGGGTCGACGGTCACTGTCCCCACGGTAGAACACGGTGTCAACACGGCTCTACCGTGTGTCTGCCGTGTTCCTACCGTGTTCCAAACACGATCTGCCGTGTTCTAACCGTGGTCTACCGTATCTCCACCGTATATCTACCGTGTTGCAACAGTGTTCAAACGTACCTCTCGGTAGAACGCGGTGTCTACACGGTGTCTACACGGTAGCCCCGGCGCCAACACGGTGTCTACACGGTAGCCCCGGCGCCAACACGGTGTCTACACGATAGCCCCGGCGCCAGCACGGTGTCCACACGGTAGCCCCGGCGCCAACACGGTGTCCACACGGTAGAGCCGGCGCCAGCACGGTAGCGCACGGTAGAGGCGACGCAGCCGGTACAGTGCGGTGTCCGTGCGGTGAATTCTTAAACATTTTAAAAATTAGAAATCCGTTTCCCGGCACAGCGCGGTAGCCCACGGTACAGCACGGTAGAGCGCGGTATAGCCCACGGTACCGATACGGTTACCTCTGCGGTAGAGCACGGTAGACGCCGATCTTCAACCGTGCTGTACCGTGCTCTACCGTACCTCCAGTGTGACTGTAGCCTAAGCACAGAATTTCTTTGCTGGTGTAAAATGTGTTACAAGCCAAAATTGTATACATGTCAAATTGTGTTTTTTTTTTTTAAATAGTAGCAAAATATTAGTGAATACACATCACATGCGATTTTGGCTGACAACCCATTTTTGCAATACAATGCAAATAAATTCTGTGCTAAGCAAATTTTGTGCTAAACAGCACCATGAAATTGGCCCCTGTGCATTAACATATTGGCTTACAGACAATCACTTATATATGCACAATGTAATAATATAAGCAGTACTGCCTTCTAACACAAGTTATGGCCCAGTCACAATGTCGGCGATCTGTCGGGGATTAGTTTTGGCGGGGGGTCGTCGTAGAAAATAAAGAAGCCTTGAACAATCCTAGCAATAATCCTAATAAAAGTGGAGCAGTTACATTGTCTGAGATTTTTTCAAGGATTTTGACCCGGTTTTGTCGAAAAATCGTGGGATTAGCCTCCGATCGCCTCCGATTGCATCGGAGACGATATCTGCGAGCATCTTTTCTTTTAATTTCCAAGAGCGTCTCAAACTTTTAGCGATCCGATCGGAGGCGCCCTTATATACACGGCGATTTACTACGATTCCACCGTACGATTCGTCGGAGACGATCACAGAAAGCGTACGAATCGTCGCAGGGCGCCTCCGATTCAGTCGGAGGGCGCCGGAGACCACTCGCAGACATTGAATCTCAACCTGAATTTCCAATCCCACACAGAATCTTGCGACTAGTCTCAGATTATTCGGAGGACGCCTCCGATTAATCGGAGGGCATCGTAGGTCATCAGAGATTGTGTCTGGGATGCCCAAAATGGGTGAAAAATCTTGCGAGCAATCTTAAAATTTTAAGTTCAAAGTTGGGGACCGCGACGGGTGTGGCGATGCCAAAAAAATCTGCGACAAGCCGCAGGCGTCCGGAGAGCGCCTCCGACGGGTGCAAAATCGTGAGATCTGTCTCAAGATTTTGTTCAAATTTCCCGGTTTTACCCATCGCCGACGCATCGCAACTGATTTGTGACTGGCCCATAACTTGTAAATTTGGAAACGTTTTTACACAGATTCCGGCATGTGGACAATCCCCACGCGTGGACTCCCTATAGGGTGTATGTAAAAACATATTGAATTTGGAGGATTGAGGAGTGTTAGGGTTAAACTACATGCTAAGATTGTCAACACATGTCCGCAAGAGACGGGCTGTATGTGTATTAAGGTTTCTCCTCAGTGAGCATGAGCGACAATACACCTGCTGTCGTCAATGCTCAAGACTAATTGTGTTATTTTGTGTAATGCAAACAGTACACAAGTTTCCTGATGACTTTTGCAATTTTTCTTCGGTTAAAAAGACAATTGTAGCGAAATGTAGTTCTAATCTTTCCACCCTCTAGGTGTTATGCGGTTACTAAATATACGATATTGTCAGGAAATATACTACAGAAAACTCGTGTTTACTCAGAAAAACCGCTGTTCTGTCGAGTTTACTCAAAAACAATAATTTTATACCACATTATGACCCTATTTTGCAACTGATCCAATAAACGACTGCTTACAGGTAAGTCTAGATTCCATTGAAACATAAATACTCATAAATGAACTACAAATTGACAAAAACGTGATGGTGTGCATAAACATATGTGCCTGTAGCATATTGTTTTTTAAAAATATTGGTGGGAATTTTCTCTAACGAATCTGCACTTGCATAACTTACTTGAAGCATTCACACTCTGCAGAACGACAGAGGAGGCGACAGAGTCGTCGAAATAGGCGCCCACAGGTGGGTCCAGTTTCTTTTCAAACCAAAATCTTGGATTGGTGGGAGAGATAGACTTTCCCGGTGTTGCCATTGTGTCTGGCATGTCCTTGCAATAAAGATCAACATCGTTTAGAAATGCTAACCCATTATTAACAACTACAATGTAATACATTGTGCTTTTACTGATTCTTCAGCGAATAAGTGCTGGGGCGGTTTTAGGGCAATATAGGGTGCAGTGACTAAACGTTTAACTCATTATAGCAAAATGTATTACATTGCAATACGTTGTATTTATTCACTAAAAATTCAATAAAAGTATGGATTGTTGGGGCGGTTTTGGGCGGTACAGTGACTAAAGACTGTGAGTTTGTCTTACCGTGCCGGTGATGGCCAAGCCGTGGAGAGAGGTCCAAGAAAAACCCGGCCAAACAGCAACCCTGCGCAGCGAACAGTGCTCAACAGTGAATATACTAATTCCTGGAATATCTTGGTCTGTTGAAGCACAGCATTGTTCCAAGTGCACACGGCACGGTTATGTGTTTCTTTAATTGGCTGTTCCGACACGGTCAGGAACAGCCTTTGTTTTCGTTACGATTTTTATTTTATTTTTTTTAATTTTTGGCTGTTCCGACACGGTCAGGAAAAGCCTTTGTTTTCGTTACGATTTTTTTTTTTGGGCTGTTCCGATACGGTCGGAACAGCCTTTGTTTTCGTTACGATTTTTTTTGGTTTTATTTTATTTTTTACTTTTTCTTCTTCCACTTTGTTCAGACGCTTTTTCGCACATTCATGATCGACTTCAAACTTTACATGGACATTGGTCACTATGTGAATTTGTGCACAGTACTAATGACGTCATGATGACGTCATCACGTGTCAGATTAAAGGGGCATGACGTTTAATAAATTAAATATTCAAAATTCATTAAAAAATCAACCGTTTGACCTACGATCTTGATTCCTTCGCCATATACGATGACTAACCAGGGTCTTTGAGATGCGCACACCCCTTGACCTTGGACCTCGTTTCCTATTGGTCAAACAGATTTTGCCTTGCCATTTGAAAGTGGTACAAGATATCTGGATGTGGTCAACTGTATTACACTTCGACCTAGGCTGGTGTATCCAAAAAATATGGTCGTGACCTTTGACCTCGTTTCCTATTGGTCTAACAGATTTTGCCTTTCCATTTGAAAGTGGTACAAGATATCTGGATGTGGTCAACTGTATTACACTTCGACCTAGGGTGGTGTATCCAAAAAAATATGGTCGTGACCTTTGACCTCGTTTCCTATTGGTCTAACAAATTTTGCCTTTCCATTTGAAAGTGGTACAAGATATCTCCATGTGGTCAACTGTTTTACACTTCGACCTAGGGTGGTGTATCCAAAAAATATGGTCGTGACCATTGACCTCGTTTCCTATTGGTCTAACAGATTTTGCCTTGCCATTTGAAAGTGGTACAAGATATCACGATGGGGTCAACTGTGTTACACTTCGACTAGGGTGGGGTATCCAAACATATAGCAACACCTTTGACCTTCCCTACATGTCAGATTAAAGGGGCATGTAATAATATTCAATATTTAAAAATCGAGAAAAACTCAACCGTTTGACCTACGATCGTGATTTCTTCATATACGATCACTAACAAAGGTCATCCCGAACACCATATATGTTTATAAAAAGGAGGGGAACAGCCATGTGTTCGTTGTCAAGAACGAACACAGGTCTAGTTTTTTTTCTTTTCCTTCTTCCACTTTTTTCAGACGCTATTTCGGGCACTTGCACATTCATGATTGACTTCAAACTTTACATGGACATTGGTCACTATGTGAAGTTGTGCACAGTACTAATGACGTCATGATGACGTCATCACGTGTCAGATTAAAGGGGCATGAAGTTTAATAAATTAAATATTCAAAAATCATTAAAAAATCAACCGTTTGACCTACGATCTTGATTCCTTCGCCATATACGATGACTAACCAGGGTCTTTGAGATGCGCACACCCCTTGACCTTGGACCTCGTTTCCTATTGGTCAAACAGATTTTGCCTTGCCATTTGAAAGTGGTACAAGATATCTGGATGTGGTCAACTGTATTACACTTCGACCTAGGCTGGTGTATCCACAAAATATGGTCGTGACCTTTGACCTCGTTTCCTATTGGTCTAACAGATTTTGCCTTTCCATTTGAAAGTGGTACAAGATATCTGGATGTGGTCAACCGTATTACACTTCGACCTAGGGTGGTGTATCAAAAAAATATGGTCGTGACCTTTGACCTCGTTTCCTATTGGTCTAACAAATTTTGCCTTGCATTTGAAAGTGGTACAAGATATCTGGATGTAGTCAACTGTATTACACTTCGACCGAGGGTGGTGTATATCCCAAAAATATGGTCGTGACCTTTGACCTTGCTCACTTCCGGTCGGAACAGGAAGTGGCCCTTAGTTTGAAAGTGAAAGGAGGTATTGAGATGGGGGTCAATGGTGTTATTACCAGAGGCCCTTAAGCTTTCCAAAAATATAAGTGATGACGTCATCGTACGAAATAGCGCCCTCTAGCGACAAGATGATTACGTAATTAAATATTCAAAAATCAATAAAAAATCTACCCTTTGACCTACGAATTTGATTCCTTCTGCATATACGATCACTAACAAATGTCCTTAAGATGCGCACATGGCTTGACCTTTGACCTCGTTTCCTATTGGTCAAACAGATTTTGCCTTACCATTTGAAAGGGGTACAATATATCACGATGGGGTCAATTAACTGTGTTACACTTCGACTAGGGTGGGGTATCCAAACATATAGCAACACCTTTGACCTTCCCTACATGTCAGATTAAAGGGGCATGTAATAATATTCAATATTTAAAAATCGATAAAAACTCAACCGTTTGACCTACGATCGTGATTTCTTCATATACGATCACTAACAAAGGTCATCCCGAACACCATATATGTTTATAAAAAGGAGGGGAACAGCCATGTGTTCGTTGTCAAGAACGAACACAGGTCTAGTTTGTATTATATTTCCTTGAGCCTTACTCTGCGACTTGGCCATTGCCGGCACAGTAAGACAAGCACACAGCCTTGGAAAGGGCTAGTTCTTCAGGCATCCGCGACAAGAGAAATGTACGTTGCGTGCCCGAGAAAAGACTAGCGCCTATGAAACCCAGTTCTGTACTGGGGCACGCAAGAACTATCTGGTGGGCAAAACCAAACAATACCAATTGTTTGCTCAGCATGAAGCTTGCCATATGTAGCAAATTTATTTCTTTTTTTCCTGTCTTGCGAGGTGAAAAATCCCACCGTGTGCGGGCAACCTGAGCTACGTGTCGAACAGTTAAATGTAACTAGCCAATGAAAACACATATCCATATCCCATTTTCAAATGATATTTTGCCAAAGTCACAGACACTTTTGCTGGTCGCCTTCTTGAAATCAAGCGAATTGGCTTTTCGCTCCGCAAGGAGAAAACGCAGCAAAAACTGACCGCAAGCGCTAATATATATTACTTTTTGCTCTCGTGTGCCTACGAGGCTTTATGGGGTGGATTTACATTGCTTTTTTTGTGCGTATTTGACGTGCCTCGTTTTGAATAAAAGCAGTCTAGATGGAGTTTGGAGTGAAACGACACATCCAATAGCACAAAATTAACTTGGGTAGAAATTCTGTCCACATTTTTTCTCAAAACAACGCATGTCGCATGTACACACAAAAAAGCTCAGTATGAACTATGAATCCACCCTTAAATGTACAGGCTCGTCGGCAATGCGAGCGCGTGCCAAATTCGTGCCACGAAATACGCAGCTCCGTAGCAAAGGCATGGAGCTGCGTGTTTCGTGGCACGAATTTGTCTTTAACAAGCTACAAGTAAATTTGTTGATAAAGTTTCTATCGACGTAAAAAGCTGATAAAACTGATAAAAATTACTTTCATGACTTACAAACTTGAACGTTCCTTTCCAATAGAAATAAGTTGAAGTAATTTTGACGCGGTATGCACTATATACAAAGTGTATTTCTTGAGGACACACTAACAAATCATAGCGTGCTCGGGCAGGACTCGAACCAACGACCTTCTGCATACTAGGCAGACGTCTTAACCACTCGACCATCGAGCATGCCAATTGTGAATGGCGGGTTTGATGGTCCTACAGGAGCAACTAATTTACATAAAACACACTTGGTATATAGTGCATACCGTGTCGTGAATGGGCAAAATTACTTGCACTTAAAGTTGCATTGCCCGTGTTTCGGTGAAAGGATTAAACAAATTAATTTACACAAGCGAACGAATTTAGAAAGCTTACGTGTCTCTGTAACGAAAAATATCAAAAACTTAAATTTCCGACGTCGGGAATTGGAGATACAAGCCTTTTTCTTGAAACGTGCTTCACATGTTGTACATGTGCGCGTACGCTCATATGTACATAGTATGTGTACAATGTACACATGTACGCGCACATGTACATTTACGTCATAACCCTGTCGCTTAAATGACCTGCCAGCCTTTTAATCATTTCTTGACTGGCATTAATCCTTGACGGATTTTTACGTTCTTGGTACCAAATGAAAGCTGATAACTTTTTCTATTCTAGAAAAATACCTATTTAAGTTTAAAAAAAAAAACGTACGCCCAAATCGGCCCAAACACGGGCAGTGCAACTTTAACGTCGTTTGGACCGGCGCAAAATTGGATGCAATAATTCCTATAACTTCGAGAATGGACTTACCATTAATTCTATTTTGTCTCGCGAAGCTGGAGTAGTTTGTGGGGTTGGGGATTGGGGTTTCTGCTTGAGGTTTTCTAAAGAGTATACAACCACTATGCCTTCCTCAGGTCGGTTACCGTTATAGTAGTACTTGTGAAAAGAGGCTAAAATGAGATAAAATGGTTTGGGGTAATTAAATTATACCCAAGACACAAAAGACCTTGTGCTCAACAAATGCAACTCGTAATTTATTTTAATGCAAAAAAAACAATAAATATTACCCTCTGAAAAGCGGATACGAACTTCACAAAGAATGATAATTGCAGCGATGCCTCGCGGAGTAAGGGCACTGCCATGTTGTCCAAATACTAAGCAAGTAATGACGTTTTTGCAGACAACTTTTTCGTGTATTGCCATAAGAATGCCCGAAGGACTTGTACGTAAAGACATCATTCATATTCGCTTTTCTGTTCAGTGGGTAATATTTCTTGATCTAAGATAATTCACAAGTTGCTCTTGGTGAGCACAAGGTCTTGTTTCTCTGGTATAATTCCCCTTTAAAGGCACAGGCTCGTCAGCAATGCGCATGCGCCAAATTTGTGCCACGAAATACGCAGCTCCATGCCTTTGCTGTGGAGCTGCGTATTTCGTGACACGAATTTGGCGCGCGCGCATTGGTGACAAGCCTGTGCTTTTAAGTATGGCGAGGTTGTAACAAACAACGAAACAATTTATTGTTTTCATCAACTTCTAATTCTGTTAAATTTCATGTGTTAAGAAATAAAGAAGAAATGTACCGTACATTGAATTCAGTGTCTGTATAACAGTGTCTGTGTCCTCGAACCGGGATAATTCACCCTGGGAAAATAACAGCATTTGTGGGGGATGAGGGTTGAGGTGGGGATGAGGGTGGGGGTGGGGGTGATGAGATGGCCTACAGTGGTGTCCGTGTACATTTTATCATCGGTATATAAGTTGTGTTAATTAGGTGATCGGAACTCATTCCGATCACCTATTGATATTGTACGATTTCTTTGTCTTTTTTTTTTTTTTTTTTCAAATTTTTTTTTTTCCACTCAAACGTTTCCAGAGCTTTTCTTCAAAACGGTTCAAGCTATCAACTTGAAACTTGGTAGGAACATCAACCCCAATGTGAAGGTGTGCATACAAGTGTGACGTCACCGTGACGTCATCGGGTATCAAATTACAACCCCCAAATGACCAAAATATGCATATGTTAAAATGCTTCCGTCTGGAAAACCACGTGACCCATGATCTTCGTATTTTGCAGGCTTATAGATCAGATCATGGCCAACAATTTTCATATGACCCTTCCTTCTGGGGTCAATTTGAGGTCAAAGTTCAACGAAAACGAAAATCTCAATTTTTGCACTTATTTAGCAACAATGCCCATCAAACCAAGCTGAATCTTTAAGTAACTAAGTACAGGCATAGGTCCTATGGCAGACTTTCACCAGCATGTATAATATTATGATGGCATCAAGCGTGACGTCATCGTGACGTCATCAAGTATCAAATAACACCCCCAAAATACTAAAATATGCATATTTTAAAATGCTTCCGTCTTGAAAACCACGTGACCCAGGATCTTTGTATTTGGCAGGTTTATAGATGACATTCTGTGCTACAATTTTCTTTGTGTGGGCATTTTCATCTGACCCTTCCTTCTGGGGTCAATTGGAGGTCAAAGTTCAACGAAACTGAGAATCTCAGTTTTTACACTTACCAGCAACAATGCCCATCAAACCAAGCTGAATCGTTAGTAAATTAGATACAGACATAGGCCCTACGGCAGACTTTCACCAGAATGTATAGTATCATGATGGCATCAAGTGTGACGTAATCATGACGTCAGCAGGTGTCAAATTACAAAAATTTAAAGGTTATTATTTCCAAAATTCATATCTCAAGAACCGTAATAGATACTTGAACAATTCTTTCACAACATGATGGCTGCATTCGGGCGTGTACTCGTGTTAACACGAGTTATACTCCTGCGCGCGTGAACGACAAGAATAACGACACTCGGGTCAGTGAGAGTATGCTCTAGCTACTCCCCAGCAAATGGGGAGTGTGCTCGTACTCCTGTCAAGTGTCATGTGATTTGTACGAAGATGGTGGAATATGGGTGGGATTTTTGGTGAATTTGCCCAACGTATCAACTCAATAACTGAAACAATAACTCACTAAGGTTTGTTTTAGACGGCATCAAAGGTTCTCACGACTTACGGCCTGTATTTCCTCAGTTTCTTGTGAGCAATGAAACGGCATTTCTTTGTGCAGTTATGGCAAGAGACGGCCATCTTCACTGATTGCCATTCGCGCACGCGGACTGCGGACTTGCTGTTCGCGTGATGTGACCCGAGTGCAATGCGCACGCATTACTCCCGAGTAACGAGAACTGCACGCCCGAACGCAGCCGATAAGTCTAAATGAACTGAACAAATCATACAATGTCATGACCCCTGTGTGACGCCTACTTCCGGTCCAAACCGGAAGTTGTTCGAAAATGTGCATTTTTTTAAGCGTTTTGAATGCAAATAGATTCAAAGTGGTAGTGAACTTGACCATATTTTTACGGAACGAAATGTTTCCACACATGTGGACACTTTGACTATACCATTGGTGACGTCATCACATGGACGGTAGTTACGTAATGTGGTATCAAAATACGCAAATTTGGAGCTGAATTGTTTAAAAATGCTGTATCTTGAGAACTACAGCAGATATTTGCATGATTCTTTCGCCACATTTAATAACTTGATGTTTATTAAATTGTTGAACAATTTGTGCACAACATTGTGACGTCATGATATCGTCACAGGTGTCAAATTACAAACATTAAATGGTTATTATTTCAATAAATTCATATCTCAAGAATCGTAATAGATACTTGAACAATTCTTTCACAGCATGATAGGTCGCAATGAACTGAACAAATCATACAATGGCATGAGCCCTGTGTGACCCAAACCTGCGGTCCAAACCGGAAGAGGTTCGAAAATGTACACCTTTTTAGCATTTTGAATGCAAATAGAGCCAAAGTGGTAGGGAATTTGACCATAGTTCTACGGAACGAAATGTTCCCTCACATGTGGACTTTATGACTACATATATACCACTGATGACGTCATCACGTGCACGGTGGTTACGTAATGTGGAGAAATTATTTGTTGGGTCCCTTGATAATTAAGCTAACTCAGTCGTTTGAGGGCGCTATGCCAAGCCTCCACTAATCTGACGATTTGCGCCCATATATAGTGCTCGACTTCTAATAATAGAACTTGTATCTAGGCGGCCTGTCTCGGGTCAGAGGTCATAATGTATCTTTTTAGGGAGGATGTCTGGGCCACACGGCCAATGATATGATATACACGTACGTGCGCGTGTAGTGAATAAGTCAGACAGACGAGACATAATAAGCAGGGCTTGATTTACAACCGAGAAAATTGGACTTTTGAAGATGTAAAACTGCTAGTTTCCGTGGCATCATCGCCAAGAAAGTTGAATAAACACTTGATAGCACAAGGACATTTACTTTTGGTGACTTAGCTGTTGTATCTTGGGTGTAATTATGTACGGCTAGCCTTAGTCGGCGGACCAGAGTAAATATGTCTTCTCCCCAAAAACTGTGAAGGTGACATGCTGGAAATCGTTGCTGTGTTGGAAATAAAATGGACATGGTGGACCGCAACTCAAGTTGACTGGAGCGTCAGTTTATTCTAGATGCAATTGAACCCCAACACACGGCGATATACTACAGTAATATGATCTCAAATGACAAAATCTTTAGAACTGTAATAGATATTGAAATAATTCTTTCATCACATATAGGCCTACATGTCAAAACTTGTTCTTCAGTAAATATTTGAACAATATTCTGTGCACACAATAGTAACGTTATGATGAGATTGACAATTATGACGTCATCAGATACACAATTTTAGCGTTGAATAGTCAGAGTCATGTCTTGAGAATTCCAATACTTTTTCAACATCAAACAACTCAAGTTTTCAAACAATCTCAAAACTGTGTCGTCATCATCATTTCAATGTTTGTCACCCGATCACCTTGCGTTTGTAAAAAACACAAACGCGAAGCTCTAGTTACATGCTGAAAATGTACTTGTCCATTCAAATTGTTGTTGCATCATATGATTTAGTGCCCTGCTGTATTCATTCATGTTTTCATTGGGAAAGGTCACCATTTACGAGATTCCATTCTTGTTTTACCTAGTCTAAATGTTTAACACTGTCAAGACATTTGTGACCTGTCGCGACAAAATGAGCAAAGGTCGCACTCCGCTATTTCCTATAACGACGGTTCAAAGTCAAAAAATGAAGGGGAGGTCAAATTTAGGGTTTTGTAATACACGTATTTGGAAAGAGTAACTCTTATTCTAATTCATTCCAAATTTTTAGCGTCATCCAACAATTAAAAACATAATTTTCAGACCAATTTTGATGACAGCATATAATTATTAGTGCCTTGTAAGAAATTTTGTTTGAAGATTTGTAAGATTTGTACGATTTTTTTGAACACTACCACTTCTCCAAGCTGTGTTGCGTTGGGGGAATAGTTTTTACCTTTGTGTTATATACCATTGGAAAACTCTTTTTCTGCAGAATTCAAACATACCAATATCAAATTTTTGAAAATTCTGACTTTCAGCTAATTCTGTGGTGACACAGCTCATGTATATAGTGTTAGTAATGCGCAGAATCCCAAAAAGTCACAAAAATATGCATTTGAAACAATATCCACATCTTAAAAAACGTTATGTACATTTTATAGTTTAGAACTTAACACATGATCAACCTAAATGGGAAAAATACTAATTCACGAGTCGTGTGACTTGGTTGCCATAAAATTAACTTTAATTCTGGAGCCGGAAGGGAATTTTCCCATTTTTTTCTCCTAAAAATTTTTTTTGCGGGTTTTTTGCCTTGCCCACCGTAATTTGCGTAAATCTCAGTGTCAAGTACATGTATTTTTGATGTTATTCTTCTGTAACCATTGTTTTTTCTTTATTGTGCGAGTGTTGATGTTTTGTGAATTTTGATGTTGTAGCTGTTGTATCTTATTCCATTCTGTTTGTTTATGATTTAATTGTGAAGTTTTATGAGAGTTTGCAGGGCCCCAACGGAAACCAGTTTTTGTTAACTGTTTGGGCACACCCTGGGTAAATAAATGGAATAAATAAATAAATGTATAAATAAATGTTCAGGTTCTTGAGGTCGAAAAGCTTCCTTGTCATGCACTGTGGTCCTGAGCTCCTCCGTCTCCGCCTTTCGGTATTGTACAAGAACGTAAATTAAAGTTTAAACCATTGATGCAACTATTGATCCCCCACCCCTGGGCGCCACCCATCCCATTGGTGACAAATTCCCATCGCAGGAGGCACAATAAATTTAGGAGATAAAATATCCTAAATCTTTTGCGATTTGCTGCGATGATAATTTGATTTTGATGTGTAAAAACCCCATCCTGAGACATGAAACACGTGACCAAATTCCCACACGAGGGTGGGTTACAGATACTATATAGGTGTACCGGTAGGAAACAATAGGTGCATGAACAGAACCACGCTATACACATGCAAAGCGCGCACTGCGCTTATATGTAGGCCTACTCACACGGTGCGTATGTACAGTATATTCTGCACATGCGCAAACCGTACGTAACACATCCCTTTGAGTCGTTCTTAAGCATGGAATGCGTATTTTTATTTTACACCACTGCGAGGGGAAAATGAGGGGTTTTGTACCTTTTAGCGTCTTAAGAGGAGACTATATAATAGGTTAGGGTTCAGGGTTAGGGTGGGTTATTTTTAAGGAATTTAGGGTTTTTAATGCGGTCGGTTTGCAACCAGCTTCGTGGTCTGGTTAGAAGAGAGCTTGACTTGCAATCATAAGGTTCCTGGTTCGAATCTCAGTGTTTGGGATTTTTTCGACATTTCTCTGTTTTTTGTTTTTCTCTTAAATGTGAGAGTAAGAGTTCTGGCAATTTCCAAGATTGTCACTTGAAAAGTATCAGTCATTGGAAACTTAGTAGACTCTATTCGGGTTGAAAACTTGGGGTGTACCCCCTCGCTGTGGTGTAAAAAAATAAAACACGCACACGGGATATGTCATTCTTAAGTTATTGATCAGCTCATCGAATACTATGCATTCCTGCTAGAATGGTGCTTGTGCGCGACACTCTAATTATAAGTAAATTTTGGGGAATTTTGAGCAGTCCCCCCCCCCCCCCCCCCCCCCCCCCAAACGCACAGGATGCGACACTTAAGAATGGCCGTTCTGAAGGTTAGACACCCCCACCTATATAGCCACCGACACCATCAAACTTTTGTGCGCAAAAGTCTAATTAAATCGTCGTGAGCTCTCAGAATATATAATCAAAGGTACCGAACTTATTTTGTAAACTTGATCTCGCAGCATAACATCTACAGGGTGTATCAAAATATAAAAGTATACACTCATAAAATTGTAGATATAATTGAAATTGTATTATATTTAGAAAATTGGCTCACACATATCGGTAGACATAAGTTTCATGTTTTCATTAACGTCGTCATCATGTTGGGAACTTAACGCCTGACTGAACATGGGCTTTGTTCCCCTGTAGAGGGGAACAAAGTGTACCAGGACCCATCATAAGGGGAAAATAGCCAGAAAAAAATCAACAACCAATGAATTAGGCCCATGTATCAAAACCATAAACTGACTCACATGACTGCATATTGTATCTGTTCTGAAAGACTAGTTTTCCTTCTTCGATGGTCAGATAAAACTGCCCTCCTTCCTTGTCGACATAAATGTCGTAGTTATGGTAGATTTTCGTCTAAACTCGAGGGGTGGTTCTTTCGTGAAATTTGCCACTGTCTTTTTCACATAGACTTCTTGGACCCCTGGGGCACCGTCTCTGCAAAACGCATAGAACAAAAGGGAAGTAAGAACAGTTTTAGGAAAAATGAGCAAATCTGCTTTGATATTGCTGAAATTGTTTTTAATTTCTTAATTAGTAAGATGAGTATTACTAGTTAACGCCGGGATTATTTCAAACATTGCTGTCCGTAGGCGCAGATTTATTTTTTGTTGAGCCATGTAGTAAGGAACACAACTGAACTTATTAACCATGCGCGTAAAGTATTGGTTGTTATGTTGATACACCGTCATTGAAAATTTTACAATGAGCCTTTGAAGGCCCACTTGTATCATTTGCAATGACCCCAAAAGTTAATTAACGAGTTGACAGGGAATACCTTCCTCAAAGTAAAGACTCACTTGGTAGCAACTATCCATGTAATGTTTCCGCCCGGGATGTATATAATTTTACAAGAAAATAGTACATGAAGATGAAATTATTTAGATCGTTTGCAAACGATTTACTTTTCATCTGGGCGGTCCGAAATGGGCGCTGTGTACTGGGTGTAAGCAAAACAATTATTTTTCTTCTCGCGAGACGTAAATCAATTCGCCCCAAAACATTTCGCCCTGGACCACTTCATCCTGAACCACTTCGCCCAAGTGCCATTTCTCCCAAACCACTTCGTCCAAACACTACTTCGCCAAAAGCCACTTTACCCCAAAACAACTTTGTGCATAGGCCGTGGTTCAGGGCGAAGTGGTTTTGGAACGAAATGACTGGAAACCCTTTCTGACTGTTTTTTCAAAAGTTAGACGACGTACGGAGCTGGTTTTGCTGAAGTTGGTTTGATCATGCATATCTTCAATCACACAGGGGGATGACACTTTTTGTAACAATTTACCAATCATGTATACTGTCTTTAAACACAGTTGTACGTTTATATGGAAATCGTACCTTTTTCGACAATTTCAAAGATCACCCAGATATACGGAAGCGGTTGACCGTCACGTTGAAACCCTGGATGGAAAATATTTAAACAATTGACTTTCTTATAAAAAACAATAAAAGAATTTGTTTTTCATACAGTATTTCATGCTGTTGACAACCTCTGCAACCATGTTTTGTTGTATACTTCTGACTACGGGCGGGGGGAGGGGGTGGCGGGCGGGGGAGGGGGTGGGGGGACACAGCTTCACCAGAAATACTCGGGTTTCTTATACATGTAGTTAAGTAGAAGGTCCAGTACATGAAAGATGCCACTTCCTTCGATATTGTCACCATTTACTTCACGCAAAATGTCACCGGCCCTGTTTGAGCAAAACAACTTCAATAGACCATTTGGCCATTTTAGGGGGCAACATTTAATAATGTGACATTAGATCCACAAAGTGCCTACTCATGCATGGTGAAAAGTGACAATATGACTGCCTGCCTGCCCTGCCTGCACCCCCCCCCCCCCCCCCCCCCCCCCCCATCAGCAAATACACACCGCTTTTCCCTCTTAATTTTATTTAAACTGATACCCGTACTTTTTGACAAAGCTTCTCAAAAATATTGTGGCCGTGTTCAAGCCGAATGAGTGTGGTCTAGAGTAGAAATTACCCATCATAATGTGGAGGATTTGTTTTTGTTTTTTCAACTGTATTTAGGGTAATCTAGCTCGTGAAAATAGCGCTACTTTTCCCCGTAGCATAGGGAAATTTCTCCAAAATGGACGCTCGTCTGTTTGGCAATTCGTACTCTTGTAGGGGTAGTTTGATTTTAAACAGAAATTAGTGAATAAAAGTGATGGACGAGCATACTCCTGTAACATTGAATAGAATTGACATATGTCTTTAAGAGTTTGTTTTTGCCTTTTCTATTGAGACACTGAGTTTTTAAGAATTTTTAAATATTGGGCATCCAATGGGGACTGATTTAGTGAGATGCACCCATAAAAGTAATTAGACGGACATTTTGTATCATTCTCACCGAAAACCAGCACTGTAGGCGAGGCCTTTCGGATCCACATCTTGGAAGACATATTGGTCTTGTTCTTCTTCCGAGGCCGCTTTACTAACTCCAGTCTCGCGTTAAAATCCACGTACTTGATCACTTGCCCCGTCTCGTGGTCCAAGTAGGGCAGAAATATCTCCCCACCTGGAACCACCTGGATTTAAAGACAATTACAAGATTGGAAAACGGTTACCAATTGCATTATCACCAGGGGCGGATCCGGGGGGGGGGGGGGGGGGGGGCGCACGCCCCCCCCCCCCCCATTCAAACAAATAAAAACAAAAACTGGTTAAATATTGCCCCAGATCGCACCACAGATCATCTATAATCCATCTAGAAGCCGTTAGGGCTTCGCGGCTACGCCGCTCGCTATTTCATTGTCATCAGCATTTCATGCTAAAAAAATTCACGACCTCCCCCCAACCCCTCCCCCCTTTCAAATCCAGGATCCGCCCCTGATCACCATGTGTGGTTGGGGATTGTGTATGATAAAAACCAACCTGTGTATAAGTCAGCTCAGTACCTCATCTACGGTGTTATCACCATGTGTGATTGGGGATTGTGTTTGATAAAACCAATCTGTGGTATAAGTCAGCTCAGTACCTCTCTATGTTCCGAGAAAACATTGGAAAATTGTGTCCATGCTTTCAAGAAATGTTGTGAAGCCATCGTCCTATTTAGCCTCGAGGCTGGTTCCCTAGCTATAGTGCAGGGACAATGGAGCCACAATACTGCGGTAGTCAGGGATCTAGTATTGTTTACATAAGAGAACCCTTGTAAAAAAAATGCAATAGACTGCCGAAGTGAATACGTCATCTTTTGTTAGTTGCCAAGGCAATGGCTCTACATTAAAAATAACTGAACCATGTCCCTGTGCTATTGCAATGGTATTTTACCCGACGGCCATGATGTTCAGTTAGAGCCAATTACCATCGCAACCCACACTTCGGCTGTCTACTACACACACACAGTTATATTAATCTTCAATTATAAGATATCTTGGACAGAATCATTGTTATTGGACAGTTGAACCGTTTGAGTAAGGTCTGAATACTGTGCGTTTGAAAATGTTGACTTTTGGAGATTATTCTGATAATTTTGGTTGTCTGCAACTTGTATGCCTCTCGTAGAATTACCGTACATGAGATCGAACAAAGGTCGTAGCAAATCGCGGTAGGCCTATGTCGTTGCTATCGATTGTAGCTTGTCAACGCAAATCGACGGCTTTTCAGGGATGCCAAGATGCGATGACATACAGCGACATGTGTACACATTTCGTCGCTGTCACCACGAAGTGACACCCAAGTGAACTTCAGTTACAGTTCGTGAAAACCGCACAGTGTGGGGGACACAAGTTTTCACGAACTGACACCCAAGAAAACGTTAAATTTATCCGAAAAAAAGCCTTGAAAATGCTTGACACGAATGATATCATCTGAATACTTGTAGAATAATAGTAAAATATTTACCGCAACAATCCTTAATTAGTTAATTTACGATGGGTGTCAGTTCGTAAAAACAAAATTACGTGCATTTTATCAGCACTTAATTTTGTTTTCACGAACTGACGCCCATCGTAAATTAACTAATTAGGGATCGTTGCGGTAAATATTTTACTATTATTCTACAAGTATTCAGATGATATCATTCGTATCAAGCATTTTTAACGTTTTCTTGGGTGTCAGTTCGTGGAAACAAAAATTCATGGTTTTGGGTGCAGTGTACGGAGTGCGCGCGCACACTTGGATGTCGTGAAAACCGCACAGTGTGGGGGACTGAAGTTCACTTGGGTGTCACTTCGTGGTGACAACGACGATTTGTACGACAAGTTTAGAGTTGCACGAAAGTTGCAAAAGTCGGCGGGAAAGTCAAATGGAGAACACAGCTATAGAACTAAGAAAGCACACTAAACTCACATTATCAGTATTAGGCTCATTGCTGGAGTGGTCTTTTGCAACCGCTGGGTCCTCTTTTGTGTCTGAATCTAAAAAAATTACATGAAAATATTAGAGGAATTAACAAACAGAGCACATGTTTTTCACGAGACATTCTCTGTACAATCATTCACCAACTGTACAACTGCAAACAGAGTACTTGAATATTAATTACTCAAATTTGGTGCATATAGAAATCTGTATTGTTTATAAAGAAGGAAAAGATCAACAAATCTTCTACTTACGACGATGTTCAGTCCAAATGCTTGCCATCTTCTGCAATTTCAATACAAATACTAAATTTTAGTCACCAGACTAATTTATTTAGTCAAGATTATGACTAGAAAAGTAGTCATATGACCATAATAAAAACATGTATGACACGACTAATGCCTAGTCGAGCGACTAATTAGGTTTGTCATAAATGTCCGACTAATTAGACATTAGTCAATTTCTTCACGAAGGGCCGACTCGGAGGCATTAGTCACAGTGGCACACCACATTGCACTGCATACCGACAGGGGAGGGGCGGGATGGGAGGGGAAGAAGGAGAGGGAGGAAAGCAGGGGAGATCGAATTTTGTGACTTGCAACAAGAGACTATATATGATGGTCTTGGAGATGTGTAACAGTTATTCTTCTTGATGTGACACTGCATGAGGAAAAAAACTGCAAGACAGAAATACGTCTCGGAAAATATTACTCTTTGCAACAGATGTTTATTCTGTTAAACAAATTCAAATTTATTAAAATTACAGTTCAAATAAAATACATTTGAGTATTTATTAAGACACTGTTTTCCACGGTGGAAATTATTTGCCATAAAATTGGTAAATTTTTAAATGCAAAATTTCCATTGGCACTAAGATCGACAATAACACGAGTCTTAATAGAAACTCTTCAAGTATTTAGGAAAGTACTAAAAAACTAAAATTGATATTGTATACATGTACATCATGTACCACATCCCCATGGAGGAGGAAGTTACTGCACAACAAATAATTTATTACACTATTTTTTAGGACTTCAAATGACGAAGATTTCCATTTATTTCATTTACATCTACATGTATGTCTGTTACAAGGAAATTTATGTGTTGGCCACATGCATGTTCATGTACATGGAAGTCATTTACCCATACACAATGCTATACAATTCAACAACTTACAGATAAGGCAAACAAAAGTTCTAACAAGGAAATTACCAACAAGTTACTAAAATCCACATGAGAAAGGATATATGAAAGTACATGTATCTGTTCTGAATTGAACGAGCCAAAACATTTGATGAAAATGTTCTGGGCTTATTGTATGAGGTGAGCGAAAACTTGAATTGCACGATCAGAGAAACATTGTACAGTACACACTACTACTACCAGATGACTAAAACAGCGATTTATTGTCCACTAAATTTAGGCCAATAATAATTTAATATTGCCATTGAATGGAAATTTCTTGATGTTGATGGTGTAAATAAAATATACGTAGGCCTACCTTAAACTGGACATTGTTTCAAGTCTTCTCCTGGTCGATGGTTATGGTTATGGTTATTGGTATACTGTCTGATTGTGAAAGCTTTGCAATTCCCGGCGAGCCGTTAAGCAAACTCATTACGTGCTATGATGTGCAAATGTTAGGTCATCGCCAGGCGCTATAAGCTTTAGTCGGGTATCTATGGGGGACCCCCCGTGCAACACCACCCCCCCCCCCCCCCCCCCCCCAGAACTAAACCCAAACCAACTTTTTAGGTGCGATTTATGGTCCTAAACACATTTTGATGTTAACAGTAAAAAAAAACCCCGATGCATTCGGGTTATTCAAAATGGCTGCCAGAATGGCCGCCAAAATGGTGCAAAATCATATTTGGCCAAAAAATATGATTAAAGCACTTACAAAATGGCTAGTTATATGTTTTTGACCCTCGCAAATTCATTCCTGGGGTCCCTTTTTTTGTATCATGCTTCAAATTCAAAATGGCGGCCAATATGGAGGCCAATATGGCTGCCAAAAGTGGCCAACTGTGAGCAAAATTGATATATAATGGACAAAAATAATGATAAACACATTACATAACAAAAGTTATATGTTTTTGACCCTCGCAAATTTATTTATGGGTCCCCTTTTTTCTATCATGCTTCAAATTCAAAATGACGGCCAATATGATGCAATATGGCTGCTAAATTGGCCAAATATGAGAAAAATGATATATAATGGACAAAAATAATAATAAACACATAACAAAAGGTACGTGTTTTTGACCCTCGCAAATTTATTTCTGGGTCCCCTATTTTACTATCATGCTGCAAGTTAAATATGGCGGCCAATATGGCAAAATATGAAGAAAAAAAAGATATATAATAGACAAAAAATAATTAAAGGCAACCACCCAGAACTAATCCACACCAACTTATTGGGGAGCCCTTTGTGATCATAAAGCATATTTTGCATGTTAACAATACAATGAAATGCTCTGGAGATATCTAAAATGGCGGCCAATAGGCACTAAAAATGGTCCAAAATGAAAAAGATCATATTAGCCAAATAATGACAATCATTTATAAAATTGCTAGTTATGTTCTTAACCTCGCAAATGTTTATTTAAAGATTTTCTACCATGCTCCAATTCAAAATGGCTGCCAAAAGTGGCCATATATGAGGAGAATGATATATAATGGGCCCAAAATAACCCACAGCTTGAAGATGGCGATCACTGTAGCTGCCAAAAGTGGCCAAATATGAGAAAAATGACACATAATAAAGATAAAATAAAATAAAACTGTTGAACCTTTGAGGTCACAAACATGTTAATTCAACAATTGTCTGGCGATATCCAAGATGGTGGCCAATATGGTCACTCAAAATTTTCCAAAATAGAAAAGGTCATATATTTATAGCAAAATAATGATTTAAATGATTAGTTATATATATTGTTTACTCACAAATGTTATCTGGTTTGTGCTACCATGCTTTTAAATTCAAGACGGCGATCAATATGGCTGTCAAGTGTAGCTGAATGTAAGAAAAATGATATCTAATTGGCCAAAAACAAATTATAAAACATAAATTAAATGATGTTGTTCACCCTTATCAGTTGTCATCTTGGTATTATTATCATGTTTGAAGTTAAATGAGGCTGGTATGACCACCAAAATGGTTTTTCCATGATCACAACAAATATGATCTGAGAGACACAGATATGGGATCATGAGACAATGGGTGTTTGTTGTTCGTGAAGAGGGAGTCTAAAGTGGGAAAGAGCGATTCTAGAAACAGCAACGGTATTGAAGTGCAGGGCATAATTATTGGGTAAACAAAATGTGAACAACTCAATACAATTCGAATTGGATGGCTTATAGAGCAGTTTAATCGTACACTCCTGAACATGATAGAAACCAGCAAGCAATAGAGGATTAAGATGGGCAGTTGTCCTGTGCGATATTTCCATAAAGATGCATCCCTTGAGTTACATGTACTGGGAGACACCCTATCCAATATGCCCAATGCTACAGTGAGGGAAGTTTTCAGTTTCATTGGATCCCTTTTAAAAGCGAGCAAGGGAAAACGCACTAGCCCAGCCAGCACAGTAGACATTTTTCTCATTTGGCCGCCATGCTGATCGCATAATATGGAATATGAAGTAAAAAAGGGTAGCATAAAGATGATTGTTGAGGGTAGAGAAACATACCAGTAACTAACATTTTATTAATTTGTATTGCATCATATGGGTGATATGATTTGTCAGCCATATTGGCCGGCATCTTGGATATCTCGAGTGCCGCAGGTTTTTCTCTGTTAAATCAAAATAGTTTTTGTGGATCAACGCACCCAAAGGTTGTTATTGGGTTGTGTGGGGGTAGGGGGGGGGGGGGGGGGGGGGGGGGGGTGTCATTGAATTCATTCATTTAACATATTTTGGCAGCCATATATTGGTTGTAATAAATGAGGGTCGAGAACATATGAATACCAATTATAAATGCTAATTATTCGGCTTATGATATCCTTTTAATTTTAGACCATTTTTGGCGGCCATATTGGCCACCATCTTTGTCTCTAGAAGATTTTATTTTAATAATGTTAACATCCAAACTGTTTCAGGACTCTAAAAGGCATCATACAAAGTTGGTGAGGTTAGTTTAGCGGTGCATTTAATTTATGCATTATTTGTTTGTCATTGTATATCATTTTTCTTACATTTGGCCACTTTTGGTAGCCATATTGGTCGCCATATTGGTCGCCAATTTAGAGCATGATATATGATAGAAAAATAGGAGATGCCAGAAATGTTTTTAAAACAGTCAAAAGCATATAACTAGCAATTTTATAAATGATTTTATCATATTATATTTGGCTAATATATGATATTTTCCATATTTAGCCATACTGGCCGCCATCTTGGTCATCTCCAGAGCATTTTTTTCTTGTTAGTATCCCAGATATGCTTGTAAGGTTGTAAGTTAATTCTAGGGATTGCATTTAATGTACATGTATTTTTTTGTCATTATACATGTATATAATTTTTCTCATATTGGGCACTTTTGGCCTCCATATTGGCCGCCATTTGAATTTGAAGCATGATAGAAAAAAGGGGACCCCATAAATAAATTTGCGAGGGTCAAAAACATATAACTTTTGTTATGTATGTGTTTATCATTATTTGTGTCCATTATATATCATTTTGCTCACAGTTGGCCACTTTTGGCAGCCATATTGGCCTCCATATTGGCCGCCATTTGAATTTGAAGCATGATACAAAAAAGGGACCCCAGGAATGAATTTGCGAGGGTCAAAAACATATAACTAGCCATTTTGTAAGTGCTGTAATCATATTATTTGGCCAATATATGATTTTGCACCATTTGGCGGCCATTCCTGGCCGCCATTTTGAATAACCCGAATGCATCGGTTTTTTTTTACTGTTAACATCAAAAATGAGTTTAGGACCATAAATGCACCTAAAAAAGTTGGTTTGGTTTAGTTCTGGGGGGGGGGGGGGGGGGTGGTGCACGGGGGGTCCCCCATAGATACCCGACTACTTAGCCTACGTACGTACGTAGGCACCACGCCTGCCTGCAGATATAGCAAAGCGCCTTTAGTGACACCGTCAACGCACTTTATGTACAGCTTGATTTAGCAGATTGGCATTATTGCAGCAGTGTTCCCGCTTTTTGCCTATTTCGCGGGAAAATGACAACCCTACACTTAGTCTACAATGTATGTGTCTAATACAGATTAGTCACAGTTTTTTGTTCTCAGTATGACAACCCTACACTTAGTCTACAATGTCTGTGACTAATGTAGATTAGTCAGTTTTTTCCAGATGAATGACAACCCTAATGTCTGTGACTAATACAGATTAGTCACAGTTTTTCTCAGTGAATGACAACCCTACACTTAGTCTACAATGTCTGTGACTAATACAGATTAGTCGCAGTTTTTCTCGGAGCATGACAACCCTACAATTAGTATACATGTGACTAATTCAGATTAGTCACAGTTTTTCTCAGTGAATGACAACCCTACACTTAGTCTACAATATCTGTGACTAATACGGATTAGTCACATTTTTTCTCAGTGAATGACAACCCTACACTTAGTCTAGGCCTACATGTGACTAATTTAAATTAGTCACAGTTTTTTTTCTCAGTGAATGACAACCTACACTTAGTCTACATGTGACTAATTCCGATTAGCCACATTTTTTCTCAGTGAATGACAACCCTACAAGTGTCTGGGACTAATAAAGATTCGTCACAGCTTCTTCGCAGATTATCGACTAATGTTCACTTCGTCAAAAGACTTTAGAATGACCTGTTTATATTAGTCTGGAGCTTCTGCAATTTGTGCCTAATACATATTTGTCAAACAGACTAAATTTGCCGACGCCAAATTAGTCTTTCATTATAACAAATTAGTCATGTCGCTAAGACTAATCAAAGTTAGTC